>CM066051.1:60790961-61119036 GCA_033557465.1 Ichthyophis bannanicus | reverse complement strand
TCATTCAGTCTCTTTCACTTTGGCCTTGTCCTCCCTAAGCGCCCTTTTTAATACCCTGTAATCATCTTAATAGTCCACTGACTCTCTCCTCACAGGTTTTTTTGATGCCAATGTACCTTACAAACGTTAAACCATGCTAGCAGTCGTCTGGCTTTTCCTTCCACCTTTCTGAAAGCATGGAATACATCTGGTCTTGGGCTTCCAAGATAGTCTAAACATTTTAAGCAATGCCCCATGCATGATGTAAACCTTTAATCTTTGCAGCTGCTCCTTTTAGTTTTTTCTTAACTATTTTATCACAATCCCCCTTTTGAAAGTTAAAAACTAATTATGTAGTGGGATTCCTTCCTTGCTATCCTTCCTGCCATTGATTAAATCAATTACAATTATGCTATGAACATTCTTTGCCAAGTTGTCCCAACAGCCTAATCAGGTACATTTCCCATGTATATCCAGTCGTCTCCCTGGGTTTTCATGTAACACCAAACAAGATTGTTTGGTCTGGTCTTTTGTTGTCCTGTAAAAAGCCTCGCTGATCCCAAATAGTGTGGTATATACGCTTGTTAAATAAATAAATATAAGCTCGTTAAATTTCCCCATGTATTATCCAAGTTCGTCTTCCTGTTCAATGTAAAACCAAACAGATTGTTGTTCTGGTCTTTTGTTGTACTGTAAACCGCGCTGATCCCAAATAGTGTGGTATATAAGAGCTTGTAATAAATAAATAAATAAATAAATCTCTCCCCGATCTTATGTTCTACTAAGGACTAGGTCCAAAATAGCTTTCCCTCTTTTTGGTTTATGAACCAGCTGCTTCAAGAATTCGTCATCTGTCAAATAGAAATTTCTGTTCATTCTTGCTAGGTGGATGGTAGTATACCCCCACTGCCATTGCCTTCCACTTTTTACATGGAATTTCTATCTATAGAGATTCTACAGTGTATCTGTAAAAACTTTTATCCTTTTTGACTCAATGCCTTCTCTAACATAGAGTGCAACCCCTCCACCAATTTGAACTCCCTATCATTGTGATATAATTTGTACCAAAGTATCATGGTGTTCTTTTGGCTGTCTTCCTTCCACCAGGTATTTGAGATGCCTATATCTAACTTTTCATTTAGTGCTATGTATTCTAACTCTCACATTTTATTTTTTAGACTTCTAGCATAGAGGCATTTAAGAGGTTGTATTTTGTTCATATTAAAAATCTGCTTATCAGTTGACGGGGTAATTTGGAATCTTTCAGCTCTGTCTGCTCTGGGTTACTTTTACTTTTATTGGAACCTTTCTATTAATTGGTACACTGTTAATAAACAGCAGCTCAAGGGTCTAGGGCTCCAGATGTCCTTAGGCTGGCCCTGCTGACATCAGCACTGAACAGCCAGCAATGAAATGTTTATAAAGTAGCAATACATTGAGCCCGATTCAGGGAAGGAGACGTCCTTGAGGACGACAGGCCAGTTAGGACAAAACGTTCCCGTAGTGCACAGAATCGGGCCCGTGGATGGCCTGGTGTGCCTCTGCCGCCTGCGGAGACGTCCTCCCTGCAGGTGCCCTCAACTCCCTTGGCTTCGGCCCCCATCTTCCCCGCCGCCCAACCCACGGCTGGCCTACTGGGGCCTGGATCGGATGGCAGGGATCCCCCCGGAACTGGACCTGGGCGGGGGGGGGGGGGGATCTCTGGGTCCACATCGCCGGGTTGGTGCTGCTTATTCTACCTTCAAGATGGAATAAGCAGCACATCCCCTTTGACCCAGCAGGATGTACAGGGATGTGACCTGAATCGTCTCTGTACATCCTGCTGGGCCAGGCAGGGCTGGGCCAGGCTGGCCTGCCCCTACTCCGCCCAGATTCCACTCCCTCCCGGCTCTCCTCATCCTGCTGCTCAGGTTGCGCGGGGAGAGCCGGAGGGGGAATTAGGCCCGCAACCCGCATCCCAGAATCAGGCCCGTTATCTCTTTTTTATCATCAGGGGGTCCACCTAATTTGAGTTACTCTTCATAGCTGTTTTACTATCTTCTACCTCATGCTGCAGAGGGTCCATGAGATAGAAGGTTCACTATTGTTGATAGCACGCTTGTCAAACTTTTATCCCGTAATGACCCCCATTTTAAACAACTGAAAATTCACATGACCCCCAGATGATGATACAATCAAAATAGAAGGTCATCCAACTCCTTCCCCTCCCTTCATTCATCTAAAGCAGGAAGGTAGTGGCAAAAGCAGCAGCAGTCGGCACAGGCTAGAAACATAGAAACATGACGGCAGAAAGAGACCACATGGCCTATCTAGTCTGCCCTTCCATATCAACCACTGGATCAACCAAGGATCCCTTGTGTCAGAGTGCAGTGTGTGCTTATAGACCCCAGTACTCAGCATGGGTTTCCGGTCTAACAGGAAACTTACCGCAGAGAGGACAAGGGCCCATGAACGTTCACTGGCTCACAGGCCACGTGCTGTCTGCTGACGGCCACTAATTGGTTTAAGTCACAGTAAAAGTCCAAAGAGAAGGGGCAATGGCCATATTTCTGTGACCCCATCTGGGGTCCCGACCCAAGTTTGGGAACCAGTGGTCTATAACTTCAGCAGGAATGTTACCTGTACTTACAGGAAATGCCCTCTTTCTAGCACCACCTGAAGCCCTAGTGCCTAAGCTAAGGGTAGGCACCATTTTATGCTGGGTGAGATGCATCCAATATGAAATATCCTTTCCTGTCATACTTCAATAAAACATACATAAAATAGAACAAGAAAGACAATTTTAGAAGTTGTCGTGCTGAAATATGGTATAGGGTTTAAACAGTGAGGTGTGCGGCTAGGAACAGCGATTCACTGAGATTTCTGCAGACCCCTGGTTTGGATTCTTTATTAGTCTTTTACATCTATGTCTGGCTTCCTTGCATCAAGTTCCTTATTAGTGGGAATGGGAATACCCCAGGTGATCCCGACCTCTTCATTCTCTGGTAGAGTGCTTTTCCACTGCAGCAATATCGTAGTGATTACCAGGTTTCCAGTGGATGAGACGTGCCATCTTATTCTGTTTTTCCATAGAGATCTGTTTTATTTTCTTTTTTATTTGGCTTTGCTTTTATACTGCTTCTCACAGAGGTCAAAGCAGTGTACATAAAACTTAAACAGGTTAAACAACGTTTACATAGAACAAAGTGATCCACATAAAACTTGGAGTTTAAACAGAATAAACGATGTTACAGAAAACAATAAGCTTCTACATTATATTTAACAGAGGCAAGTTGCCGTAGAACTATTTACAAAGCATTCTTAGTTCGGGGGGGGGGGGGGGGGAGGTTAGAGACTGGGGAGGGTGAGGGTGTGGGGTCAAAGCACAGGGTAGTAGCCATTTCCAGCTTTTCCTTACAGAATCTATATTTTACTTTTTTTTCCAGGTTCTTTCTATATTTGCTGTAAACCATCTCATCTGTAATCTATTGCCCTTAGCTGCAACTATGGATCTCTCATCATTAGGTTTCAGTTCACCTCTACTTAACGATTCCTGTTTCCTGGATGCATCCACGTCTAATTCCAGGAGTTACACTTTCTATTTCCCACTGTATTTGTATATTTGCTACTTGTTTTTACCAGTTTGCTAATCTAATTCTTTAAAGAGATTTATTTCTTGTTTTGAAAATTCTGTTGCTTGGAGGCTGGCTTTCATACTTCACCACGTTTTTTGGTGCTCAGGTCTGCTGATGTTGTTAAGTAGACCTGGTGCCTATGATGGTAGCTCTATATGTATAACTGATTTTCATGAAGTCCACTCCTCCTACAACTCTAGGAATATAAAGTTTTAGCTTGCACGGATTCTTATAAACTACCTCATAGGCAAGGAGGAGTGTTCTTCTTTGTATATCTGGTTGTGAATTTCAGCCAACAAAAGAGAAAGGAACCTCGTTGATCAAGCAATCTATAGCAAAACAAAGAAAGAATGGAGCCACAAGCAGAATATAGACTGAATTCTTTGCTTCGTTCTTTACTAAGGAAGATGTAGGGATGTTACCCATGACTGAAGTGGTATTTAAAGGTGCAGAAGAATCGAAGGAAATATCGATACATCGGGAAGATGTATTACAACTATTAGATAAACTGAAGAGTAGCAAATCATCTGGGCCGGATGGTATACATCCAAGGGTGTTGAAAGAACTGTGAGCTATCATTAAAATCATCTCTAATAGCTGAAGATTGGAGGATCGCCAATGTAACACCAATTTTTAAAAAGAGTTCCAGGGGTGATCCGGGAAACTACAGACTGGTGAGCCTCACGTCAGTACCGGGAAAAATGGTAGAAACCATCCTAAAGAATAAAATTACTCAGCATGTAGATCGTCATGGCCTAATGGGAGATAGCCAACATGGCTTTAGACAAGGAAGATCTTGTCTTACTAATCTGTTATGTTTTTTTGAAAGTGTGAATAAACAGCTGGACAAAGGTGAGTCGGTTGATATAGTGTATCTGGACTTTCAGAAAGCCTTTGACAAGGTCCCTCATCAGAGACTTTTGGCAAAACTAAAGAGTCATGGGCTATGAGGCAGTGTACTACTCTGGATCAAGAACTGGTTAAAAGATAGAAAGCAGAGGGTAGGGCTAAATGGCCTATTTTCCCATTGGAGAAAGGTGAATAGTAGTGTACCACAGGGATCTGTGCTGGGTCCGCTGCTTTTTGACATATTCATAAATGACCTGGAAAGTGGAATAACGAGTGAGGTTATCAAATTTGCAGTTGACACAAAACTATTTAAAGTTGTTAAAACCCAAGAGGATTGTGGAAAATTGCAGGAGGATCTTGATAAATTAGAAGAGTGTGCATCAAAATGGCAGATGAAATTTATTGTGGACAAGTGCAAAGTTATGCACCTAGGGAAGAACAACCCAAACTATGGTTACACAATGCAAGGTTCCACATTGGGAACCACCACCCAGGAAAAAGATTTAGGCATCATTGTGGATAACATGTTAAAACTCTCGGCCCAGTGTGCAGTGGCAGCCAAGAGAGCAAATAGAATGCTAGGTATCATAAGGAAAGGAATGCAAAATAATACAAAAGATATCATAATGCCTCTATATCGTTCCATGGTGATACCGCACCTTGAATATTGTGTGCAATTATTCAGCCGCGCCGCAGGGCCGGGTCCCGAGGCCAGTAGATGTAACCGGGTTCCTGGGGCCCAAACTCCCTCCGGCGCGCTCTTTTGGTTGCGCGGGGTGGGGGAGGGGGTAAGAACGGAGGAGGAAGGGGGAGGTTGGTTCTAGTTGCCCCCACGTGGTCTCTGAGGGGCGCAGTGATTGGCCTTTGGCTGGCTGGGGGGGGCGGGGTGGCAGGGAGCAAGGGAGAGCATCATCGTGCGTTCTCTCTCTTCCTGCCGGCTCGCCCCAGAGAAAGGTGTCCCTACCCACACTCCCTTGTATTCGGTGGTTTGGGTAGTGGGTGTCGCAGCTGGTGGGGGGGGGGCTCATCTGTTACAACTAGTCGGTGTGCGGTAGAGAGCTGGCGCTTGCCGACCCGGTGGGGCATTTGAGACTGATGCCGCTTTGAACGGGAGCGGCTGTGCTCCTTAGGTTGGGAGAGACGTCCAGGCTGGGGTCTCTGCCTGGTGGAAGGAAACTGGAGCCGGCATTTGCTAATAACATGGTGAGGCGGGCGGTAGGGGGAATGGGGGGTAGGCTGATGCACCACTTTGCAATAAACGGCTGGTGGGGGCATCATCTGGAAAAAGGGGGTGGTGGGGGGGCATGTGTGCATTTGCCAATATTGAGTTGGCCCATGTTGGGCCGGAATTACATTGTTGTTAATAAAGCTGCGACCAAGCAATTGTTCACCACGGTCTGGTGTCTGCGTGTTCTGTTTGGGGGCACCGGGTGGGGGTGGGGGGGTGTAGGCATGAACAAGTTGGGGTGCAGCTGCCTGCGGTGTGGGATGGCTTAGATGACTTGGGGAGAAGAAGGGGTCGGGTTATTAGAAAAGGTTCAGAGAAGAGCCACCAAAATGGTAAAGGGGATGGAAGGATACTCCTATGAAGAAAGGCTAAAAAGGTTAGGGCTCTTTAACCAGGAAAAGAGACGGCTGAGGGGAGATATGATAGAAGTCTATAAATTAATGAACGGAGTGGAACGGGTAAACGTAGATCGATTGTTTACGTTATAAGAATATAGAAAGACTAGGGGACATGCAATGAAGCTACAGGGTAAACTATTTAAGACTAATAAAAGAAAATATTTTTTCACTCAACGTGTAATCAAACTCTGGAATTTGTTACCGGAGGATGTAGTAAAGGCTGTTAGTGTAGCTGGGTTTAAAAAAGGTTTGGACATGTTCCTGGAGGAAAGGTCCATAAACCATTATTAAGAAGGGACCCATGATATCAGTGCTTTACCCAGTACAAGCATTGCGGACCTGTGTCTTTTGAGAAAACTGCTAGGTATGTATGACCTCGATTGGACACTGTTGGAAACAGGATACTGGGCTTGATGGAGAATGAGAAAAGAGAATGAATTTAGTGGTTGTCAGTGAAGCTTTTAACACATTCAGAACATTTAAATGATTTCTTTTCCGCATGTATGCTTTGGTGAAGTCTTGGGTGATCTTTTTGACCGACTAAAGCATTTATCACATTCAGAATATTGAGATTGTTTCTCTCGGGGGCAATTTCTCCAAGCAGGTTAGTTTTGTGCATATTATGACAGTCATGAACCTCACTTCTAAGCCAGGGTATGTGACTTGTATGGGTAACTTATCAAAGTGTGATTGTAAATTCCGCTTTATGAGACCTTTGGCTTCCAATACATCAGAGGAGGGAGTGATTAGACCAGCCATGCAAGTGCGGAGATGGAAAGATCTGCATTTTTTTTAAAATTGGAGGTCTGCTGCTGCCACCACTACCAAGAAAACAGGAAAAATGACAATGGGTCAAAGGCTGGGCAGGCAGGCAGGCAGCATGGGTGGGGGGGGGGGGGGTGCCAGCTGGACATGAGGTGGGCTAAGATGGGGAGATGCTGGACATGGGGGAATGGGGCAGAAGGGGTATAATGGGCATGAGGGATGGGGCAAATGACAAAAGTCTGATGTCATTGTTGGGGGTGTCAGGATTGTAAGTCACATAGGGCACAGATGACCTCTATTATCAATGCCATTCTGGTGTTGTTCTTCTGTACCACTCTTGGGTTCCTCACATCCAGTTTCTTATCTGTCAGAATGGGAATGTCCCAAATTATCAGAACATCTGCATTCTCCTAATTCTCTTAGGGTCACGATCCCAGTGCTTTTCTGATAAAGCTTTGTTGTAGTGCTTATAAAGTTTCCAGTGGATGAGCCATGCCACCTTGTGTCTTTCTTCTGCCATCAGAACTTCACAACCAGCTTCAAGATGAGTAACCGCTTCCAGCTTTCCTTACAGGAAATACATATTTCTGTTTTAGCAGTCTCCTCAGTGCTTGCTGTGAACCATCTCCTCCTTAATCCCGTGGCCTGGGCTGCAATTATCAGTCTCTCACCTTAGTTTGCCTCTCTTTAACCACTCATGTGTCCTTGTTTTATCAACAAACAGCTCTTGGAGTAATGCTTTGGATTTCCCACTATATTTATGAATTTGCCACTTGTTGTTTCCTTGTTTGCTGATCTAATTCTTGGAAGAGTCTTTTTCTCATATTGCAAATTCTGTTGCTTCTTTTCCTGTGCGTACTAGTGGATTCTCATCCATTCCTTATGCTCATCAGAATGCCTGTCCTAGTTTGATAATGGAGATGGATTTTTGTCATTTAATTTCATACTGTAATACTTTCATGCATTTGGATCTGTTGATGCTGTTAAGTAAGGCTGGATGCCTAGGAGTGGATTGCTCTATAGGTATAATCTATGGAGGTCCATTCCTCCTTCGACTCTAGGAATGTACGGTCTCAGCATACACTGATTCGTATAAACCACTACTAAATATGGAGGAGTTTTCTTGTTTGTACATCTAATTTCTTAAGATACTTCAAAGGCCAATCTATAATTCCAAAGCTATACAAGAGTACGGGGCTTGCAAGCTGATTGATGGCTTGTATCATACTTTGATGTTAGTGCACTTTTTAGAATCAGTTCCTATATTATTCTTTTCTGGTCTTTTCTCTCAATACTTTATGCCAAATTGTTACTCCTTCTTCTACTGCCTTCATGTTTAAGTTCATCTATGTTACATGCGTCAGTTAGACAGATGCTTTTAATTGTCCTCAATTTTCCTCCAAGGAAAGTTGCCTTAGCACATTTGTCTAGGCCAAAAGTCATCCTGATGTCATCAGAGAACCTTTTAACTAGCTGAAGTTGTTATGCTACTTGTTTATCATTGAGACTATAGAACTTCAGGCCATCTTCAAACAGTAGGTGTGATGTCAACTCTGGGTTTTTGCTAGCTTTTGAATTAAGGCTAAACCCATTACCCCAAAATGTTAGGAAGTGCATTCAAAGGATTAATTGGTATACAAAACAAGAGTGATGACAAGGAGTCTCCCTGAAATATTCCTCACTGGATCTTAATATTAGGAATGTGTACTGTAATGGAATGTGATTTGCCACATTTTCAGTTAATTTGATTTACTCAAACAATTTAGAATTTACATTTTGTACATTTCAAAGCTACTTATTATCCAGAAATGTGGACACGGTCAAAGACTTTCTTATAATCAAGCAATGCTGTGCTGAGATTTCTACTTTTCTTAGCACTAACCATGGTATCTTTGTTTAGCAATGTTGGCCTTTGGCTCCATATACTCCCCTTTTGTTACCTTTCTGTTCTACTGCCATGGTATTATTGGAATCAATATGGTCCTCGTATATCCCGTCGGCATCTATTGTAGTAAATAGCTTGTAGATTGGAGACAGACAAGCTATTGGTCTGTAATTTTTGGAAAACGTTAGTTGAGTCTCCCTTTGGAAAAAGAAGTGTTGTTCCTGTTATTAGCCATTGTGGTGTTGCTCCTCGTTATGTGTTCTTTCATGGATTCTTAGGCTAGCTTTATTAACATACGTTTTTACCACATAAAGAAGATGTAAATTATTTCTCTCTAACGTGTACTTTTTCATGACTTTCTACACTACCTTTTTGAATGAAACTTTTGTCACATAGAGAACATTTGAATGGTTTTTCTCCAGTGTGTATTCTTTCATGCATTACTAGACTTCCCTTTTGATTGAAGCTTTTATTGCATTCAGAACATTTAAATGGTTTCTCTCCAGTGTGTATTCTTTCATGCATTTCTAGAGTACATTTTTGATTAAAGCTTTTATTACATTCAGAACATTTAAATGGTTTTTCTCCAGTGTGTATTCTTTCATGGATTCTTAGGCTAATTTTATGAACAAAACGTTTATCACACTGAGAACATGTAAATGCTTTTTCTCCAGTGTGTATTCTTTCATGCATTTTTAGTTCCCTTTTGATTGAAGCTTTTATTGCATTCAGAACATTGAAATGGTTTCTCTCCAGTGTGTATTCTATCATATACTCTTAGGCTAGCTTTACGAGCAAAGCTTTTACCACAATGAGAACATTTATTTGGTTTCTCTCCAGTGTGTATTCTTTCATGCATTTGTAGATTATTTTTTTGATTAAAGCTTTTATTGCATTCAGAACATTTAAATAGTTCCTGAGCGGTCCTCCAGTTTAGTCCTCCACATCCGGGTAGTGCACCTCCTCCCGCAGCCAGGAGACTGGACCAATCAAAACTCTGCCATGTATGATGTATGCAGTCGGAGCTCCCATCAGCCCCCAGTGTGTCCAGTCTCCTTGCAGCTGGAGGACGTGTGTGCCTGGTACAGGCTCACTTAGGATTTTTTTAGGGAGCAACACTGGGGATTTTAGTTAGAGGGTTTTGCTTTGTTTCCTGTTTTCCCTTTTCTTTTTCAGATAGCTGTCCCTTTAATTTAATTTAATGTAATTTCATTTCATTCTGTGTTAAAGCCCACTAGGGGGCAGGCCGGTAGCAAGGAACCAGAACTGCATGAGACTTCTGCCCTCACTCCGGAGGTTTTAGCAGTCTGTCAGGCTGCATCTTTCCCCTTGACTGCACGGGGAACAGAGCTGCCTTGGGCCAGATCTCCCTTCTCTCTGTCGCTAGTCTCTGAGCTTCCTGCCTGCTGGTAAGCCCGCGGGTAGATTCCCGCTTCCGATTTGGTCAGGGAGCCGGGTTTCAGCAGAGCTCCGTCTCCTTCGGCGGGTTGCTAATCGGCGCTATTCGCGGGTTTTATGTATTGATTTCTTTATTTATTTCTTATTTCTTTATTTAGTTCCTTATTTTGCTGCGCTCTTTCCCGTTCTTCTCCTCCGTGGATTTTCGCGCCTTTTTTCCTGTGCCGGTAAAGACTGCCGGCGGCCATTTTGGGTTTCTTTTGCTGTTTCTCGGGGGCAAATTTAGATGTGCACGGGTCCCCCTTGCGTTTTTTTCGGGGTTTTAACGTGGCGAATTTACTGGCCTACGTCTCTGCTTGCTGGCCAGATACTTTTTAAACAAACAAAAAAAAAAAAAAAGTTCACAGGCACAGAAAGTTTTTCTTTGACCTTCCTTAGGGGTGCCTTAGGGCAGAATTGGGGTTCTCCAGCTACTCCTTCGCTGGAATGGCCGCTAAACTGCAGTGCATGATCTGCGGATCGCGCAAGGGAGCGGTGGCTGAGTCTGGAATCTGTCGGGGCTGTGCCTCCGTTCCTGCGGCTGTAGAGCATCAGGTGGAGTTGAAAGACATTCCTGATGCTGTCGGCTCCCTGGTCTTGCCGGAGGGGGAGCCCACGCCTGGCCCACTGCCCTCTACTTCGGCAACCCTGCCTAAAGGGCTAGCTGGTGCTTCTTCACTGGAGACTGCGGAATGCCCTTCCGGGGGTTTTTCCCCGGAGTTTGTTCTTCTTATGCACCAGGCATTCCGCTTAAGCCGTTCTGGCAAGCTTCCAGATTCCTTGTCTGCTTCGCTCCCCCCCGGCTCGGTAGGGGAGCCCCGGCTTTCTTCTCAGCCTGCGGCAAAGCGCCTTCGGACTATGGACCAGGAACCGGAACCGGAAGATCTGAGTTGGCAGGAGTTGGAGGCAGATCTGGAACCGGATGCTGATCCTGAGGAGTTGGAAGATGGTGAAATTCCGGAGCCGGAGGATCAGGCCCGAATTATTCGGGTGTTTCGTAGGGAAGAGCTGGTTCCTCTGATCACGTAGTCCCTCCAGATCCTGCATCTAGCGGTAGCTCGGCCTCTGGAGGAGGAAGGCTTGGAAGATCCGCTCATACAAGCCGTGCGAGATTCTCAAGTGGTGTTCCCAGTGCACCGTGTGGTAGAGCAAATGATTCAGACTGAGTGGGATCAGCCTGACTCCGGGCTGAAGGGGATACGCACTATGAACCGCCTGTATCCCTTAGCCGACAAGGACAAGGATAAGTTTAAGTCGCCGCGGGTCGATGCTGCTGTTTCGGCGGTTACAAAAAAGACCACCATTCCAGTTGAGGGCAGTGCTGCCCTGAAGGATGCGCAGGACAAGAAGGTGGATAACTTGTTGAAACAAGCCTTTGATACCAATGCTTTATCCTTGCAGGCTTCTATCTGCGGCGCGTGGGTCGCCAGGGCCTGTTTGCGCTGGGCTCAGCAACTGCGGTCGCTGTCCGGCTTAGACCCTCAGGGTTTTCTGCAGCTGACGCGTCTGGAATCTGGGTCAGCGTACCTAGCCGATGTGCATTATGATTTGATCAGGACTTTGGCAAATAGCATGGCTTCGTTAGTGGCGGCTCGCAGATCTATTTGGTTGAGGAACTGGGCGGCCGACGGCTCTTCCAAATCCCGCCTCAGTAAGCTTCCTTTTAAGGGCAGATTATTGTTTGGCGAAGCCCTGGATAAGTTGGTTAAGGACCTCGGTGAGTCTAAGGGTGGTAGGCTACCGGAGGATAAGCCGAAACTCAGTAGGACCACTCCGCTCACACGGGGTCACTTTCGGGACTTTCGCAGATTTCGTTCCTCCCGCCTCTGGTCTTCCCAACGCGGCCGTTTTGGTTCCAGATCCCAAGGATTTTGTGGGTTTCGAGGAGCGGGCCGAGGCTTCTCGGGTACGTCCGCCTCCTCCGTTTCTTCCTTTAGTCGCAAGCCACAATGAAGCGAGGCGGGCTCCGGAGGGACCTCTAATCATAGGGGGTCGCTTGCGCGATTTCCTTCCCTCTTGGGCCTGAATTACATCCGATCAGTGGGTGCTGGAGATCGTGGGAGAAGGTTACGCGCTGGAGTTTGCTCGCCCGCTCCCCGATTCCTTTGTTCTCTCCCCCAGCAAGGGCGAGCAGAAACTAGAGGCGATCCGATTGATGTTATGACGCCTTTTAGCCTTGGGAGCCGTTATTCCCGTCCCGCCTGCCGAGCGCGGCGCAGGTCACTACTCCATTTATTTTGTGGTGCCAAAGAAAGACAAGTCACTTCGCCCCATCCTGGACCTCAAGGGGGTGAACCGTGTTCTCAGAGTTCCTCATTTCCGAATGGAAACCTTACGGTCAGTCATTGTGGCAGTACGTCGCGGAGAGTTTCTCACGTCCCTCGACCTCACGGAGGCCTATCTGCACATTCCTATTCGGCCGTCTCATCAAAAGTTCCTTCGCTTTGCTTTTCCGTGGGGCCACTTTCAGTTTCAAGCCCTGCCCTTTGGGCTAGCTACCGCGCCTCGCACCTTCACGAAGGTTATGGTGGTGGTTGCGGCGGCCTTGCGACGGGAAGGCATCTTGGGTTCACCCGTACCTCGACGATTGGTTGATTCGCGCGAAGTCCCGAGACGAGAGTGTGCAAGTCACGGACAGAGTGGTTACTCTTCTGCAATCTCTCGGCTGGGTGGTCAACGACAAGAAGAGTCACTTGGCGCCGACTCAGTCCCTAGAATATCTCGGGGTTCACTTCGACACAGCGCGGGGGTTGGTGTGCTTGCCGGAGCGCCATGTTCTAGCATTGAGGGGCCTGGTGCGTGCTTTCCTAGCGATGCCCGCTCCATCCGCCTGGTGGTACCTGCGGCTACTCGGCACTATGGCAGCGACCCTGGAAGTGGTGCCGTGGGCGCGCTTTCATATGCGACCACTCCAGAGCGCCCTGTTGCGGCACTGGTCAAACCAGTTCGACTCGTTGAACAGGAGATTGCCCTGCCCGAGGGCGGTGCGTCGCTTGCTCCGGTGGTGGCTGAGCTCGGAGAACCTGATGAAGGGACTTCCGTTGGAGACGCCCCTGTGGGTTCCGTTCATCACGGATGCCAGTCTGTCAGGCTGGGGAGTCCATTGCGAGGGTCGCTTTGCTCAGGGGACGTGGTCTCTCCTCGAGGCCTCTTGGTCGATCAACCATCTCGAACTGCGCGCAGTGCGACTCGCGTTGCTTGCCCTCGAAGAATTGGTAGCGGGGCGACCGGTGCGGGTTCTCTCGGACAACTCGGCGACCGTAGCCTACATCAACCGCCAGGGGGGCACAGGAAGTGTGGCTCTGGAGGCCGAAGCGGCGGCTTTGTTCAGTTGGGTCCAGTCCTGGCTACCGGCCATCTCGGCAGCACATATCACAGGACGGGACAACGTGACAGCGGATTTTCTAAGCAGGGTGCGGGTGGATCCCGGGGAATGGGAACTGAACCCGCAGATTTACTCCCAAATAGTTTGTCGCTGGGGGCCACCCGTCATGTACCTCATGGCGACGTTTCAGTCGGCGAAAACAGGACGTTTTTTCAGCAGACGCAGGGAGCGCATGTCGGAGGGGATCGATGCCCTTCTCCAGCCGTGGCCAGAGAGCGGTCTCCTTTATGTCTTCCCTCCTTGGGCGCTAATCGGCCGAGTCGTTCAGCGCATCGAAGCTCACCGGGGGCGAGTGTTATTGATTGCTCCGGATTAGCCACGCAGACCGTGGTTCGCGGACTTGGTGCGGTTGCGCAATGGGGTTCCCTGGCGTCTGCCACCGTTACCGGATCTTCTGCTTCAGGGTCTTCTTCGAATGCCCCAAGTGGATCGGTTCTCGCTTACGGTTTGGCCATTGAAAGGGCTCGGCTGAGAAAGCGGGGTTATTCCCCTGCAGTGGTTTCCACTCTTCTTCAAGCACGAAAGACTTCCACCTCTCTCGCGTATGTTCGCGTATGGAGGATTTTTGAAGATTGGTGTTCCCGGCGTGGGGTCCGTGCGGCGACAACATCCGTGCCCGTGGTACTCAGTTTTTTACAGGATGGGTTCGATAAGGGTCTTGCGGCCAGTTCTCTCAAGGTTCAGCTGGCGGCTATCACTTGTTACAGAGGCAAAGTGCTGGGTGTTAGACTAGGGTCTCACCCCGACGTACTGCGTTTTCTCAAGGCCGTTTTTCGTTTGCGACCTTCGCGTCGGGTGTCTATTCCTTCCTGGGATTTAAACTTGGTGTTGAGAGCCCTGGTTCGCGAACCTTTTGAACCTCTCCGACGGGCGTCTCTTAAGGATCTGACCCTGAAGACCGTTTTTCTGGTGGCCATCTGCTTGGCGAGGCGTATTTCCGAATTGCAAGCGCTCTCGTGCAGGGAGCCTTTTTTATCCATCTCTAGGGATCGTGTAGTGCTTCGGCTGGTTCCCTCTTTCTTGCCCAAAGTGGTCTCGCCTTTTCACTTGAATCAGGCGGTGTTTCTTCCGGTTCTGCGGGCTGGTCCAGAGTGCCCTGCTAGCAATGGCCTTCACTGTCTGGATGTCCGGCGCGTTCTTCGTCGTTACTTGAAAGTGTCTGCGTCTTTTCTAAAAACGGACCGCCTTTTCGTGCTCTTTGGAGGGGCACGGCGTGGTGAAGCGGCTGCTAAGGCCTCTATTTCTCGGTGGATTAAAGAGGCGATTGCTTCGGCATATCTTTTGCAGCATCAGCCGGTCCCGGCGGGTATTCGCGCTCACTCGACCAGGGCTCAAGCGACCTCTTGGGCGGAACATAGTCTGGTTCCTCCTGCGGAGATCTGTAAAGCGGCTACGTGGTCCACGCTGCATGCGTTCAGTAAGCATTACCGCTTGGATGTGCTTGCCGCTCAGGATTCTCGTTTTGGTTCTTCAGTGCTGCGCGCCGGGTGGCAAGGTCCCGCCCGGTGTTGACTGCTCTGTTACATCCCGGATTTGGAGGACTAAACTGGAGGACCGCTCAGGAAATGGAAATTACACATACCTGGTAATTGTAGTTCCTGGAGGATCCAGTTTAGTCCTCCTTCCCTCCCATATCTCAGATTCGTTTGCGGCGCGCTTTTTGGGTGTTCCGGACGGTGCGCTCATCTGGCGAGCGTCCTTCTTTCCTTTTCCTCTTTTGCCCGAACTCAACTGTCTTTTTCTTCTGGAGTGCGGGTAGAGGCGCTATGTAGCGTTCTGGCTTCCTAGTTTGGGGAGGGAGCCGGTGTAATCATTTCGTTCTGGGGGTCTAGTTGGTTTTCAATATGTATTTGTTTTTGTCATAGTCTCACGTGTTGCTTCTTTAAGTCTGCTTTGTTACTAGTTTACTGGGGGCTGATGGGAGCTCCGACTGCATACATCATACATGGCAGAGTTTTGATTGGTCCAGTCTCCTGGCTGCGGGAGGAGGTGCACTACCCGGATGTGGAGGACTAAACTGGACCCTCCAGGAACTACAATTACCAGGTATGTGTAATTTCCATTTTCTCTCCAGTATGTATTCTTTCGTGCGTTTTTAGATGACCTTTGTGATTAAAGCTGTTATTGCATTCAAAACATTTAAATGGTTTCTCTCCAGTGTGTATACTTTCAGGCATTTCTAGATGACCTTTTTGATTAAAGTTTTTATTACATTCAGAACATTTAAATGGTTTCTGTCCAGTGTGTATTCTTTCATGCATTTCTAGATTACGTTTTTGATTGAAGCTTTTATTGCATTCAGAACATTTAAATGGTTTCTCTCCAGTGTGTATTCTTTCATGGATTCTTAGGTTAGCTTTACGAGCAAAGCTTTTAACACAATGAAAACATTCAAATGGTTTCTCTCCAGTGTGTATTCTTTCATGCATTTTTAGAGTTCCCTTTTGATTGAAGCTTTTATCACATTCAGAACATTTAAATGGCTTAACTCCACTGTGAATTATTTTGTGTCTTCTTCGACCTGATTTTGATTTAAAACATTTACCACATTCAGAACATTTAAATTCTTTGTCTCCAGTTTGTTTTCTTCTGTGAATTCGTAGGCTATCTTTTTGACTGAAGCTTTCATCACACACCAGGAATTCAAATTGTTTTTGGTTTTTGAGAACTTTCTGATAACCTGTAAGCTGTGACCTCTGTAAATAATGTTTCATATTCAGGACACTTGCCTGGTTGGTCTTGTCTATGAAATTGTTCTGCGGTCATGTTTGACGTTCTGGTAAACCTTTCCTCACATGCGGTACAATTAAATGGTCTTACTCCTTCATTACATCTCTGACTTTGTTCAAAATTTGGGCAGTGGTTGGAATTTGCCTCTTGTTCAGTATATGAGCTAGTTCTCTCTCTTTCTTCTGCTCTGGGTGGTGGTGTTCTACCAATATGTCTATCACAGTCAGTTGAAGCTTCTGGACTGATGACGAAGGTGTCTCTCTGTTCCCATTTCTCATTCTGTTGTCCATCAAACATTCTCATTCCCTTACAGTTACTCCTGAACTCATCACCTATTGGATATAAATGAAAGTAAGACCACTAATTTTACAGCTATGGAGAAGGACAGACATAGGGAATTATCGCCACAGAATTCTCTAAAGACATTTGCTTGGCTAAGAAGTCATATTATAAACAGCAGGAGATATTAGTTGTAGACTAATACAAGTTGGCAATAGCACATAAATGGAGAAGAATAGCCCATCGCAATCTCATCCTACTACTTCTGTGCATCTCTTCCTCACCTCCCAAATCTCCAGTGATTCCCTTTTTTCAGATTTCAGTCACTAACCAAAAACTCTGCAACTCCCCGCTGGAAACCTGGGATTCATTCTGAACCTAGTCACTGAACCTCAGACCTGCCAACTTAAGAATACTGAATTCCAATTATTAAGAAATAAAAATGTAACTGAAAATCACTAGTCGCATTCGCCCTCTATGTGCAAATTTGGAAGTACTCCACTGCACACAGTAAGGATTTTAATGTAAAAGAATTCTTGGCTCACCCCTCTTGATATCAGCATCCTCCTCTCCTCCTTCCAAGTGGTCTCAGAGATGAAGCTCTTCCATTTTCACCTTCTCTGCTGTGGGATCAGTACCGTAACCTCCTCTGTCTGAAAGAAAAATGGAAAAATAACAGGGAAGCTTAAATTTAAGAAGAGCAACACTTGGATAAAAGTGAGATGATGGGAATCCTGTGAGTTCTGACAATTTAAGTATCCTGGTTGAACTGAATAAGGACCCTCTGAGCTATGAGCAAGAATCAAGATAGGGGGATACAAACAGGTCTCCATAATCCCGTGATAATGGAAACTGCTGGCCTTTACTCCAGAATCCCACCTCCTTCTAACCTCTTGCTACTAATGTGTGTTCTTCCTCCTTTCTGCTATCAGTGTGTAGATACACAACTCTTCGCTCCTGATATGAATATTGGGGATCACTCTGCTTTTCTCCCTTCTACTGGGGCCCATCTGCCTCCCTCCCTTTTCTTGGTTCCCTCTTCAGTTCCTCCCTGCCTCCCTCCCCCTCTCTCCATCCTTCTGATTCCAATGTATCCACCCTTCCTCCTTCTTGCTGCTGATCCCAATAAGAGTCATCTTTCCTTCCTCTCCTCCAGCTTCTACCAGTAAGACCACCCTGCTGTTTCTCACTATTTGCCAACACTGTCTGGATCACAGAAAACAAAATCCACAAGTTGTTGGGTGGGACTAAGCTTCAGCATCTTGAAGCAACACCAAGAGATCAGAAACAGTAAGAGAAACAAGGAAGAATATAAAAATTGATAAAGAATGAGAAACAGTAGTAGTGTTGAAAGAAAATAAAGAGATGGGACATAGAGATATTGGGAAATTGGTGAGGGAGAATGAGGGAAAGAGACAAGGAATGAAATCCATAGAAAGATAGACCTGAAAATAAAATTAGAAAATAGAAATAAAGTTCTGAAGTCAGGGATTGTGATTACACCACCCCACTCTCTGTTTGCATGGTCCACAGGAGGCATCTCTTGCAATAAATGTTTCAATCAGCTCATCATTAGTTTTATTGAAAACTACACCACCTGTTTCGTGTAGTTCCTCACATCTGCCTATGGTCGAGAGGTTTCCTCTTTCTTCAGATCTCTGGGGCTCAATTCTGAATCCGTCTTGCTCAAATCGGAACAAAATGTCAGGTTTGACACTGGGGGAGCCTGGTATCGGAAAATATAGTACAATATGTTTAGAAAGGTTATCTCAGAGTCTTTCTTATCAGTGCAAGTGAGCTGTTTTTATAGACACCGCCACCAGTCTCCTTTTTAACGTGGAGCCCTTCAATGCTGTCTGACTTTCCCCCGGAAAAAGTTGATTTTTTGGTGCCTGAGTTTTTCATCTTGACTCCAGTCTTGCACCGGTATTCTTCCCACCTACCATCCTTGGTGCCTCGACGTTGAATTCAATCCATTTTTATAGTCTTCATTCTTTGTTATCTGCTGGCGCTTTTGCACCTTTTTTCCCTGCTGGCAGCAGAGAGATTCTTCGACTCGCAGAGGTACTTTTTTCTCCCATGGCTACCCGTGGCTTTAAGAAGTGTGATCGGTGCTCTAAAATAATGTCCATAACCAACACACATGACTGCTGCCTCCGTTGTCTTGGGCTGGACCACGACCCGGCGTCCTGTGGTCTCTGCAAAAGGATGTCTAGCCATGCCCTGAAGAGCTGCCAGCAGCAGCACAATAAAGCAAATCGTAAATCTACCCTGAATGACTCTTTTGTCTAGCAAGAAGATTATCTATGGTGGAACAATCCCCTATATGTTCTTTGGGGATTACATTTGTCTACTTGTCACCTTTCAGGTAAGGAACACTTTAAACTTTCATGGTGAATAGAGCCCTGAAGGTCATGATTACTTCTCATCCCTGTGCACTGACGTGGACACAAGATCAGCCAGTGAATGGCTCAGGCGTCCATCAGATCTCCAGTAGAGGATATACCAGCATGTCTGTTAAAAGACTGCTGCTCTTCCTTTCCTCCAGCACTTTTAGATTTAGTTAAGCTAGAATTAGCTCAGGGGGCGGTCCCTAGCACTCTATCATTCAGTAAGGTCAGGAAGCTCATCCTTCCAAAAAGGGGCAACAGTCCCCTTCCTACTGAAGCTCCCCTTCTTGCTCAAGACATATCTGCATGATCCAGTTTGGCTGAGCATGGCTCCATGGGTCTCCTCCAATTCACTGCAGTTTCCACTGCCGGAGAGCTAAACAGTTCCTACCTGGAAGACTGTGGCCCAGTCCTGAGAGAAGCTGCCACTCCCTGCTGCTCCATCAGAATGTATAATTTGCACAAAATTGACACAATTGGCTCCCTGGAGATCCTGCTGCTCATGTTGGTGCTCTCTAGAGGGACCTTCCTCTATGAGTGTCTTGCCTGCTACCCGAGCCTGCACTGGTGGCTTGACTACTCCCCTGCCCTGCACCTTTCTGTAAATTGCATTATATACTGTTGTTTGCAATGAAAAGACCGACCTCCTTTGCTTCCACATTATGTCATCATGGCTAAATCAAACTTCAGCATGCTCGTTAGTAATGTTCCCCTCCTGCAAAAATGGAGACGTCCCCCCACAACCCTCCAGCTCTTTCAACCATCTCAACCCTGTAGTACTCCAGGATAACAGGTTTTGCAGGCTTGATCCAACCTCCAGGTGTCGCACCTTCATCAGATGCCCCCTATATCTCCACAGGGAGCCTACTCCAGCCAAAGTAGAGAAACAGACAGTGGGAGGGAGAGAGGGGATGACTGTCTCTTATGTCACCAGAGCTGAATTCCTACATGGTGCCAGCTGACTTACTAAAGACGACCAGTAGGAATTTTATACTTACTTGTTACAGAAGCGTGAATCTGTTCAGTTATCTCTGATTCAGGATGATTCATGAAGTGGAAATCTTCTTCTTGTTTAACACTCAGTGCGAACACATTTGTTACAACTGGAAGGTCTGTGATGAGAAAACCAAAATATCTAGAAGGATTCACAAGGAAGGATGTGATAATATTAAATTAGGAAATGGATTTGAAGCAGAGACATAACCGCAGAATGAGTGAGTGTCATCCGAGGGGGGGGGAGGGGGAGGTTGCCTGTTTGCCTTCCCACAACTTAACTGATGCCTTCTAGCCACACCCCTGATTATTCGCCTCTGATATTTGAAATGAATGCGACATCTCCTCTGAAGTGAAACTGCAAAGTCCTTTAATTCCAAACCATTTACTTACTCATCGTAGGCTCAGTCGTGTTTTCTTTTCCATCCCATCCACTCTGTTGATTGAAATATTTCTCATCTTCTTTTTTAATCCTGAATATTACACCAGGATTAAGAATTGAATAGCCTGTCAATGAGAAATATGAAAATTGGATTGAAATGCTCTTTGTAGCACCCCTGAGGAGGTTTCATCTGTTTCCTGTTCTGAAAGAGCGGTGTGAGCGTGTGTGTATATGCGTGTTATATATCGTTGAGCATGTGTATATGTGTGTTATATATCTTTGGGTGTGTGTATATGTGCGTTGAGTGGAGAAGTGTGTATATGTGTGTTATATATCTTTGGGCATGTGTAAATATGTGTGTTATATATCTTTGAGTGTGTGTATATATGCGTGTTATATATCTTTGGGTGTGTGTATATGTGTGTTATATATCTTTGAGCGTGTGTATATATGTGTGTTATATATCTTTGGGCGTGTGTGTATGTCTGTTATATATCTTTGAGTTTGTGTATATATGTGTGTTATATATCTTTGGGCGTGTGTGTATGTCTGTTATATATCTTTGAGTGTGTGTATGTATGTGTGTTATTTATCTTTGAGCGTGTGTGTAAGTGTGTTATATATCTTTGAGCGTGTGTATATATGTGTGTTATATATCTTTGGGCGTGTGTGTATATGTGTGTTATTTATCTTTGAGCGTGTGTGTATGTCTGTTATATATCTTTGGGGGTGTGTATATGTGTTTTATATATCTTTGTGCGTGTGTATATATGTGTGTTATATATCTTTGGGCATGTGTATATATGCGTGTTATATATCTTTGGGCGTGTGTGTATATGTGTGTTATTTATCTTTGAGTGTGTGTGTATGTCTGTTATATATCTTTGGGGGGGTGTATATGTGTGTTATATATCTTTGTGCGTGTGTATATATGTGTGTTATATATCTTTTTGAGGTGTATATATGTGTGTTATATATCTTTGGGCATGTGTATATATGTGTGTCAAAGAAATACACACACGCACCCAAAGATATATACACACACGCTCAAAGATATATAACACACATATACATACCCCCAAAGATATATAACAGACATACACACACGCTCAAAGATAAATAACACACATATACACACGCCCAAAGATATATAACACACATATATACATACGCGCAAAGATATATACACACACGCTCAAAGATATATAACACACATATACACACACCCAAAGATATATAACATACATACAGACACGCTCAAAGATATATAACACACATATACACACACGCCCAAAGATATATAACACACATATATATACACGCCCAAAGATATATAACACACATATATACACACGCGCAAAGATATATAACACACATATACACACGCTCAAAGATATATAACACACATATACACACGCTCAAAGATATAACACACATATATATACACGACAAAGATATATAACACACATATACACACGCCCAAAGATATATAACACACATATATACACATGCCCAAAGATATTTTGGGCATGTGTATATATGTTTGTTATATATCTTTGGGCGTGTGTGTATATGTGTGTTATATATCTTTGGGCGTGTATATATGTGTGTTATATATCTTTGCGCATGTGTATATATGTGTGTTATATATCTTTGGGTGTGTGTATATGTGTGTTATTTATCTTTGAGCGTGTGTGTATGTCTGTTATATATCTTTGGGGGGGTGTATATGTGTGTTATATATCTATGAGCGTGTGTATATATATCTTTGGGTGCGTGTGTGTATTTCTTTGCCAAAGAAGTTGAAACCTGCCACGTGATTAATATTAAACCTTGAAGGTTTTCTGGAACAGTCATTTCTATTCATACCCCTCCAGTGCAGCGCTATCATATCATACCATTTCACAGAAGCGCCCATTTTCCTTCGCGGCTTGCATTCGCGGTGGCCATTTTCTGAGCCGCGATGCAGCCGCGTGGCAGCTAATCGTCTCCCGTTTTTTTCAGGTCGGGGCACTGCTGCAGTTATTTTTCTTTGATTTTTCTTTGCTTTCTTTGTTTTCCGTTTTGGTTTTTTGCTTTGATTTATTTCTGGTGGGCCTTTTTACTTTCGCTGTCCCTTCAGTCAGCCCTGTGTGTTTGGGGGGGGGGGGCTGCGGGGCCTTCCTTTTCTTTGGGTGCTAGTTCATTGAAAAATAATATAAAAGGTTAAGAAACAGGACAGAGTCGCACTTCCATCAAATACATATATCAAGTAGCATACGGCCCTGCCACAGCCTACCCAGTCTCGGGGCACACGCTGGCATAAGCCCCTGGGGACGTTTGAATTTCATCCTTATGGCTACCCGGCCTCAGTGCCTCGTGTGTGGCACTAGGAGAGGCACGGTCGCTGACACCGGAGTGTGCAGGGGCTGTGCGGCTCTGTCTTCAGAGGTGGAACTTCAGATGGAAGCCCATGAGTCTCCGGAGGCGCAGGGTGCACCAGTGGGGGCGAGCGCTGCTTCCCCGCAGAGCTCGGCGCAAGAACCTGGTCTGGAGGCGCTGCCGGGGCCCTCCAGTGAACCCTTGCCCCCTCAGACGTCCGGTCTCAGTGGCTTCAGCCCTGAGTTTGTCCTCCTTATGCATCAGGCTTTTTGCCTGCGGCAGCAGGGAAAAAGGCCACGCTCGGCGTCTCCAGCGTCCCAGCCTCCGCAGTTACTGGCGGAAGGAGTGACGGGTGCGGATTCGCCGGCACTGAAGCGAGCGAGGCTTGCAGACCCGGTGGAGGGCACCTGGGTGGAAGCTCCGGATCCGGAATGGGATCCTGAAGAGGGATCGCAGGACCTGGAGGAAGGTGAGATCCCGGAGCCCGAGGATCAAGCGAAGATCATTCGGGTGTTCCGCAGAGAGGAGTTGGCTGCTTTGATTTCCGAGACTTTGCAGATGTTGCACCTGGCTCCGCCGGCGGCGGTGGAGGACGACGTGGAGGATCCTGTCATCCAAGCGGTTCGTCAGACTCAGGTGGTGTTTCCGGTGCACCGGGTGGTCGAGAAAATGATTCAAGACGAATGGGATAAGCCGGAAGCGGGGCTCCGGGGCATTCGAACTTTGAACTGGTTATATCCTTTGGCGGATTCCGCTAAAAACCGCTTCCGGTCTCCGCGAATAGACGCTGTCGTATCGGCTGTTAAGAAAAAGACCACCATTACCGTTGAGGGAAGTGCGGCTTTGAAGGATGCCCAGGACCGTAAAGTTGACGATCTGCTCAAGCAGGCTTTTGAAGCGGATTCCCTTTCGCTTCAAGCCTCCATCTGCGGAGCCTGGGTAGCCAGGGCATGTTTGCGCTGGGCCCAATGTCTGCGCCAATCCCCGCACGTTGATCTCGAGGAGGTGAAGGAGCTGGATCGCTTGGAGTCCGGTGCGGCCTACCTTGCAAATGTGCATTACGATTTAATTCGGGCGCTGGCCAACAGCACGGGGTCGGTGGTGGCTGCCCGTCGCTCTTTGTGGCTGCGTAATTGGGCCGCGGACGGCCCTTCTAAATCCCGCCTCAGTAAGCTTCCCTTTAAGGGCGGTTTACTGTTTGGAGTGGATTTGGATAAGTTGGTGAAGGACCTGGGTGAGTCTAAAGCAAGTCGACTGCCCGAGGACAAACCGAAACAGTCCAAGTCTGGCCAGAGCGTACGGGGTCAGTTTCTGGATTTCAGAAGATTTCGTTCGACGCGACCTGGGGCCTTCCAGAGAGGGTGGTTTCCCTCTAGGGGCCAGGGCTTTCGGGGGTTTCGGGGAGCGACTAGAGGCTTCTCTTCCATCCCGGCATCTACTTCCCGTAAGACCCAATGAGGCGAGGCGGGTCCCGGCGGTGGAGCCTCCCATTTGGCGGTCGACTTCGGGAGTTTCTTCCCGCCTGGACCCACATCACCTCAGACCAGTGGTTGTTGGAAATCATTCAACACGGCTACGCGCTGGAGCTGGCCCGGCCCGTGCGGGACTCCTTTGTCATGTCGCCTTGCCGGGGTCCCGCGAAGACGGCGGCGGTTCGCGAAACCTTGGACAGGCTCCTTCGCTTGGGAGCCGTAGTGGAAGTTCCCAAGGCCAATTACGGCATGGGTCACTACTCCATTTATTTCGTGGTGCCCAAAAAGGGCAGTCAATTGCGACCCATTCTCGATCTGAAGGGGGTGAACCGGTGCTTACGGGTGCCGCACTTTCGGATGGAAAAGTTGCGGTCAGTCATCGTAGCCATGCGCCGCGGGGAATTCTTCACCTCTCTAGACCTGTTGGAGGCGTACTTGCACATTCCCATTCGAGACGTTCACCAGCGCTTCCTGCGGTTCGGCCTCCCCTGGGGTCATTACCAGTTTCAGGCCTTGCCGTTCGGCCTGGCGACGGCGCCACGGACATTCACCAAAATTATGGTGGTGGTAGCGGTGGCGTTGCGCAAAGAATGTATTCTGGTTCACCCTTACCTAGACGATTGGTTGATTCGAGCCAAGTCCGCGGAGGAAAGTCTCCGGGTGACGGACAGGGTGGTGCAGTTATTGCAAGAGCTGGGTTGGGTGGTCAACCCGGCCAAGAGCCACTTGTAGCCCACTCAGGTCCTCGAATACCTGGGGGTCCGGTTCGATACGTGCAAGGGACAAGTGTTCCTGCTGCACAAACGAGCCGAGGGGTTGCGGGCTCTGGTGCGACAGTTTCTGTCGGTGTCGGCGCCATTGGCGTGGGATTATCTCCGGGTGCTGGGCACCATGGCGGCGATGTTGGAGGCGGTGCCTTGGGCCCGGTTTCATATGCGGCCTCTCCAGAGAGCCCTGTTCCGTCGTTGGTCGCATCAGAAACATTCGTTGAGCACGCGTCTCCCTTGCCCGGGCACAGTTCGGCAGTCCCTTCGTTGTTGGCTTCGCCCCTCGTCGCTGGTGGGAGGCTTGCCGCTGGAGCAGCCGGAATGGCTGCTGTTGCTGACGGATGCCAGTCTGGTGGGCTGGGGAGCCCACTGCGGGAGTCAGTTTTCGCAGGGGCTTTGGTCTCCCCTGGAGGCCTCGTGGGCGATCAATCGCTTGGAGCTTCGAGCGGTGTTCCGGGCCCTTCAGGCGTTCGAGGGCTTGGTGCGCGGTCAGTCCGTGCGAGTTCTTTCCGACAACTCGGCGACGGTGGTGTACATCAACCGCCAGGGTGGCCCTGGTAGTGCCGCGATGGAGGCAGAGGCTGACAGGCTTTTCGCATGGGTAGAGCTTTGCTTGTCTGCGATTTCGGCAGCGCACATTGCCGGCAAAGACAATGTCACTGCGGACTTCTTCAGCAGAGTGCATGTGGATGTAGGGGAGTGGGAGCTGCATCCCGCGATTTTCCGCCAGATCGTCGGGCGCTGGGGGACTCCGGTCATGGATCTCTTGGCGACCTTTCAGTCGGCCAAAGTCGGCCATTTCTTCAGCAGACGGCGGGAAAGGATGTCGGAGGGCATCGACGCCTTGCTTCGTCGGTGGCCATCGGACGGCCTCCTCTATGTCTTTCCACCCTGGGTGCTGATAGGCCGGGTGGTTCAGAAGATCGGAGTGCATGCGGGGAAGGTGCTGTTGGTGGCACCCGATTGGCCGAGGCGTCCCTGGTACATGGACCTGATACATCTCTTGGACGGACAGCCTTGGTGGCTGCCGGCCCGGTCGGATCTGTTGCTCCAAGGGCCCCTTCTCATGCCTCAAGTGGATCGGTTCTCGCTTATGGTATGGCCCTTGAGAGGGCTAAACTCCTGAAAAAAGGCTACTCGTCGGCGGTTGTGGCAACCTTGCTGCGGGCGCGTAAGCATTCGACCTCTTTGGTGTATGTGCGGGTCTGGCATGTTTTTGAGGATTGGTGTTCGCAACATCAGGTTAGGCCAGGCTCGGCTTAGATTCCTTTGGTCTTGGAGTTTCTGCAGAATGGGTTTGACAAAGGTCTTGCTGCCAGTTCCTTGCGTGTCCAGTTAGCAGCCCTTTCCTGTTATCGGGGCAAGATCAATGGCGTGGCGTTGGGGGTTCATCCTGACATAGGTCGTTTTCTGAAAGTGGTCGCTCATGTACGCCCGGTGCGCAGGGTGTGCGTTCCCCCGTGGGATCTGAATCTCGTGCTCACGGCTCTGGCCTAGCCCCCCTTTGAGCCCTTGCGTCATGCGTCCGTGAAAGACTTGACGCTCAAGACGGTGTTCCTGGTGGCGATTTGTTCCGCGCAGAGAGTTTCGGAACTGCAGGCGTTGTCGTGCCGTGAACCCTTCCTGTTCTTTTCTAACGAAAAGGTGGTCTTGCGTCTGGTACCGTCCTTTCTGCCTAAGGTGGTGTCTCCCTTTCATGTGAACCAGGCAGTTTGTTTGCCCGTTCTGGAGTCTCTGCGGGGCAGCGACTCGGATCGCGGTCTTCGGCGTCTCGACGTGAAGAGAGCCTTGCGTCAGTGTTTGCGGGTCACCGAGACCTTCTGCAAGTCTGAGCGGTTGTTTGTTCTTTTCGGCGGAGTTCGCAGGGGAGAAGCGGCGGCTAAGGCGTCCATCGCCCGATGGCTTAAAGAAGCGATTGCGTCCGCTTATTTACTTCAGGGTCGTGTGGTGCCTATGGGGCTGAGAGCGCATTCCACCAGGGCGCAGGCGTCCTCTTGGGCAGAGCATAGTTTGATCCCTCCGGGTGACATTTGTAGGGCGGCGACTTGGTCGTCTCTGCATACGTTCAGCAAACATTACCGACTGGATGTTGCTGCGGCTTCGGATGCTCGTTTCGTTTCGGCTGTCTTGTCCACCGGCTGGAAGGGTCCCTCCCATTGATTACTGCTCTGGTACTTCCCAGAGGTAGAGGACTGAACTGGAGGAACGATAAGGAAATGATAATTACACTTACCTGGTAATTGTAGTTCCTTTAGTGACGACAGTTCAGTCCTCCTTCCCGCCCGGATGTTTCTAGGAGGTTCCCAGTTTGGTGACGAGCGGAAGAGTGTTACAGGTGAGTCTGGATTCATTCAATTCCTTTGTTTGTACCCTTTTCGAAGGCAGGGCAGGTGGTAAGAAGGCCTGGTCGGAAGGGGTGGATGACTTATAGTACAGATGTTATTCTGTTTCGCTACTTATTTGTTGCTCCTTTGAGTCTGCTTTGTTTTAGTTCACACTGGGATGCAAGTGGGAGTGCAGCAGGCTATATCCAGTGATGTCATCATTCTGACATACCAGTCTCCTAGCTGCAGGAGGAGATTGACAACCCAGAGGTAGAGGACTGAACTGTCGTCACTAAAGGAACTACAATTACCAGGTAAGTGTAATTATCATATAGTGGACCCTGATCTCCGGTCTGCCATCTATTAAAGAGACCAAACATGCAGTAAATAAAAAAGAAAGCGCCTCCCCCCGCCTATTCTTATAAATCCCTGGTAGCCTATAATAAGGACTGGATGCTCCCCTGCCCCTGGACTATCAATTCTGCAGGTGGGATACTACAATTTGCATGGGGCAGTGTTAAACTCTTCTAGCAACCTCATTCCCACTTTTTGGCTGTTTTCAGCTGGATCTCTGTACAGTTTCTTCATCTGATCTGGAGCGTCAGGCGGGAACGGGATCTGAACTCCCGTCTCTCATCTTGCTGCTGTAAAGGGAGCACTACTGCTCCACTCCAGAAAAACAGGGATGGAGGAGGGAAGGTTACAAAAGCTGCACAGGAAAAAGGTTTTATTTTAGGGCCTATGCCCTCTATAGAAAGACATGTCTTACCTGCCCAGTAAGCAGGGCAGACATTTCCCTCCTGTTCCCCCTCTGAATTCTGCAGCTGCTGGGTAGTGTCCAGGCTGGAGATTTCCCTGTTCCTGGAAAGGAAAAGAAGTCAGGAGGAGGCTGGGCTGATTTCTGAGGGTTTCAGTGAAACTCCCTCCGCTCCCCCTGTAGATCTGAGGCTGGGACTTGCAGGGATCTCCAGTCCTACAGGAGCAGAAAGTTTCTGCTTCTAGCCTGAGTCTTTTGTAGCTCTGCAAACAGTACAGGAAGAAAAGGCAGCAGAGCATGCGCAGAGGGTTCCCCAGCTGAGGTCATACTATGGGATCCTGCTTCCTTAAGGTGGATCTGCAGAGATAGAAGATAGAGGTTGAATGACCAAAGCTGGAGGCATGGCATAGAGTCACTGTTTAAACGGGTTGCATACTGGTAAATTTGCTGCTGCCACCATCAAGGAACCACTACAGGAAAAAAAGTCAAATATTATTGTTACTTCAGCAAGTTTCTCCATAGCATTAGAAAGTACTTTGAGAAGAAGTAACACAAAACGTTTCAATAAAGACATTCAGAAACTATATGACAAGTTTGCCATATGTTTATGTTTATTAATTTGATGAATACCTTAAAAAAACCATTAAAAATATAAAAACACAAACCAACAAACCTAGAGAGGGAGAAAAGTTGGGAGAGTTACTACAATGTAAAAAGCCAACCTACCTGTCTAAAGACATATATCTGAAACACATAAGGAAGACAAAAGGGAAACGTATTTAATGTAGCTGCAAATCTGGCTACATGCTGGACTCTTCTTATCAGTCAGGCAAAGCACACACAAATAAACACGTTTTCATAATCTATCAAATTTTTGGTAATTGCTTTTGAAGTGAAATCTGAGATCAACAAACTCGTAAGGTCCGTTAGGAAGAGCTTTATTATATAAATTGCGCAATTGAGGGAACTGACAGACGTGCAAGGATTCAGGCATGAAATACGGTACAAGTCTCTCCCTATTACTGATCAGGTCAATCTTTTATAGGCTGATAAATGAAACTTCACAGCAGGGTCGTACCAAGGACAGGACAGAAGAGGCACTGATGTCATCACTGTGCTTCCAGAAAGTCCAACCATGTGGTTTGGTGTAAGGAGGGGCACCACGTTCACGAGTCACACAGCGCACGTTACTAACTTGGTAAAGTCTAGCTTCACAGCTTTGAAACTGAAGTATTACCTTAGTGCAAGAGCAGAAACAAGCACTAAAGGTATTACATTAACAGATGGTCCAGGCAGATGTGTGCAAGATCCCTGTTCTGGTTTCCTTGTCTAATTTCAAAATCCAATTGTAGAAGCACTATGTCTATATCTCTAAGCAAGCAACACTTTTGTCCTTGTTTCTATTGGCTGGTTCTCAAAGACCAGACTTTATCATCATGATTAGTCTAACTGTTGTGGTCAGTTATCCAATGTTGATTTCTTTTTGTTCCCTTTTTGTCTGGTTTCGCCAAGAGTCTCTCTTGAGGGACCTTGTCAAAGGCTTTCTGAAAATCCAGATACACTATACCAACTGGCTCACCTTTATCTACTTGCTTATTCACAGCTTCAAAAAAAATTAACAGATTAGAGAGACTAGACTTTCCTTGGTTAAATCCATGTTGGCCTTCTCCCATTAAACCATGACTATCTACATGTTCAGTAATTTTTTATTTTTACAATGGCTTCTACATTTTGCCCAGTACTGAATTCAGGCTCACAGGTCTGTAGTTTCCTGGATTACCCCTGAAACCCTTTTTAAAAATTGGCGTTACATTGGCCATTCTCCAATCTTCAAGTATTACAGATTAATTTATTGATAGTAATATGTAAACTAATAGTCTGTCAGCAATCTCCTATTTCATTTCTTTCAGCACTGTGGGATGTATACCATCCAGTTCAAGTGATTTACTACTCTTTATTTTATCAAATAGTTTATGTTTATTATATTTGCTTAACCGCCTTTCAGAGGGACCAGCAAGGTGGTGTACAAATAAAAACAGTATAAATAAAATAAAAATAGGAAATGAACTCCATAAAATCATAGGACAGAAAAGGCAGGCATACAAGGAGTCATGCAACCAGAAAATGGGAAATAGGAGGACACTAGGGAATAGATCATTTGAAGGCAGCATTGAAGAGATAGGTCTTTAGAAGTGATTTGAATTTGGTGAATACAGGTTCAAGTCTAAAGGCAGGTAGAAGTGAATTCCAGGATGCAGGGGCAATAACATAGAAGGTTGACGATCATCTGGAGGCCAAATGGGCTTGAGAAGCTGAGGGAAGGTGCAGACGATTGCCATGGATGGTATGGAGAGCATAGTGGAGAGAGTGAAGGAGTAACAAGTCAGAGAGATAACTGGAGGAACCAGAGTGCAGTGCATGATGTGGAGTGGTCTAGTGATTCAGACATATTACCTCAGGCCAGATAGCTAGGGGTTCAGTTCCTGCTCAGGGACAGCAATCTTGGGCCAGAGGGACTGGGGTCTCTAGTCCTATAGGTGCTCCTTGTGGACTTGGGCAAGCCCCTTAACCCTCTGTTGCCTCAGATACACATGTAGATTGTAAGCCCTTCAGGGACAAGGGAATATCTCCAGTACCTGTCTGTAAACCACTCTAATGCCTTTCAGCCTGGGAGGTATATTAAGAAATTCAATAAAGATAAAGATGCCAAAGTGAGAAGCTTGTACTGAATGTGAAATTTTACAGGGAGCCAATGGTAAAAATATGTTCAAACCGAGACGTAAAGGAAAGGACACTGGCGGCAGTATTTCAAATATGTTGAAGTCAGTGTAACTGGTATTGAGGAAGACCATGGCATTGCAATAGTCCAACTTTGAAATAACGAGAATAAGAAGCAAGTAGGACAGGGAGGGGAAGGTGAGAAAAGGGTGAACAGCAAAATTTTGCAAAGGGTGCGGAAACAGCGCCATACTAGAGAAGAGAGATGGGCATTGAAATACAGTGACGAATCCAGAATAACAACAAGATAGCAAAGAGAGTCAACAAGTGGGCTAGAAGAAGCAGAGAGCAAAGGAGACATAGTGGGGATAGGTCTACCAAAAGTAACTCACAGCTGCAGATTTCTTATGGTTGAGGTGGAGAAAGATCCGGAGTAAGTGGGCTATTGTAATGGAGTAGTACAATGTAATCTGCATAAAAATAGGCGGAAATTCCATGTTGTTATATAAGGAGAGCCAGGGGGATAAGGAAGATATTAAATAGAAGAGGGGCAAGAACAGTACCTTGAGGGACACCTTAAGAGAGGTAAGGTTGAAGAAGAAGAGACATTTACTAAGACAGAGAATGACTGTTGCATTAGAAAAGAATGAAACCAATTAAGAACAGTACTTTGAAGACCAAAGTCATATAACTGAGTAAGTGATGTGGCATGGTCAACAAGGTCAAAAGCTGATGAGAGATCAAGAGAGACCACCAGCAAAATATAACCCCAATCATAAGGTTGATGAAGTTCACTAAGAAAAACAAGAAGAATAGTTTCTGTGCTGTGACCAGGGTGGAATCCAGATTGATGGTGGTGAAGGGCATTAATAGAATCAAGATGAGAAGAAAGATGAGCAAAAAACAATTTCTCAAGTAGTTTGGAAAGAAATGGATACCGGACGATAATGGGATGGAGTAGAGGGGTCAAGAGAGGGGGGGACTTCAGAATGGGTCAAACGATGGGATGTTTCCAAATTGAGGGGAAAATCTCAGAAAGTAAACTGTTGTTAAGAAGAGACAATTGGAGGAAGAAGACGAAGGGAAGGAACAGCAAGTCAAGAGGAGGGGATGGGATCAACAGGAGATGTAGCCTTGTGAGAGGACTTTAGGAGGTTGATCACCTCTGGAGAGGAGACATTTGCAAAGGAAAACCATGAGTTGGAAAGAGAGGGATTAGAAGGGGATGAGGGTCGACAGGGTTTGGAGGAGAGGCCTGATATGATGGTGATAAGGGAGGAGGGGGCAAGGGTTTGGAAAGAGAGTTAATAGAGGTGGATGGCTTAGATAGGGTTGATAGAATAGTATACAAATGATGTGAGGAGCTATCAGCAGAGCATAATAATCATTCTTAGCTGTATGAACAGAAGAGCGGTAAAAGTGGTGTGTATCTTTAAAATGACAGCGAGGAAAGAGAATGGCATTTCCTCCACAGACGCTCCAGTCAGTGAAACTGCCGGCGAAGTGTCAGGAGACCCAGTGGAACTATGAGTGATGGGTCTTGGCAGAGTGCATGCGAGGTCGGAGTGGAGTAATCAAATTGAAGGTTGAAGACAATGATTGAAACCAAAGACTAGCCTGTGCTTCTACTGGAAGGGAGTAAAAATCTGATGGGAAGACATCCTTGGCTGAGGGGAAATGTTCCAAGGCGCGTGTGGAAAGATCACGAGTGTAGAAGGGTAAAAGAGGACACTGGGTAGAAACAGGTAGCGACGTGGTCAGTGGAAAGTACTGAAAACAGAATCTAATACAAAGGTGATCAGACTAGGGGAGTGGATATGAGGAAAATGATGAGAGAGTCAAAGAGAGAATAAGATCAAGAATATGACTAGCATAATGCGTGGGAAAAGAGATATGCTGCAGAAGTGGAAGATCAGAAAGCAAGTGCCAAAAGGAAGTGTCATGAGAGGACTGCAGAGAAGCGTAATGTGCATTAAAATCACCCAGGATTTTGAAATGTTGATATTGCAGACAAACTTCTGAGAGAGTAAGAAGAAGCAAGTCCAAAAGGTAGGGAATTATATATGGGAGTGCATAAAGCAACAGGCAGTAGAGGGGAGGGGAGCCCTGAATAGGGAGTTATAAGGATTTAGAGTAAGATAAGCAGGGATTGTTGATTACTGTCACTGGGACACCTGTCACACCTCCACCCATGCGAACCACCCTTGGTGTTGAAAAGACCACATAATCAGGGGGAAGGCACCGGTGGAGAAGTGGCTCCTCTCCTTCTTTTAACCAGGGTTCAGTTATAAACAAAACATCTAAAGAATACTGCACTATGAGGTAGTGAATGAGAAGTGTCTTATCACTAAGTGATCTGCTGTTTAATAATGCAGCTGTCAAAGTATTAGCCGATGTAGATGTTAGTGATGGTGAGGAGCCAGTGATAATAGGCACAGGAATCAAACAAGGACGTTCATGAATGGAGACCAGATTAGAGGGATAAGGAGAAGCTACTGGGTGTCTACCTCAAATAATGGGAATGGTGGAAATCAGGACACAGATAAGTGCACAGATAAACAAAGGAGAAATAGACTAGTTACTCACCTGTAACAGGTGTTCTCCAGGAGCAGCAGGAATCAGTCCTCACATATGGGTGACGTCGATGGAGCCCCCGTGCAGAGCATTTCCCCAGCTTTCAAAGAAAGCCTTTGGGAATGCAACGCGCCTGCACGGTCCCCTTCCCGCCCAAGGGTGCCATCTTGCTCAGTCTAATGACATAGCTAAAAGACAGCAAAAAAATCAAAATGAAGTATATGACTGCAACTCCAGGGGAGGAGAGAGGGTCGGAGGACTGATTCCTGCTGTTCCTGGAGAACACCTGTTATAGGTGAGTAACTACTCTTTCTCCAGGAGCAAGCAGGAAGTTAGTCCTTACATATGGGACTCTCCAGCTCTAGGCTACCGGGAACCCAAAGCTGCAAAAAATGGCTCCCTCTGAAGAGCTTCAACATCCGTGATAAGAATAGCCTCTGAGAACGCCCCCCGTACGGTAGCCCAACAGAAGGGCCGGAGGGTAGGAGTTGCCTAAACCTCAAAGAGATTGCAGAGTACCGCTTGTCCGAAAGCACTGTCCCTTCGGGACTCTCTCTCGAGGCAGTAGTGGGCTGCAAAGGTCTGGCTTGAAGACCAAGTAGCGGCCCGGCAGATGTCTGCCCACGGAACAGAGCGGAGATGAGCTACTGACGTGGCCTTTGCCCTGACACGGTGGGCCGTGACTCGACCCTGCAAGGAGAGGCCAGCTGCCTTGTACGCCAAGGCGATACAATCTGCTACCCAAGTGGACAACGTACGCTTGGAGACAGGCAACCCCAGTTTATTAGGGTCAAAGGAGACGAAGAGCTGGGTAGCCCTTCGGTGCCCCCACGTACATTCTATGTAGAAGGACAACGCCCTCTTACAGTCCAGGGTATGCAAGACTGTTTCAGCCCAGATGGTATGCGGCCTGGAAAAGAATGTCAGAAGTGCCAACTCCTGGTTGAGGTGGAAGGAAGAGACAACTTTTGGAAGGAACTTCGGATGGGACCGTAGGACCACCCTGTTCCTATACAACCTTGTGTATGGTCTATCAGAAACCAGAGCTTGTAGTTCACTCACACGTCTAGCCGAAGTAAGAGCTACCAGGAAGAGAGCCTTCCAAGAAAGGTAGCATAAATGACAAGTAGCTATTGGCTCAAATGGTGGGTGAGTAAGTTGTTGCAAGACCATGTTCAAATCCCATTCAGTGGCAGGTGGACGAATCGGAGGCTTGAGCAAAAGCAGGCCTCTGAGGAAGCGGGACACCAAGGGGTGAACCAACAGAGACTGTCCCTCCACCGGTGAGTTGTGTGCTGAGAGAGAACTGAGGTGGACCCGAATAGAGTTGGACTTAAGGCCCAGGTCTGACAGGTGAAGTAGGTATTGTAGTACTACTGGAACAAGGCAGGAGAAAGGATCTTCATTGTGCACACCATAATGAAAATCTATGTCACTTGAGGGCATAGGACATTCTGGTGGATTGCCTCCTAGAGGCCAAGACCACTTCCTCAACGTCCCTAGGTAGAAGCAAGGGAGCTAGCACTATCCGTTCAGCAGCCAGGCCATCAGATTGAGGGATCTGAGATTGGGGTGTAAAAGGGAACCCTGATCCTGAGACTGGAGATCGGGTTGCAATCCCAGAGGGAATGGAGTTTCCACTGCCAACTGCAGAAGAAGTGGAAACCACGTCTGCCTCGGCCATCTGGGGGCTAGCAGAATCACCGAGGCCTTGTCCCGTAGAATCTTAAACAGAGTACGGGCCACCAGGGGCGTGGGAGGAAACATATACACGAGGCTCGTATACCAAGAGATCAGAAATGCTTCTGCTGCCATTCTCAGGGACTGTCTGGAACAAAACCTGGGCAGCTGACGGTTCAGTGGACTTGCAAAGAGATCGATGGATGGAAGTCCCCATTGTAGAAAGGTCTGCTGGACCACCAGTGGATTCAACTGCCATTCGTGAGGCTGGAGAATCCTGCTTAGTTTGTCTGCCAAGAAGTTCTCCTGACCAGGTATATACACTGCTTTGAGAAACATGCCTTGTTTGACTGCAAAGGAGCAAAGGGCCTGCGCCTCCTGACATAGGAGTCTGGACCCTATGCCCCCTTGCTTGTTCACATAGAACATTGCCACCTGATTGTCTGTCTGAATTAAGACAGACTGGTGAGAGTGGGCATGATTAAAAGTCTGTAGAGTTAAGCGGATTGTTCGCAGCTCCAAAAGATTGATCTGCTGTGTGGCCTCCCAAGGAGACCAGAGGCCTTGAGTGCACTTGCCTTGGCAATGTGCACCCAAGCCCCTTAAGAAAGCATCGGTCGTCAGCACACTTGTGTGTGCTGGGGCCTGAAAAGGTACCCCCTTGAGAAGGTTTTGGAGATGTAACCACCACTTCAGGGAGTGCAAAAGTGGTTTGTCTCCGGGTTCGCCTGTGGCCTACGCCCACTGAGCTCTGAGGCACCACTGAGAAGCCTGCATGTGCAGTTGGGCATTCGGAGTCACATGCACTGTGGATGCCATTTGGCCCAGGAGCCACAGAAATTGCCTGGCGGAAACCTGAGAATTGCTTTGGAACTGGTTGGCCAAGTCCATCAATCTGTGAGATGGGCCAGAAGTCTTCCTGGACAGCCTTGTCCTGGTGAGAGTCTCAGTCTTGATTTCTGCAGCTTTTTCCATCATGGGCTTACCGAAAAGGTTTTCACCTCAGCAGGGGACATCGACCAACTTGTCCTGTACCCATGGCTCCAGGTCTGATGACTGTAGCCAGGCCTGAGGGCGTGCACCGATGCCAGCCGCTGCTACCCGGGCCGAAGGCTTGAAGCTATCATAGGCTGCTTGAGAGATAAACTTCGAGCACTCTCGAATCCCTGTTGACAAAGCATTGAACCTCTGCAAAGGTTAAGAACATAAGATATGCCATACTGGGTCAGAGCAAGGTACATCAAGTCCAGAATCCTGTTTCCGACAGTGGCCAATCTAGGTTCCTCAGAGCGGCCAGGTCTCGGAGGTACATGCCCATGTACATCTGGTAGGTCTGGACACGGCAAGATAGCATAGAGCCCTGGAAGTACTTTGTACCGAGGGCATCCAGGTTCCGCGCCTCCCGGCCGGGGGGCACCAAAGAGTGCATCTTCTGACTCTTCAGACGGTGCATGGACGATTCCACAACCATGGAGTGGTGCGGTAGCTGCGCCTTTTGGAACCCAGGGCTCTTACAAACTCGATAAATGAAATTGACCCATTTTCTAAGAACCGGCGTTGAGGCCGGTGCCTCCCACATATGGAATAGCAGCCGTTCCAGCATCGGAGGAACCGGTACAGTAAAGGCTTCCTTTGGAGGAAAATCATACTGGAGGGCATCAAGCTCCTCGTATCGAGGCTCCTCCTCTGCGTCCGCAGGGAAGGCCAAGGCCTTGGCCATATCCCTCACAAAGTCCGAGAACCGGGTATCCTCCGGGGGGGAACTGTTTCCGAGGCTCGGACTCCAGTGAGTCCGAAGGGATGCACCGGGTCTGGAAGGTGTCCGGGGACTCCTTGTCCTCCGTCTCCCACTCCGACTTCTCCGAGGAGGAATCGAGCGGCTCCGGCTGTGCGGGCCTCGGTGTCACCCACCCCGACACCGAGGGTATCAGGGTCGACGACCTCGGCGCCACACGGGAGGTCGAGGGGGACCTTGACCGAGGATCGACTCGAGGCTTCATCGCATCAAGGATCGTCTCATTCTCCAGGGTCGACTTAGAAGTTGAGGTCCCGGTGGTCGGGGCAGATGCACCGGTCAGACTTGCGATCAGCATCCGCTGCTGTTCCATGATGGCAGCCAAGCTGCTCTCCAAGGCCGTCAATCTGAGTCCAAGCTCAGGAGACTCAGCAGCCACAGAATCGGGCCCTGACAGCGTCAGACCCAACGTCGTCTCCCCTGGAGGAGAGTCTATGAGGATAACTGCACTTACATGACTCGGGGACTCCGGCTCCACACGAGGTAACTTGGATGGCCTCTCCAACTCCGAGAGCCCAGGGCAGCGGTCAGGGCTACGCGACCAGGCCCTCAAGGAACCAGGAGCTTCCACCGATGCTGCCCTCACGAGCTTTTTCTTCCTTCTGTGCTCCTGGGAGAGAGACTCCCTTTCAGATGAACCCCGACAGCACTCGGGGTCGGACTCCCAAAATGTCGAGGCCTCTGACGAAGTCCTGGCCTGGCCGGACGCGGACTCAGAGAAAATTCTCTCACGTTGATGCTCACGGCTCCGAAGTGCCTTCAATGACATTTTGCCGCACGGTCCACAGGCCCGCGGGTCATGGTCGGGGCCCGAGGCATCAGAGGCAGCAGTCATGTGTGTCAGTGAGAGACATAAGTTTCTTGCACCGATCACACTTTTTGAACCCGCTGGCAGCCATCGGGGGGAAAAAGGGCCCCTGCAAGGTCAAAAGACCGGGCTGCCAGTGAAAACACAAAAAGAGCACGAACGCTAGTCACAAAGGACAAAAACCGAAAAACAGAACTCCGGACTCCATACTGGTGTACCGAGCCCAGGCGGGAAGGGGAACCGGTGTCGAACCAGATAAGACAACGTGAAAAATCGCAGAAAAAATCAACTTTTTCCGGGTGACACGAACTCAAGTCCGTTGGGCTCCGCGGAAAAAGAAAGACCGAACAAGATGGCACCCTTGGGTGGGAAGGGGAACCATATGTGAGGACTGACTTCCTGCTTTGTTCTGGAGAAACCACAGTATCTGTAAGACAGAACAGTGGAACACGGCATGGTAGTGATAGATAATGAAGTGCAAGTTGTTAACTCGCCTAAGGAGTTTCTAATATTGGTGGTCAGTGCCTGCAAAACAGGGAAGCCGAAACACAATCAACAACACAACAATATACACACAGCAAGAATTGCAGTAGGAGGGGCAAAATGCAGAAGACAAACGCTGCAGATGTCATTTTGTGGCGCCCCAGGTACACCTTCAGCTATGTGACCATGAAGAGTTGTTGTAATTGGTGGTCAGTGCCTCAGTGGTAGTCTTCCCCGTCTGATGATTAAGTTGACCCTTGATGAATATGTCCTCTATGATATCTGAAAAGGAACAGCTTTAACACAAAATTAAAGGAGGTCAGGAGAACCCAGAAGAATAGCAAAGCCTCTGACAGCCAGACCAGAGCAGCCCAGCCCAGCCCAGCACAGTTCCTAGAGAATGATCGGTTCCAGGAGCTATTGCACAGTTACCAGTCAGCGTTATATTGCTGTTTCCTCTGTGCTGAGCATATGGATGATATAATACATCTTCCCGGTTTATGGAGATTTGTTTCAATTCTTCTGATATATCACCTTTAAATACCATTTCAGACATGTATAACTTCCCTACATCATCTTCAGTAAAGACCGAAGCAAAGAATTCATTCAGTCTCTTCACTTTGGCCTTGTCCTCTCTAAACAGCCTATTTACCCCTTTATCATCTAATAGTCCAGCTGACTCTCTCACAGGTTTTTTGATGCAAATGTACTTGAAAAAGTTATATTATATGTTTTTGCTTCCAAGGCAAGTGTCTTTTCAAATTCTTTCTTTGCCCGCTTTATTAATGCCTTGCATCTAACTGGACAGTGTTTATGTTGTTTCCCATTGTTGTTATTTGGCTCCTTTTTCCATTCCCAAAAGATGCCTTTGTGGCTACAACTGCTTTCCTTCCACCTTTCTTAAAGCATGGAATACATCTGGTCTGGGCTTCCAAGATAGTATTTTCAAACAATGCCCATGCTTGATGTAAATCTTTAATCTTTGCAGCTGCTCCTTTTAGTTTTTTCTTAGCTATTTTATCACAATCCCCCTTTTGAAAGTTAAAAACTAATGTTGTGGATTTCCTTGCTATCCTTCCTCCATTTATTAAATCAAATGCAATTATGCTATGAGCATTCTTGCCAAGTGGCCCCAACACCCTTATCTCTTTCCCCGATCTTGTGTTCTACTAAGGACTAGGTCCAAAATAGCTTTCCCTCTTTTTGGTTTATGAACCAGCTGCTTCAAAATTCGTCATCTGTCATCTAGAAATTTCTGTTCATTCTTGCTAGGTGGACTGTAGTATACCTCCCACTGCCATTGCCTTCCACTTTTTACATGGAATTTCTATCTATAGAGATTCTACAATGTACCTGCAAAACGTTTATCCTGTTTGACTCAATGCCTTCTCTAACATAAAGTGCAACTCCTCTACCAATTTGAACTACCCTCTCATTGTGATATAATTTGTACCAAAGTATCATGGTGTCCCTTTGGCTGTCTTCCTTCCACCAGGTATTTGAGATGTCTATATCTAACTTTTCATTTAGTGCTATGTATTCTAACTCTCCCATTTTATTTTTTAGACTTCTAGCATAGAGGCATAGAGGCATTTAAGAGGTTGTGTTTTGTTCATATTAACAATCTGGTTATCAGTTGACGGGTAATTTGGAATCTTTCAGCTCTGTCTGCTCTGGGTTACTTTTACTGTTATTGGAACCTATCTATTAATTTCTCTCTTTTGCTAGTATCTTTCAAGAATATATCATTTCGAACCATGCAATCTTGGGCAACTGTTGGCTTTCCCATTTATCTAGTTTAAAAGCTGCTCTATCTCCAAGTGCACACACTCTGCACCAGATTCTTCAATTTACAAACATACCCTCACAGGTCCTGAGCCCCACCCATGGCTCTTTGACTGGAGCTTTGAGGGGCGCTATTTTGATTGAGATGTACATTTCAGTTTTATTCTTTCCAAACCAATGGATGTTGAAAATAAATTAAACATAAATAATACTCTGAATATTTAATGGAACAGGACCAAATTTCGCATGGGGAAATACTAGATAAATAAGCTCCATGAAAAAATGGCCCAATGTGTTTCTACGGAAGGAGGAGTTCCAGCTTCTGCAGCATAGGTTAGTGTCGCTGAATATCCCCTGATGCCAACTGGTTAGTATCTGGGCATCCCTGGGGCAGCTCCTGGCCAGAACCGTGCAGCAGCAATATCGAACCACTGCCTGTTTATGGCAAAGTGGCAACATTCTGCTGCAGTAAAGGCTGGCCTAATGTTTGTCAACCTGGAGATTCGATGCCGGGACCTGGATATGATCCTGGCATCCACTATCTGGGTCGAATGTTCAGCGATGGTGACTAGTCATTTTAACAGCACTAGCTGAGTAGCAGGTCCTTGGTTTTCTCTCCTACAAATTCTACTGTGAAACCTACGGTTTGAACCATGCAGATTTCTTAATGGTTACTATTCGCAGGGCCTGATTAAGGTATAGGCAAACTAGATAAATGTCTAGACCACAAATATTTAGGAGACTCTTTCAGAAATCTCTGTCTTTGCCAGCACTGTACAGATTTGTGCATCAATATTTGTAAGCTAGAAGAATAGCTAATGTGTATGGACATTTTCAGAGTTTAAAATCTCTGTCTGAAACTTTCAACCGTCCACCCCATCTGGCCTTGATGCAGAAACCCTGCATTAGAGCCCAGTGCTAAAGCTATAGCGCAGGGTTTCCTAATGCAAGACAACACAAGGGTTTTTGCTCACAGATGCTACAGGCACATAGAATGCAAATATGCTGTGCACAAGACATCTGCGCTAAACCAGAAGAGCAAGCCAGACCATGCACCAGGGTATGCAATAGCAGCACGTGCTGGAATCTAAGCAAAGAAAAATGGTTACCTGACACGTCACTTCAGACCAAAATCAGATCCAGACCTCCAATTCTCTGCTGAGTCACTCCAAAACCCCTAGCCCCTGATCCCCTCATAAATCACTGGTGGCCCCAGTGTCAACCCCTCACTCCAATTTCTAATTTAACATTGGTGGCCTAGTGGTCCCTACTCTCCATCTCCCCTCTCACCTCCCATAACGCAACTGGCCTGGTTAATGCAGCCCCTCTTCCCCCAAACTCCCTCCCACATTCCCTAAAGTACATTTAATGTGATTGGAGAGAGGAGCACTGCCCAGAGACTACTTCCTCTGAGCTGCCATCTTTTAAAATGGTGGTGTCTGATCCCACTCAGTGTGTTCTGAGATGCACTGTGAGGAAGTCAATCGGCAGACTGACCACCTCCCCCCAGGTGGCCTCTTGGGTCTCAAAGATAAGATGGGCATCAAGTGTAATTCCTTGATGAGTCAACGAGTGAGTGAGAGGAATGGGAATACCTGCAATTGTAGGGCTAACAGTTGGTATGGAAGAACTCCCATTATACTTGAATCTTATGACAAGAGGGCTAAGTTGTAGGCCATTATTAAACAGCCATGCTGAAGTGGAGTCAAAGCATGAACATAAGAAATGCCATACTGGATCAGAACAAGGTCTACAAGCCCAGTATCATGTTTTCAACAGTGGACAATCTAGGTCACAAGTACTTGGCATGTTTCCAAAATGCATACAAAATGCATATCTCGGGGCAAGCAATGGATTTCCCGGGTCCTCTTTAATAATAGTTTATGGACCTTTCCTCCGGGAACTTTTCCAAACCTTTTTTTAAACCCAGCTACACTAATAGCTTTTACTACATCCTCTGGTAACAAATTCCAGAGTTTGATTACACATTGAGTGAAAAACATATTTTCTCTTATTAGTCTTAAATAGTTTACGTTGTAGCTTCTTTGCATGTCCCCTAGTCTTTCTACTTTTTGATGGCATAAACAACCGATCTACATTTACCCATTACATTCATTAAATTATAGACCTCTATCATATCTCCCCTCAGCCGTCTCTTTTCCAAGTTGAAAAGCCCTAACCATATATTCAAGGTAGCCATATCTGGAGTGGAATAATAGTAGACCGGCAAAATATTGTCCATATAGTAAAAGCCGCTGATACCATGGTCTTGAATTAATGTAGCTAATGGGGTAAGAGAGATGTTAAAAAGGGAAAGAGACAAGATGGATCTCTGTGGAATGACCATGGTAATGACAATGGCAAGGAATCTATTGAATGAGTCTAGACCCTAAATGTGCGACTATGGACAAAAGAGGTAAACCATCACAGGAGAAGAGAATGATTAATGGTATTAAAGGCAGCTGACAGATCCAATAAATCCACCTTGCCACCTTATGAGAATCTAAATTTGCATGTAATTCATTAAGTAAAGCGGCGAGTGCAGTATCTGTGCTGTGGCCCTTGCGAAAACCCAATTATCTGGGATATAATATCTTAGTTTTTTAAATAAAAAATCAAAAAATTGGATGTACATGACTCTTTCGATGGCCTTTGACAAATATGAAAGCTTCAAAACAAGATGGTAACTAGCTGGTGATGAAACATCGAAGTCAGCCTCCTTGAGAAGTGGATGACCTATTGCTTCTTGGAGTGACACAGCAACAAGCAAGCTTTTATTCACTATAGAACAACAGATGTCTAGTATATCAAGGGTCAGAGCCTTCATCCAAGATGAAGAAAGCGATCCAAGGAACAGGTGGTTGTCTTGTCATCAAATATTAATTTCATTAGAAGAAATTGCTGATGTCTCCAATGTGAGAACATCCAAAGTCGCTGTTGCTGATTCTAAGCTTGTAAAGGTGGATACGATACTAAACAAACTCCTGGGGACATTGGGACTATTTTCAATTATGGTGCCAATGTACTTTTTTTTCACTACCTTGAAGTGTTGATTATGTTTATGTTTATGTTTATTGGCTTGATAGACCGCCCTTCAGGGATAAACAGAGCAGTTTACAATAAAATAACACTTCATTACAGTAGGCACATGGCCGGAAAGGAAAAGAAAGTTACAACTTGATAGAAGAAAGAAAGACAAGGAATGACAGAGGAGGGTCAGCAAAGGGAAAAGGTAGAGGCTAGAGGGGAGGGGGATTGAAGGCAAGGGAGAAAAGGTGGGTTTTTAGGGCGTGTTTAAATGTAGGGTGATGGGGCTCCAATCGGAGGGTAGAGGGAAGGGAGTTCCAGAGAGCAGGACCCATGAAAAAGAAGGCTGAGGAGCGGGTGGATTGAAGGTGAGCAAGTAAGGGGGGGGGGGGGTAGAGTGAGGCGGTTGAGGTGAAAGGAAGGGGGGGTGTGCCGGGGGGTGTGGAAGTGAATAAGATCAGCCAGATATTGTGGTGTGGAGGTATGAAGAGCCTTATGAACGAGAGTGAGAAGTTTGAACTGGATTCGAAAGGAAATGGGAAGCCAATGGAGACGGTAGAGGAGGGGTGTGACATGGTCTCTGGGGGAGGAGGAGGACACGAGACGGGCAGCGGGGTTTTGGATTCGTTGAAGACGTCAGAGTTGGAGCTTAGAGAGACCAGAGAGAATGGAGTTAGCGAAGTCAATACGGGAGATAACAAGAGCTAACAGCAAGGTTGTAAGAGCAGAGGGAGAGAGGAATGGGCGGACAGCACGGATTTGCCTGAGATAGAGAAGGATTATAGTTTTTCAGGGAGCCTTTTTATAGGGCTAGAGACTTAGGAATACGTAACTTTTTCTAAACGTTTCAGTTTTATGGATATATCTTTCTCAGCAGCGATAGGCCAGAATGAAACCATGAATGACGGTGTTTTGACCACATCCGAAATGATCTTTGTGGCGCAACAGTATTCAAAAAGTTCGATAGGGTGGTATTCCATATATTTACCTGATCTTCCAGTGTGAGATCAAAGTTAGATGGGAATAGATGAGATAATGAAGGTAGTAAATCTACTGAGATGTGACGTATTGAGCATATTAGTCAGATTCGAGAGATGTTTGTGAAGATGTAGAGGTCTGAAGGCTGAAGTTCAACAAAAAATGATCATCTAGGGTAATGGTACCAGTTTTACCTTACCACTGCGATCAGGGAGGACATCTGATGAAATCCCATCAGCCCCGGTGAGATTAACAGAGCCGCGAGAAGAAAGGGAAACTCTCGCGGCTCTGAAAGCCTGCCCATTGAGAGGGACTCGGGAGCTGATGGTGAAGGGAGGCTCTGCCAGGCAGGCGGTGCCCCGCGGCGGGACATTTGATTCTGCTGCTGCCACGGCGGCAGCGGCAGCTGGTTTTTTTTTTTTTTTAATCTGTCAGGGCTGATGGGGGAGGGGGGTTAGGACTGGTAATGGGCTATGGGGGGGGGGGCTAAGACTGGAAGTGGGATGATGGGGGGAAGGGGTTAGGACTGGTAATGGGCTATGGGGGGGTTAGGACTACTAATGGGCTATGGGGGGGCTAAGACGAAGTGGGCTGATGGGGGGTTAGGACTGGAAATGGGCTGATGGGTTAGGATTTAATGGGCTATGGGGGGCTAATACTGGAAATGGGCTGATGGAGGAGGGGGTTAGGATGTAATGGGCTATGGGGGGGCTAAGACTGGAAATGGGCTGATGGGGGGAGTTAGGACTGGTAATGGGCTATAGGGGGGCTAGGACTGGAAATGTGCTGATGGGGGGTTAGGACTTGTAATGGGCTATGGGGGTGCTAAGACTGGAAATGGGCTGATGGGGGGTTAGGACTAGTAATGGGCTGTGGGGGGGGCTAGGACTGTAAATGGGCTATAGGGGGCTAGGACTGGAAATGGGCTGATTGGGGTTAGGACTGGTAATGGGCTATGGGGGGGCTAAGACTGAAAATGGAGTGATGTGGGGCTTAGGACTGGAAGTGGGCTGATTGGGGTTAGGACTGGTAATGGGCTATGGGGGGGGGCTAGGACTGGTAATGGGCTGGGGGTGACTAGGACTGGAAATGGGCTGAGTGGAAGGAGGGCTTAAACTGCAAATAGCTGATGGGGACGGGGGCTTGGAATGGAAATGGGCTGTGTGGAAGAAGGGCTTGAACTACAAATAGCTGATGGGGAGGGGGCTTGGAATGGAAATGGGCTGTAAGGGGAGGGAGCTAGGACTGGAAATGGGCTGAGTGAGGGGGGGCTAGGACAGGAAATGGGCTGATGGAGGGCTAGGATAGGTCTGGAAATGGGAGGGCTTGGATTGAAATGGACTCATGGAGGAGCTAGAACTGGAAGTAGGCTCATGGGGGGCTTGGATTGGAAATGGGCTGAGTGGAGGGAAGCTAGAATTTGACATGGGCTGATGATGGTGGGGCTAGGAAAGGACTAGAAATGGGATGATGGGGGGCTGGGATTAGAAATGGGCTGATGGGGGGCAGGGATTGGAAATGAGCTGATGGAGGGACTCGGATGGGGGAGCTAGGACTTGAAATGGGCTGATGGGGGTTAGGACTGGTAATGGGCTATGGGGGGCTAAGACTGAAAATGGGGTGATGGGGGGGCTTAGGACTGGAAGTGGGCTGATGGGGGGCTTAGAAATGGTAATGGGTTATGGGGGTTTTAGGATTGGTAATGGGCTATGGGGGTCTAGGACTGGTAATGGGCTGGGGGGTGGCTAGGACTGGAAATGGGCTGAGTGGAAGGAGGGCTTGAACTGCAAATAGCTGATGGGGACGGGGGCTTGAAATGGAAATGGGCTGAGTGGAAGGAAGGCTTGAACTACAAATAGCTGATGGGGAGCGGGGCTTAGAATGGAAATGGGCTGTGAGGGGAGGGAGCTAGGACTGGAAATGGTCTGATGGAGAGCTAGGATAAGACTGGAAATGGGCTGTTGGGGGGGCTGGGATTGGAAATGAGCTGATGGAGGGACTCGGATGGGGGAGCTAGGACTGGAAATGGGCTGATGGTGGGGCTAGGACAGGACTAGAAATGGGCTTATGGGGGGCTGGGATTGGAAATGAGCTAATAGAGGGACTCGGATGGGGGAGCTAGGACTGGAAATGGGCTGATGTGGGGACTAGAAGGGAGCGGATGCTGGGTGGGGCTGGAACTAGAAGGGAGCTGATGTTGGGGGAAGATTAGAATGGGATAGAGTTGGGAGAGTGAAATGGAGAGGGAAAAAATATTTTGTGTGGGAGGGAAGACAAATCTACAATTGGCCGGATATTGGGAGAGTAAGTGGGGATTGAGGATGGCGGGGTAAAATTTGAGTGGATGAAATAGGAATGAGGAAAGAGCAAAAGGAGAGAGATTAGTATGTTAAAGCAGATGTAGAGAGAGAATGGAAAAAAACTAGAAGAGTGAAGAGAGGACAAATGGACAGCAGACGATGGAGAGTTAGCAGAAGACACAAAGCAACCAGAAGAAAGTGGCTGGAGCAATTGCAACTGAAAAAAAATGCACAAAAGGTAGAAAAATATCTCTTTATTGAATTTATTAAGTGAAATATGCCAGTTCTGGGAAATGTGCATCATTAACGTCTGCGCTTTGTTTAGTACAAGAGGAAATTCATTTATAGTTTTATTTCTACAGTGTTGTTGGGCTTTTGGGGTTCCCAGTTTAATTATTGTCTTCCAGGAAGGGAGTTGCCCTGCTCAGTGTTTGAAAGGGAGCAAACAAACACTAGAGAGGGAGCTGGTTGGAAGCATGGTGAGAAGCATGGTTGGAGACACAGTTGCAGTGGCAGTGGCAGTTGCTGTCGGAGTTGCAGTCCAGGCCTAAGTGGGAGTTGCAGCTCAGGTTTCAGTCCAAGTCCCAGAAGGTACAGAGGGAACAGCCCTGTAGCCAAAGGGAGCAGCAAAGAAAGGAACCGCTATAAAGACAGCCAAAGAAGGTACAAAAGAAGCCACCATACTCAGCACAGTAGCCACAGAGGACCTAGGGAAGGTTCTAGGGAGAGAACCACCTACCCTGGCAAGAGAGTGGGAAAGTTTTACCAAAAGTCTTTGCCCTACGCTGAGGCAGAGGGAGTCCTGACTGGCCAAAGTCCCAACCAAGAGAATACTGCACCAAAAGCTCAAGGTAGGAGAAGGGAGGCAATAAGGCCTTCAAAGTGTGTTTTTTCTTCTGACTCTGATGAAACTGTTATACCCCAGATAACACAGCGCAGAGAGGAATGTTTCACCAGGAAGGTTAAGCAAGAGCACCCCATAGGAGACCTGCCCAGAGAAGGGAAGGCAGGAAAGTGGGAAAGGTTGTTTGACCTGTTAAAAACTCTAAAGGAGAAAGTCCCTGAGCGCTACCAAGCAGAACCCTGCTATAGCTCAGCTGAGAGTATGGAGATTGAAGCCAAAGAGTGTGATGGTAATTCCAATGTTTCGAAGATGGAATGTGATGCATGCACTAAGGTGAATTAGTGTGAGCCAGAAATCTTTGATAGTTGAATTTGCTGTTGTTTTGTTTTGGACATTTGTTACTGGAGAAGTTATCCATTATTTTTCTTTTGTCTGGAGAATAAATGTGCTTGAAGAATTTGTATCCACTTACCTGCAAGGAAGCTGAATAAATTCCTGTGCGCTTTTAAAAACCACTCGGTTCATTATTCCTCACACAACTACAACACTAGGAAAATATAAGAGGTGGTCACCCATCCCTACTAGACGGCCGCCTGGTAGGGGTGCGAGCGCCACGCTATCCAACGCAAAAATGTATCGTTGTTCCAATCTACGGATGGTTCTCTCACCATCTCCTCCTCTCCAATTTATTTTAACCTTCTTAATCACAAAATATTTTAAATCTGAGATCTTATGCTTCAATTCCTGCCAAAATGACTGACAAGGGGTTTATCAACCACTCCTCTCTTAAAGCAACTCCTATGTTCTATGATTCCAATACGGACTGGACGAGTAGTCATGCCCACATACAATTTCATACATGGACACTTTATCACGTAAATGACATTACTCGTACTACAATTAGAAAACTCATCTAAACAAAATTTTTGACCATTTATCGGATGGACAAATTTACTCCTGATTGTACATACAGAACATGCACCACACTGGAAATGGCCTTTATGGGAAGATAAGAAGGCCCTCTCAGTCAATGCAGATGGAACAAGCATATTCTTTAAATTTGCATTGCGTCTATGAGCGATTATCACTTTTGTGTCCTGGAATGCTGGCATAGTCTGAATCAAATTCCAGTGCTTTCTTATTATTTTAGCTATTCAATGAGACTGATAAGAAAATAAGAGGGGGCAAATGAAACCTACATCGTTATTCTTCTTCTGTTGTTGCAATAATTCATGACGGGAGCAATCCCTTGCCCTGCTATATGCCCTCTTGATGGTGTGTCGTGGATGGTGTCTGACCTCAAATCTATCGACCATTGACATTGCCTGCTCATCAAAATCGGAATCCAAGATGCATATTCTACATATCCTAAGGAATTGTCCTACTGGTAAATTATTTTTGAGTGATGTATTATGAAAACTATTATAATGGAGCAATTGATTCCTATCAGTAAGTTTCCAAAAGAGAGTAGTGATAAACCCCTTGTCAGTCTTCTTAATGAGCAGATCCAAATATGCAATCTGTTTATCATCAAAAGTGACCTGAAACCGTAGATTGTCATCACAGGTATTAATCCAGATGTTAAATTCCTCCAGTAATTCCTCAGTTCCATCCCACAACATAAGAATATCATCTATATACCTCACCCACAGTCTCATATTCTTTTTGAATGGGTTCTCTTAAATATAAGTCTGCTCAAACTTAAAAACATACAAGTTCGCAATATCGGGAGCCATGGAGGAGCCCATGGCTACACCCTTAACTTGCTTATAAAACACTCCTTGGAAACAGAAAAAATTTTCAACCAGGGCAAAACGCGCGAGATCAATAAGAAATGCTGTGAGGAGAAGCCTGTGGCACTGTCTATTCACCAAATATTGTTCAACAATACTTAACGCTTCTCTTTGTGGAATGTTCGTGTACAACGATTCTATATCAAGTGTGACTAAAATCCAACTGGGATTAAAATCTTGCATGGCTGTTAGTAATTGAATAACATGCGTTGAGTCCTTAACATACGACCAGATCTCCTGAACATATGGTCTTAAAAGAATATTCATAAGTTATTATAAGTTAGCCATCAAATTCTTAATTATACGTTTTACACTCACCATAATGTATTATTTTTTTGAGTGATGAAGTATTTAGTCATTTACTGTTATTGTTTATTATTTATTATAAGTTCTATTGGCTATGCTAGTTATGAGTTGTTGGTGCATTTAGATACCAACATAGAATATGATGTCTTCTTTTATATTTATGTAATTGTAGATATATATATTATTGATTTGGCATGTTATTTAATTATTTATTTCTGTGTTGAGTATCTTAGGTTTTATTCTTGGTGTGATGTTTTTATGGTTATTCATTTATTTATGTTTTTATTTATGATGTTATTTATTATTATTTATTATGTTTTTAGTTTAGCCTGCCCCTGAAGAAGGTAGCGAAACATGGCCTGTGTCGGACCATAGGCTAAAGGTGACCAAATAAAGAAATTCCTTCCTTACTGCTGTCCACGTTGTGTTACTGGGTTCTACATAGCACGTAGATTCGTGCTTGTTTGTTGGACTATGGTCACCAGGCTGGACACACAATCCTCTCACTTAATTCACTTCCTAGGTCATGATCTTCATTTCAATTCATGTGAGCCAGTGGCGGCACCCATGGACCCCTAGGGTACCCGCTGTTGTGATGAATTGTATTTATATTTTGGGCTCTTGTGGGTCCTGCTGAAAGACCGAAGTCACAGGTTTGTCTGTGGGAGAACAGAAGCCAGGAGTGTTTGCTCAGGGCTTGCTGAGTGCCAAATGCTGCAGAAAGAGCCTTGGATGTCAACAGCCAGTCCAAGGCATGATCCTGGTGCTATTAAGAACAGCTAAGTGTAAAGACACTGCTGGAGACTTCTTATTTTTGTACAAAATGTTAATACATGGTTATCAAGATCCTTATAGCTTAGGGCAGGATTACTATATATGTGCCAATCTGCTCACATTACCTCCAGCCGACCATCCTACTCTTCTAAAAATCCTCTAGAATTTCCCAGGTTGTTGTTGTTAAGTGCCGTCAAGTCAGTGTCGACTTATGGTAAAGAGGATGGAAGGATAGCCCTATGAGTACTTTTGTCCACTAAAGAATAGCGGGACCTAGGCGTGGATGTGCCTGATGATCTTAAAGTAGCTAAACAGGTTGAAAAGGCGATGGCAAAAGCTAGAAGGATGCTTGGGTGCATAGGGAGAGGATGGCTAGCAGAAAAAAAGAGGTGATAGTGCCTCTGTATAAGTCTTTAGTGCGACCTCATTTGGAATATATTGTGCAGTTCTGGAGACCACACCTTCAAAAAGATATAAACAGGATGGAGACAGTACAGAGGGTGGCTACTAAAATGGTTAGTAGTCTTCATTATAAGGCATATGAGGACAGACGTAAGGATCTTAATATGTACACCTTAGAGGAAAGGCGTTATAGAGGTGATATGATTGAGACGTTTAAATACATCTGTGGCATAAATGCACAGGGGGAGAGCCTCTTTCAATTGAAAGCAAGTTCTGCTACGAGGGGACATGGGATGAGGATGAAAGGGGAGAGATTCAGGAGTGATATGCGGAAATATTTCTTTACGGAAAGAGTAGTGGATCCGTGGAATAGTCTCCCAGTGGAGGTGGTAGAGATGAGGATGGTATCTGAATTTAAAAAAAGCATGGGACAAACATAGAGGATCTCTAAAGGAAAAAAGGGGACTGTTGTAGATATAGAAAGATAGACTAGATAGGCCATGTGGTCTTTTTCTGTCGTCATATTTCTATGTTTCTATGAGGAGAGGCTAAAAAGGTTAGGGCTCTTCCACATGGAAAAGAGCTGGCTGAGGGGAATATGATAGAGGTCTATAAATTAATGAATGGAGTGGAACGAGTAAACCTAGATCGAATGTTTATGCCATCAAAATATAGAAAGTCTAGAGGACATGCATTGAAGTAACAGAGTAACCTATTTTAAGACTAATAAGAGGAAATATTTTTTCACTCAACCCGTAATCAACTCTGGAATTCGTAACCGGATGTAGTAAAAGTCGTTAGTGTAGCTGGGTTTAAAAAAGTTTTGGACACGTTCCTGGAGGAAAGGTCCATAACCATTATTAAAGGGGACTTGGGAAATCCTCTGCTTGCCCCAATACAAGCATTGTGGAACCTGTGTCTTTTTGTACATATGACCTATATGGGACACTACTGGAAAAAAGATACTGGGCTTGATGGACCTTGGTCTGACCCAGTATGGCATATCTTATATACTTATCACCCTCTGAATAGTTGACCTAAACTGTATTCAGCCTTCAGTCAGGCAGCTCATTGTTGACATTGGTATCCATAGCTGCTGTTATTGTATCGATCCATCTCATTGCTAGCCTTCCTCTTTTGCGTTGACCTTCTACCTTGCCAAGCATGATGTCTTTCTCTAATGATCTCTCTCTTCGCATGATGTGTTCAAATTATGAATGTCGAAGTCCTGTTATCTAAGCTTTTAAAGAAAGCTTAGGTTTGATCTCCTCTAATACTGACTGGTTTGTTCTTTGGACAGTCCATGGTATACACAGTATTCGTCGCCAGCACCATAATTCAAAGGCATCAAATTTCTTCCTGTCTCTTTTTCACTATCTAACTTTTGCATCCATATGATTCTCTTATGCAAACTTTACATTGATCAAGAAGCAACAGTTTGAAGGCAACAAGGAGAAACAGAATGTTTTAATATCAGCAAAGGTGTACGACAAAGCTGCATATTTTCCCTTTACCTCTTTAATTTATATGCAGAACAAATCATCAGAGAAGCAGGATTGTATGATGACAACAGAGGCGTGAAGATTGGTGGAAGACTCATCAACAATCTTTGCTATGCTGATGATACCACATTACTGGCTGAAAGTGAAGATGATCTGAAACATTTGCTTCTCAAGATCAACGAACATAGTCTTAAAGTTATCCTGCACCTTAATGTAGAGACAAAGATCCTGACAACTGGCAAAATCAATAAGTTCATTGTTGATGGAGAAGAAATTGAAATTGTGGACAACTTTAACCTACTTGGATCAACAATCAATAAAGAAAGAACAAGCAGTCAAGAAATCCGTCGACACATTGCTCTTGGCAGAATGGCTATGAAGGACCTAGACAAGATTCTCAAGAGCAGAGAAATGTCTCTCCCCATACAAAGATTTCCCGAGTATATAATACCAAAGATTTAGAATTTTCTAAGAATTTGCCACCTTATTAGCTGCAAACCGGGAAGGCCCGTCCATTGTGTGATAATGTTGTTCGCACAGGACCCTGCGCAAACTTCATTTTCGCACAATGGACGACTTCAGAGGCAGCCGGGGAAGCCCACGCACAGCCTCCAGCGTGATGCATGTGCTTGTCCAGTCCCCAGGCTATCTCTACCTGCTCCTGTCACCAGACCCACTGTACTACTTCTGGACAGGGGAAGGGGGCAAGGGCAGGAGAATGACACCCTATGGGGAGGAGGGGGGGCAGTCCAAAAATACCAAAATGGGGAGCCATGATAGAGGCTCACAAATGCTGTTTGGCTGGGGCTCAATATAATATTTACCCAGCCCTAGCTGTGGGACAGTGGTTAAACTGTAAAATCATCTTTTGAAGCTATTAACCATGTCATCTAAAGGTCTGATATATTATTTCACTTGGTTAGAATTTATTATTCTTTGCAAGCCAACAGAATGTTTAGGTACTGCAGCATTCAAGACACCGTCCATCACCCATCTCCCCATAACCACGTCAGTCCCCTCCGCATGCCACAGACCATATCACCAGGGGCTCTGCTTGCCCATGCTTGGAAGTTTCCCATCCCAGAAAACAATAACATAGAAGTTTAGAGCAGTGTGGTACACTGCTAATAAACAGCAGCTCAAGGGTCTAGGGCTCCAGATGTCCTTAGGCTGGCCCTTCTGACATCATCACTGAACAGCCAGCAATGAAATGTGTATAAAGTAGCAATACATTGAGCCCGATTCAGGGAAGGAGACGTCCTTGAGGAAGACAGGCCAGTTAGGACAAAACGTTCCCGCAGTGCACAGAATCGGGCCCGTGGATGGCCTGGTGTGCGTCTGCCACCTGCGGGGATGTCCTCCCTGCAGGTGCCCCCAACTCCCTTGGCTTCGGCCCCCCTCATCCCCGCCACCCAACCCACGGCTGGCCTACTGGGGCCTGGATCGGGTGGCAGGGATCCCCCCGCAACTGGAGCAGGGGGGGGCGGCATCTCTGGGCCCACATCGCCGGGTTGGTGCTGCTTATTTTACCTTCAAGTTGGAATAAGCAGCACATCCCCTTTGACCCAGCAGGATGTACAGGGATGTGACCTGAATCATCCCTGTACATCCTGCTAGGCCAGGCTGGGCCGGGCCAGGCTGGCCTGCCCCTGCTCCGCCCAGATTCCACTCCCTCCCATCTCTCCTCATCCTGCTGCTTAGGTTGCGCGGGGAAAGCCGGAGGGGGAATTAGGCCCGCAACCCGCATCCCAGAATCGGGCCCGTTATCTCTTTCTTTTTTTTTTAAATTCTTTATTTTCGTTTTATAACAACAAAGGAAAAGGAAGACATACAGCTAAAAGACAGATACATAAAGTGTAATACATACACCAAAGTAAACCCCTGCCACCCCCCACCCCCCGGCTTCTTCTCTAGAAAACTAATCATTCCCGAAGCGGGCGTGTACTTACATTATTGTGTTACAAAACCTAACGGTGATCTGAAACATGATGAGTGCACATTATACAGGCATGTTGGAGCAATAAGCAGATCGTACATAATCATTAAGCATCTGCCATTTAGACAAGCGAGAGTGAGGTTGGGCATGGGGAATAGCTCTCCGAGGTATCTGCTCATATTTACTATATAAGCAGACGAGGTTCCACCATTCATTGACAGTAAGTCGAGAGCTATCCTTCCAATTCCTCGTGATTAAGCATATGGCTATACCCAGCATGAAATCAAGGAGAAAGCGACCCTTCTTAGGAAGAGAGGGGACCTCCGCCACAGAGCGGAGTCCCACGATCTTCCAAGAGAGAGGTTCGTGAAGGTGTAAGATAAATTGAATACAACCCCAGACCCGCCCCCAATAAACCTGTAGTTGAGGACATTCATAAATAACATGAGCGAAGGTTCCCACAGCAGTATGGCAAGACCAACACTGGTCCCTAACATTCGCGTTCCATTTGGCTATTTTTTCTGGGGTATAAAAGCATCTGTGTGCAAAAAAGAAGAGAGTTTGGGTAACAGAGGCAGACCGGGAAACCCGCACTACTTTGCTCCAGAAAACGCTCCATTGCACAGGGGTTAAAGTGGTTTGCAGTTCGCGCTCCCAGGCTTGTTGGGCTCTAAAAGTGGCCGTGTCTGTACCCTGACATAATAGTTTATAAAAGTTAGAGGCTACCCCATGTGTACTACTAATAGAGTGAACTATCTCTAATAGCCCGTCCTCAGTAGGGGCAGAGGGCGGCATGATTCGAGCACTTTTGAGGCAGTGTTGAAGCTGCATCAATTGAAAGTAGTGTTTCGCTGGTAACGCAAATTCCTTTTGTAAATCAGAGAAGGTTTTCCAACGAGCTGCAGAGAAAAGCTGTTGGGGTGTCCAGATCCCCCTTGAGTACCAGGGTTTCCATGCTATCGTTCTATTTAGGACTTGAATTCTGGGGTTATTCCATAGCGGGAGTCCGTCCTGAGGACATACGTTCGGGCCCAGTGATAGAATGAGAGTGTTAAAGGCCGCAAGAGTATCGACAATCATTGGTGGATGGCGGGTGTCTACTTGATAGGACATACCGGGGAGATGGGTCAACGGAATTGGGCTACTAAGCTCCTCTTCTATGTCAAGCCAAACTGGTCTGCTGTCTGTTGAGGCATCTAGCCATCGGGCACCTTGCTTAAGTAGGAAGGCTTGATGATATCTAAGAAAATCAGGAAATCTGGTACCCCCTCTTTCCTTTGCAGACTGTAGTTTTTGTTTAGCTATCCTTGGTGGCTTGCCCTGCCAGAGATAACGGACGAGAAGGCCCTCAATATCTTTATAAGTATGTAGCGGGAGTAAACATGGCAGCATTTCTAAAATGTAGTTCACTTTGGGGACTATCATCATTTTCACAGTTTCTAAGCGGCCCCACCATGTAAGAGATAAGGGAGACCAACGATTCGTGAGCTCACGGACTTTGGAGACTACCTCTTTGGCATTAAAACTGATAGTGTCTTCTAAAGGAGAACAGTAATGGACCCCGAGATACTTCACCATGCGGGATTGCCAAAGGAAGGGAAAGGCCTGCATGTCAGCCTCATGTACCCAGCGGTTCAGTGGGAATGCTACAGATTTGGTCCAGTTAATTTTATAGCCCGATAATTGTGAGTATCCGTCAATCAGATCCAAGACAGCTGGAACCGAATCGAGGGATACGAAAAGCATAAGGTCATCTGCATATGCAGAGAGTTTAATCTCCCTATGACTGAAGGGGACACCTCGAATACGTGCGGACTGTCTAATAAGGAGGGCTAGGGGTTCAAGAGCTAGATCAAAGAGCATTGGTGACAGGGGGCAACCTTGACGCGTGCCTCTTTGGAGATTAAATGGCTGAGACTTGATGGCATTTACACAAATACTGGCGACGGGTTGAGTATACATGACTTGGAGATATCGGAGGAAGCCCTCCCCAAAGCCATACCATCGGAGAACTGCAAATAAGAAGGGCCATTCTAGGCGGTCAAAGGCTTTTTCGGCATCCAGGGAAAGACCCACCCATGGATGATCTAGATTGGCAGCACTGGATAGCACATGGCACAAGGTCCGAGCATTGTCAGCAGTTGATCTGCCGGGTATAAAACCGCATTGGTCGGGGTGAATTAGGGTGGCCATCCTGTCAGATAGCCGGGTGGCCAAGATCGTTGCGAAGATCTTATAATCGGCATTAAGTAGGGAGATTGGACGGTAGTTGGCGGTTAGTAGCGGGTCTCTGCCTTCTTTCTCAAATACTACCACATTAGCTGCAGAAAAGGATCCCAAAGAGGATGTATCTACCGCAAGGGCAGTAAAATAGAGTTTTAAATAGGGAACTAAATCTGCACTGAACGTTCTGTAGAATTCGGTCGGGAGACCATCGGGCCCTGCGGCACGGCCCGAGGTTGTTCGTTTTAGGGCAGATTGAATCTCTGAAGTAGAGAAGGGTGCATCCATCGCATCCCTATCATCTTCAGAGAGGGTCGGCCGCTGAATGCCAGAAAGCAATCGCTCGAATGTCTCTGACGAGAACTCACATTCAGATTGATATAGGCGGGTATAGAAATCCCGAAAGAGCTCTACGATGTCGGAGTCTGTGGTCACTATGCCCCCTCCCTGTGGAGCTCGAAGGGCCGCTACGCGTTTGGCTTCTTTTTGACCTTTCAAGGCGTTGGCTAAGAGTCGACCGGCTCGGTTATTTTCACGATAATATGTCCCTCGCTGAAGCTCAATACTCTTAGAAGCTTCAGTTGAGAGGATTGAATTATATTGAAAACGGAGACGCTGTAATCGAATTAATACACATGGATCAGTACGTGAAGTTAGAACTCGTTCGCCTGCTTTTATTTGTTGGTCTAGTATGAGTAGCTGCTGTTTGCGTTGTTTTCGCAGGCGGATTTGATAGCTAGTGATCGTTGCTCGAATGACCGCTTTGAAGCCCTCCCACCAAGCCCAATTCGCAGTATCCTGGGGTAGATTTAAAATGGAAGTAATCCTGTATGGCTGCTCGAATTTCTAACTGGAACTCTGGCTGAGTTAACAGGGCTCTATCAAAGAACCAGGCCCCCGAATTCCCTTGGGGTGCAGTAGTGTGTAATTGAAAGGAAATGGCAGCATGATCTGAAATATGTTGGGAGTGAATCTTTGCAGTGTCCACCTGAGGAACTAACAGTTTTGATATTAGAAAGAAGTCTATGCGAGACTGGGATTTATGAGGGGAAGAGAAGAAGGTGAAGTCAAGCTCATTGGGGTGTAGTAACCTCCATAGATCAACTAAAGCAAGATCTTTGATCAGGGAGGTAAGCGTGGTGTGACTCTTGGGGGGACCACTTGTCCTAGGCGGCTGTTTGTCAATCAGGGGATCAAGGACTAGATTGAAATCCCCCCCAATTATCAATGAAGTATCAGCAGAGGCCTGCGCAACCTGAGCAATGGTAGCAAAAAAGGCAGGGTCATCCACATTAGGAGCGTAAAGGCATAGACATGTAACTTCAAGGTTACCTATCTTGAGGTGAACTCTGGACCATCTACCTTCTGTATCTGAACTAGTCGCAATAATAGTAGCATGCAAAGATTTCCTAACCAGTATGGCAACCCCACATTTCTTAGAAACGGCTGGGGAATAGGCGGCCACCATGTAAGGTTTAATATTGAGTTTAAGAGTTTCCTTCGAATTTAAATGCGTTTCTTGGAGAAAAATCAGATCCGCAGCTTCCTGAGTTAGGTAGCTTAGGATTTTCTTCCGTTTTATCGGATTATTGATTCCTTTTACGTTCAATGAGAAAATCTTACATGGTGCCATCAATCAGTAATAGACATTTTAAGTGAGGGCGCTTGAAAACATACAACATAATCAGAATCTGTGCAACAATGACATAATCACCGAGTATACTGGCTAATACACCCCACATTGAAAAGTATGTACCAAAGTATCTTAGAGAAGAAGCAAAACCCCCAAAAAATATGGCGACCATATGTCTGCGGGAGGAGGCCCTAGAGAGGAAATAGAAAGACATGAAAAAAAGGAAAAGAAACACCAGAGTCCATAATTAACACTGTCTCTGATACTCATCGAGGCTACTGTGGGTAGATGGAGTCGGGTTACAGATATCATCAAAAGTAAGGCAACAAACCGCCCTCGCCAGACTCTTTGCTGGGCTGCGGCAGATCCAATATGGCAGGTACAGCGGATATGAGAATACTTGCAGGAATATTCTGGAAGTCAGCGCATCAAGTCGGCTTCTTTGGAATCCAAAAACTCCGCTAGTAGATCAGGGTCCTCAAATGTTCTTGTCTGATTGTGAAGTGTGACTCGGAGCTTGGCCGGGTACATCAGGCCATAGCGTGCTTGTAGTTGTTGAAGCCTCGGCCGGAATTCCAGAAAGCGCTTTCGGCGGTCGACCGTGGGTTTAGCCAAGTCGGGATAGAGGGAGATCTTGTGGCTCTCAAACTCCATATGGCCCTTTGCCCGAGAGGCATTTAGAATTTGCTCAACGTGTTGATATCTCAAAAGTCGAAAAATGATAGGCCGCGGGGTCTTCCTGTTGAGCGTTATGCTTGTGGGTACACGATGAGCGCGATCGATCTCCAAATCGTTGGTAAAGGTGATTTGGAGCAGGGAAGGGAGGATTTTGCATAAAAACTCTTTCATGTCTCCCGATTCTACTCCCTCCGGTATGCCCACGAGTCGTATGTTGTTGCGGCGCGCTCTATTATTGCCATCTTCCACTTCTTTCTGCAAGGCCCGCACCTGACGTTCAACTTTGTCGAGTTTGGACAACCGGGCCGCATGGGAGTCCAATATGCTCTCCATTTTGTCCTGACGCGAAGAAAGCCCTTCTAGCTTGCTTTGCAGCACACCAAAATCTTCCCGCAGCGCTCGGAGTGCTTCACCGTTTGACTGCACGAGGTTTTTGACCCCTCTAATCTCTGCGAGGATTTCCTGCTGCATTTCGGGGCCCTCGCGCAAGGCCAGCCCCTTCTGCGGGGACGGAGGTTCAGTTTTGGAACGTTTGCCGTGAGAAGCCGCTGGAGATCCAAATTCCAAGCGCGTGGGTTTGGTCCCCGCCATCTCACCAATGTGCCCCGGCAAGATCAGAGTAGAAGTTCCAAGTATGTACGGTGTTAATTCAGGATTCTGAGTAGGCCTCTCGGGAGCCTCAGCGTTATGCGACCATCCCGCTGGACATCAGGCTCCGCCCCCCCGGACATCAGGCTCCGCCCCCCCATCTCTTTCTTATCATCAGGGGGTCCACCTAATTTGAGTTACTCTTCATAGCTGTTTTACTATCTTCTACCTCATGCTGCAGAGATAGAAGGTTCACTATTGTTGATAGCACGCTTGTCAAACGTTTATCCCGTATGACCCCATTTTAACAACTGAAAATTCACATGACCCCAGATGATGATACAATCAAAATAGAAGGTCTCCAACTCCTTCCCCTTCCTTCATTCATCTAAAGCAGGAAGGTAGTGGCAAAAGCAGCAGTAGTCGGCACAGGCTAGAAACATAGAAACATGACGGCAGAAAGAGACCACATGACTTATCTAGTCTGCCCTTCCATATCAACCACTGGATCAACCAAGGACCAAGGATCCCTTGTGTCAGAGTGCAGTGTGTGCTTATAGACCCCAGTACTCAGCATGGGTTTCTGGTCTAACAGGAAGCTTACCGCAGAGAGGACAAGGGCCCATGAACGTTCACTGGCTCACAGGCCACGTGCTGTCTGCTGACGGCCACTAATTGGTTTAAGTCACAGTAAAAGTCCAAAGAGAAGGGGCAATGTCCATATTTCTGTGACCCCATCTGGGGTCCCGACCCAAGTTTGGGAACCAGTGGTCTATAACTTCGGAAGTAATGTTACCTGAACTTACAGGTAATGCCCTCTCTCTAGCACCACCTGAAGCCCTAGTGCCTAAGCTAAGGGTAGGCACCATTTTATCCTGGGTGAGATGCATCCAATATGAAATATCCTTTCCTGTCATACTTCAATAAAACATACATAAAATAGAACAAGAAAGACAATTTTAGCAGTTGTCTTGCTGAAATATGGTATAGGGTTTAAACAGTGAGGTGTGCGGCTAGGAAAAGCGATTCACTGAGATTTCTGCAGACCCCTGGTGTGGATTCTTTATTAGTCCTTTACATCTATGTCTGGTTTCCTTGCATCAAGTTCCTTATTAGTGGGAATGGGAATACCCCAGGTGATCCCGACCTCTTCATTCTCTGGTAGAGTGTTTTTCCACTGCAGCAATATCGTAGTGATTACCAGGTTTCAAGTGGATGATACTTATCATCTTATTCTGTTTTTCCATAGAGATCTGTTTTATTTTATTTATTTATTTGGCTTTGCTTTTATACTGCTCCTCACAGAGGTCAAAGCAGTGTACATAAAACTTAAACAGGTTAAACAACGTTTACATAGAACAAAGTGATCCACGTAAAACTTGGAGTTTAAATAGATTAAACGATGTTACAGAAAACAATAAGTTTGTACATTATATTTAACAAAGGCAAGTTGCCGTAGAACTATTTACAAAGCATTCTTAGTTCGGGGGGGGGGAGGGGGAGGTTGGAGACTGGGGAGGGTGAGGGGGTGGGGTCAAAGCACAGGGTAGTAGCCATTTCCAGATTTTCCTTACAGAATCTATATTTTACTTTTTTTCCCAGTTTCTCTCTATATTTGCTGTAAACCATCTCATCTGTAATCAATTGCCCTTAGCTGCAACATCCTTAGGTTTCAGTTCACCTCTCCTTAACGATTCCTGTTTCCTGGATGCATCCACATCTAATTCCAGGAGTTACACTTTCTATTTCCCACTGTATTTGTATATTTGCTACTTGTTTTTACTAGTTTGCTGATCTAATTCTTTCAAGAGATTTATTTCTTGTTTGAAAATTCTGTTGCTTGGAGGCTGGCTTTCATACTTCACCACTTTTTTTGTGCTCAGGTCTGCTGATGTTGTTAAGTAGACCTGGTGGCCTATGATGGTAGCTCTATATGTATAACTCATTTTCATGAAGTCCACTCCTCCTTCAACTCTAGGAATATAAAGTTTTAGCTTGCACGGATTCTTATAAACTACCTCATAGGCAAGGAGTAGTGTTCTTCTTTGTATATCTGGTGGTGAATATCAGCCAACAAAAGAGAAAGGAACCTCGTCGATCAAGCAATCTATAGAAAAACAAAAAAAGAATGGAGCCACAAACAGAATATAGACTGAATGAATTCTTTCCTTCGGTCTTTACTGAGGAAGATGTAGGGATGTTACCCATGACTGAAGTGGTATTTAAAGGTGCGGAAGAGTTGAAGGAAATTGGGAAGATGTATTACAACTATTAGATAAACTGAAGAGTAGCAAATCACCTGGGCCGGATGGTTTACATCCAAGGGTGTTGAAAGAACTGAAATATGATATTGCAGACCTGCTATTAGTAATCTGTGAACTATCATTAAAATAATCTGTAATACCTGAAGATTGTAGGATTGCCAATGTAACACCAATTTTTAAAAAGGGTTCCAGGGGTGATCCGGGAAACTACAGACCAGTGAGCCTCACGTCACTACTGGGAAAAATGGTAGAAACCATCATAAAGAATAAAATTACTCAGCATGTAGATAGTCATGGCCTAATGGGAGACAGCCAACATGGCTTTAGACAAGGAAGATCTTGTCTTACTAATCTGTTATGTTTTTTTGAAAGTGTGAATAAACAGGTGGACAAAGGTGAGTCGGTTGATATAGTGTATCTGGACTTTCATAAATCCTTTGACAAGGTCCCTCATCAGAGACTTTTGGCAAAACTAAAGAGTTATGGGATAGGAGGCAGTATACTACTGTGGATCAAGAACTGGTTAAAAGATAGAAAGCAGAGGGTTGGGCTAAATGGCCAATTTTCCCAATGGAGAAAGGTGAATAGTGGTGTACCCCAGGGATCTGTGCTGGGTCCGCTGCTTTTTGACATATTCATAAATGACCTGGAAAGTGGAATAACGATTGAGGTTATCAAATTTGCAGATGACACAAAACTATTTAAAGCTGTTAAAACCCAAGAGGATAGCGGAAAATTGCAAGAGGATCTTGATAAATTAGAAGACTGGGCATCAAAATGGCAGATGAAATTTAATGTGGACAAGTGTAAAGTTATGCACCTAGGGAAGAACAGCCCAAACTATGGTTACACAATGCAAAGTTCCACATTGGGAACCACCACCCAGGAAAAAGATTTAGGCATCATTGTGGATAACATGTTAAAACCCTCGTCCCAGTGTGCAGCGGCAGCCAAGAGAGAAAATAGAATGCTAGGTATCATAAGGAAAGGAATGGAAAATAAAACAAAAGATATTATAATGCCTCTATATCGTTCCATGTGAGACCGCACCTTGAATATTGTGTGCAATTCTGGTCACTGTATCTTAAAAAGGATATAGAGTTATTAGAAAAGGTTCAGAGAAGAGCCACCAAAATGGTAAAGGGGATGGAAGGATACTCCTATGAAGAAAGGCTAAAAAGGTTAGGGCTCTTTAACCTGGAAAAGAGACGGCTGAGAGGAGATATGATAGAAGTCTATAAATTAATGAACAGAGTGGAACGGATAAGCGTAGATCTATTGTTTACGTTATCAGAATATAGAAAGACTAGGGGACATGAAATGAAGCTACAGGGTAAACTATTTAAGACTAATAAAAGAAAATATTTTTTCACTCAACGTGTAATCAAACTCTGGAATTTGTTACCGGAGGATGTAGTAAAGGCTGTTAGTGTAGCTGGGTTTAAAAAAGGTTTGGACAAGTTCCTGGAGTAAAGGTCCATAAACCATTATTAAGAAGTCACCGAAGATATCAATGCTTGACCCAGTATAAGCATTGCGGAACCTGTATCTTTTGGGGAAACTGCTAGGTACGTATGACCTAAATTGGCCACTGTTGGAAACAGGATACTGGGCTTGATGGACCTTGGTCTGACCCAGTATGGCATATCTTATGTTCTTATAGTAAAAGAGAATGAATTTAGTGGTTGTCTGTGAAGCTTTTAACACATTCAGAACATTTAAATGATTTCTTTTCGGCCTGTTTGCTTTGGTGAAGTCTTGGGTGATCTTTTTGACTGACTAAAGCATTTATCACATTCAGAATATTGAGATTGTTTCTCTCGGGGGCAATTTCTCCAAGCAGGTTAGTTTTGTGCATACTATGACAGTCATGAACCTTACTTCTAAGCCAGGGTATGTGACTTGTATGGGTAACCTATCAGTGTGATTGGAAATTCCGCTTTATGAGACCTTTGGCTTCCAATAAATCAGAGGAGGGAGGGATTAGACCTGCCATGCAAGTGTGGAGTTGGAAAGATCTGCATTTTTTTTAAATTGGAGGTCTGCTGCTGCCACCACTACCAAGAAAACAGGAAAGATGGCAACAGGTCAAAGGCTGGGCAGGCAGGCAGGCAGGCAGCATGGGGGGGGGGGGGGGTGCCAGCTGGACATGAGGTGGGCTAAGATGGGGAGATGCTGAACATGGGGGAATGAGGCAGAAGGGCTATAATGGGCATGAGGGATGGGGCAAATGACAAAAGTCTGATGTCATTGTTGGGGGTGTCAGGATTGTAAGTCACATAGGGCACAGATGACCTCTATTATCAATGCCATTCTGGTGTTGTTCTTCTGTACCACTGTTGGGTTCCTCACATCCAGTTTCTTTTCTGTCAGAATGGGAATGTCCCAAATTATCAGAACTTCTGCATTCTCCTAATTCTCTTAGGGTCACGATCCCAGTGCTTTTCTGATACAGCTTTGTTGTAGTGCTTATAAAGTTTCCAGTGGATGAGCCATGCCACCTTGTGTCTTACTTCTGCCATCAGAACTTCACAACCAGCTTCAAGATGAGTAACCGTTTCCAGCTCTCCTTACAGGAAATGCATATTTCTGTTTTAGCAGTCTCCTCAATGCTTGCTGTGAACCATCTCCTCCTTAATCCAGTGACCTGGGCTGCAATTATCAGTCTCTCACCTTAGTTTGCCTCTCTTTAAGCACTCATGTGTCCTTGTTTGATCAACAAACAGCTCTTAGAGTAATGCTTTGGATTTCCCACTGTATTTATGAATTTGCCACTTGTTGTTTCCTTGTTTGCTGATCTAATTCTTGGAAGAGTCTTTTTCTCATATTGCTAATTCTGTTGCTTCTTTTCCTGTGCGTGCTAGTGGATTCTGATCCATTCCTTATGCTCATCAGAATGCCTGTCCTAGTTTGATAATGGAGATGGATTTTGGTCATTTACTTTCATACTGTACTACTTTTCATGCATTCGGATCTGTTGATGCTGTTAAGTAAGGCTGGATGCCTAGGAGTGGATTGCTCTATAGGTATAATCTATGGATGTCCATTCCTCCTTCGACTCTAGGAATGTACAGTCTCAGCATGCACTGATTCGTATAAACCACTACTAAATATGGAGGAGTTTTCTTGTTCAAACATCCAATTTCTCAAGATACTTCAAAGGCCAATCTATAATTCCAAAGCTATACAAGAGTACGGGGCTTGCAAGTGGATTAATGGCTTGTATCATACTTTGATGTTAGTGCACTTTTTAGAATCAGCTCCTATATTATTCTTTGCTGGTCTTTTCTCTCAATACTTTATGCCAAATTGTTACTCCTTCTTCCATTGCCTTCATGTTTAAGTTCATTTATGTCGTATGTTGGTAAGAGTGGTTTATTGAAACCCCTACGCATTTCGGCTGTCGCCTTCTTCAGGGGGCACACAGACTGTTTGTGTATCTCATTAAAAATATTGTAGACGTAATACTAATAAATATGATCTACATATATTACACAGAAGATATGCGTAGGGGTTTCAATAAACCACTCTTACCAACATAGGACTCTTGCTCCTTGTGTGTTTTGGACTTTACTGCGAGAGCAAGTGCTCCTCTCTGTGTACCTTAAGTTCATTTATGTTACATGCGTCAGTTAGACAGATGCTTTTAATTGTCCTCAATTTTCCTCCAAGGAAAGTTGCCTTAGCACATTTGTCTAAGCCAAAAGTCATCCTGATGTCATCAGAGAACCTTTTAACTAGCTGAAGTTGTTCTGCTATATGTTTATCATTGAGACTATAGAACTTCAGGCCATCTACAAACAGTAGGTGTGAGGTCACCTCTGGGTTTTTGCTAGCTTTTGGATTAAGGCTAAACCCATAACCCCAAAATGTTAGGAAGTGCGTTCAGACGATTAATTGGTATACAAAACAAGAGTGGTGACAAGAGGTCTCCCTGAAATATTCCTCACTGGATCTTAATATTAGGAAAGTGTACTGTAATGGAATGTGATTTGCCACATTTTCAGTTAATTTGATGTACTCAAACAATTTAGAATTTACATTTTGTACATTTCAAAGCTACTTATTATCCAGAAATGTCTACACGGTCAAAGACTTTCTTATACTCAAGCCATGCTGTGCTGAGATTTCTACTTTTCTTAGCACTAACCATGGTATCTTTGTTTAGCAATGTTGGCCTTTGGATCCATATACTCCCCTTTTGTTCCCTTTCTGTTCTACTGCCATGATATTCTTGGAATCAATATGGTCCTCGTATATTCCATCGGCATCTATTGTAGTAAATAGCTTGTAGATTGGAGACAGAGAAACTATTGGTCTGTAATTTTTGGAAATGTTAATTGAGTCTCCCTTCGGAAAAAGAAGTGTTGTTGCTGTTATTAGCCATTGTGGTGTTTCTCCTCGGTATGTGTTCTTTCATGGATTCTTAGGCTAGCTTTATTAACATACTTTTTACCACATAAAGAACATGTAAATGATTTCTCTCTAACGTGTACTTTTTCATGACTTTCTAGACTACCTTTTCGAGTGAAACGTTTGTCACATTGAGAACATTTGAATGGTTTTTCTCCAGTGTGTATTCTTTCATGCATTACTAGAGTTCCCTTTTGATTGAAGCTTTTATTGCATTCAGAACATTTAAATGGTTTCTCTCCAGTGTGTATTCTTTCATGCATTTTTAGAGTTCCCTTTTCATTGAAGCTTTTATTGCATTCAGAACATTTAAATGGTTTCTCTCCAGTGTGTATTCTTTCATGAATTCTTAGGCTAGCTTTACTAGCAAAGCTTTTACCACAATGAGAACATTTATTTAATTTATTTGGTTTCTCTCCAGTGTGTTTTCTTTCATGCATTTCTAGATTACCTTTTTGATTAAAGCTTTTATTGCATTCAGAACATTTAAATAGTTTCTCTCCAGTATGTATTCTTTCATGCCTTTTTAGATGACCTTTATGATTAAAGCTGTTATTGCATTCGGAACATTTAAATGGTTTCTCTCCAGTGTGTATTCTTTCATGGATTCTTAGGTTAGCTTTACGAGCAAAGCTTTTAACACAATGAAAACATTCAAATGGTTTCTCTCCAGTGTGTATTCTTTCATGCATTTCTAGAGTTCCCTTTTGATTGAAGCTTTTATCACATTCAGAACATTTAAATGGCTTAACTCCACTGTGAATTATTTCGTGTCTTCTTCGATCTGATTTTGATTTAAAACATTTACCACATTCAGAACATTTAAATTCTTTGTCTCCAGTTTGTTTTCTTCTGTGAATTCGTAGGCTATCTTTTTGACTGACGCTTTCATCACACACCAGGAATTCAAATTGTTTTTGGTTTTTGAGAACTTTCTGATAACCTGTAAGCTGTGACCTCTGTGTAAAAAATGTTTCACATTCAGGACACTTGCCTGGTTGGTCTTGTCTATGAAATTGTTCTGCGGTCATGTTTGACGTTCTGGTAAACCTTTCCTCACATGCGGTACAATTAAATGGTCTTACTCCTTCATTAAGTCTCTGACTTTTTTGAAAATTTGGACAGTGGTTGGAATTTGCCTCTTGTTCAGTATATGAGCTAGTTCTCTCTCTTTCTTCCGCTCTGGGTGGTGGTGTTCTACCAATATGTCTAACACAGTCAGTTGAAGCTTCTGGACTGATAATGAAGGTGTCTCTCTGTTCCCATTTCTCATTCTGTTGTCCATCAAACATTCTCATTCCCTTACAGTTACTCCTGAACCCATCACCTATTGGATATAAATGAAAGTAAGACCACTAATTTTACAGCTATGGAGAAGGACAGACATAGGGAATTATCGCCACAGAATTCTCTAAAGACATCTGCTTGGCTAAGAAGTCATATTATAAACAGGAGGAGATATAAGTTGTAGACTAATACAAGTTGGTAATAGCACATAAATGGAGAAGAATAGCCCATCGCAATCTCATCCTACTACTTCTGTGCATCTCTTCCTCACCTCCCAAATCTCCAGTGATTCCCTTTTTGCAGATTTCAGTCACTAACCAAAAACTCTGCAACTCCCCGCTGGAAACCTGGGATTCATTCTGAACCTAGTCACTGAACCTCAGACCTGCCAACTTAAGAAAACTGAATTCCAATTATTAAGAAATAAAAATGTAACTGAAAATCTCTAGTCACATTCGCCCTCTATGTGTAAATTTAGAAGTACTCCACTGCACACAGCAAGGATTTTAATGTAAAAGAATTCTTGGCTCACCCCTCTTGATATCAGTATCCTCCTCTCCTCCTTCCAAGTGGTCCCAGAGACGAATCTCTTCCATTTTCACCTTCTCTGCTGTGGGATCAGTACCGTAACCTCCTCTGTCTGTAAGAAAAATGGAAAAATAACAGGGAAGCTTACATTTAACAAGAGCAACTCTTGGATAAAAGTGAGATGATGGGAATCCTGTGAGTTCTGACAATTTAAGTATCCTGGTTGAAGTGAATAAGGACCCTCTGAGCTATGAGCAGGAATCAAGATAGGGGGATACAAACAGGTTTCCATAATCCCGTGATAATGGAAACTGCTGGCCTTTACTCCACAATCCCACCTCCTTCTAACCTCTTGCTACTAATGTCTGTCCTTCCTCCCTTCTGCTATCAGTGTGTAGATACACAACCTCCTCGCTCCTGATATGAATATTGGGGATCACTCTGCTTTTCTCCCTTCTACTGGGGCCCATCTGACTCCCTCCCTTTTCTTGGTTCTCTCTTCAGTTCCTCCTGCCTCTCTCCATCCTTCTGATTCCAATTTATCCACCCTTCCTCCTTCATGCTACTGATCCCAATAAGAGTCATCTTTCCTCCCTCTCCTCCAGCTTCTACCAGTAAGACCACCCTGCTGTTTCTCCCTATTTGCCAACACTGTCTGGATCACAGAAAACAAAATCCACAAGCTGTTGGGTGGGACAAAGCTTTAGCATCTTGAAGCAACACCAAGAGATCAGAAACAGTTAGAGAAACAAGGAAGAATATAAAATTGATAAAAGAATGAGAAACAGTAGTAGTGTTGAAAGAAAATAAAGAGATGGGACATAGAGACATTGGGAAATTGGGGAGGGAGAATGAGGGAAAGAGACAAGGAATGAAATCCATAGAAAGATAGACCTGAAAATAAAATTAGAAAATAGAAATAAAGGAAACGCACATTATCCACACAACAAAGTTCTGAAGTCAGGGATTGTGATTTTACCACCCCACTCTCTGTTTGCCTGGTCCACAGGAGGCATCTCTTGCGATAAATGTTTCAATCAGCTCATCATTAGTTTTATTCAAAACTACACCACCTGTTTCATGTAGTTCCTCACATCTGCCTATGGTCAAGAGGTTTCCTCTTTCTTCTGATCCTTGGGGCTCATTTCTGAATCCATCTTGCTCAAATCGGAACAAAATGTCAGGTTTGACACTGGGGTAGCCTGGTATGGGAAAATACAGTACAATATGTTTAGAAAGGTTATCTCAGAGTCTTTCTTATCAGTGCAAGTGAGCTGTTTTTATAGACACCGCCACCAGTATAGAGCTAAGAAAAGAAAGGTGCTGCTGTAATGATTGTCATCATAAATCCATTCTAGTAGTACGCTGATCGTTTTAAGACTGAGGTGGGCAACTCCAGTCCTCAGCAGCTGCAAACTAGTCTATTGTGGGCACTGCTACTGCATAAACACACTGAGAATTCATGCCATTAAAAGGTGTTTCTGATACATATTTTTTTTCATTCAGCTGCCATAGACCAGAAATTCGATGCTGCCTAGTACCACTAATTAGAAATTTAACCCATTATGATTCTAAGAGAAAAGATGAGAGCTGTCCTAAGCCCCAGCTAGAAGGCTGCCATGACAGATCATTTTTAGCAAAGCGAGAGCGGGGAAATAGCAACAGTGGTGCAAAATGCATCGCAGAGCCCACAGCAGCGAGAAAAGCAACTTCCTGTATGGGGTATTAGTGCTGAAACATATCTAACACTCAGACAGGCACTAATCTTCTCATTTAAGGAGTCAGTGGACTACATTTCAATGCCCAGTCTGCCAGTGGAGTCCTAGGGTGATCCCCGTTGTCACAGCAAATTTTGTTTTTATTTTGGGCTCTTGGGAGTCATCAGGAAGCCAGAAGCCAAAGATTTGTCTGTGGAAGAAAGAAAGTTGAAAGTGTGTGCTAAATGGTTTGGTGAGTTTTAACCCTATCCAGGCCGGTCCCAAAACTCTCGGGATCCAAAATTGCTGTCACATATTTCTATCAAATGGTATATAATACATGACCATAGCAGATAGTACATCACTGTTATAGCATATTGAATAAGACACGTACAATTTATCTGAAATATTCAAAAATTAAAGCTGCAGGAGGAGCCGTATCTCTATATATAAAATGTTTGGGTGATGGATGCGGGAATTAGTGAAGAGCATGTCTGTTGGGAAACATGTTGGAGGTGTGTGACTCACCCAATCTTTGTTTGTTCATATATTTATTTAACATTTTTTCTCCGAGAACATGCAAGAAGTCAGTCCTCACATACGGGTAACGTCGGCACCAACGAAGCCCTCGCTGAAGCATCCCCCCAGCTTTCAAAGAAAGTCTTTGGGAGATGGCACCATGCATGCACGGTCCCCTTCCCGCCCAAGGGTGCCATCTTGCTCAGTCTCCTTTTTGACGCGGAGCTCTTCAGATGCTCTCTGACTTTCCCTGGGAAAAAGTTGATGTTTTGGTGCCCGAGTTTTTCAACTCGACTTCAGTCTTGCACCGGTACTCTTCCCGCCTACCATCCTCGGTGCCTCGGCGTCGAGTTCAATCCATTTTTATATTCTTTATTCTTTGTTATATTCTGGCGCTTTTGCACCTTTTTTCACCGCTGGCAGCAGAGAGATTCTTCGACTCACAGAGGTACTTTTTTCTCCCTTAGCTACCCGTGGCTTTAAGAACTGTGATCGGTGCTCTAAAATAATGTCCTTAACCGACACACATGACTGCTGCCTCCATTGCCTTGGCCTGGACCACGACCCAGCAGCCTGTGGTCTCTGCAAAAGGATGTCTAGCCATGCCCTGAAGAGCTGCCAGCAGCAGCACAATAATGCAAATCGTAAATCTATCCTGAATGACTCTTTTGTCTAGCAAGAAGATTTTCTATGGTGGAAAAATCCCCTATGTGTTCTCTGGGGATTACACCTGACTACTTGTCACCTTTCAGGTAAGGAACACTTTAAACTATCATGGTGAATAGGGCCCTGAAGGTCATGAATACTTCTCATTCCCTTCCACTGACGTGGATGCAAGATCAGCCAGTGAATGGCTCAGGCGTCCATCAGATCTCCATCAGTAGATGATATACCAGCATTTCTGTTAAAAGACTGCTGCTCTTCCTTTCCTCCAGCACTTTTAGGTTTAGTTAAGCTAGAATTAGCTCAGGGGGCGGTTCCTAAAACTCTATGATTCAGTAAGGTCAGGAAGCTCATCCTTCCAAAAAGGGGCAACAGTCCCCTTCCTACTGAAGCTCCCCTTCTTGCTCAAGGCAAAAACGCCCAACCAATCCAACCAATTGCCAAACATCCCACTAGAAGTACTAGCACGACAATAGAAGCAGCTTCAACACCCGCAAAACCCACAATTGGACACAGAGGCAACAACAACAATCCACCCCACCACCACAGACAGAGAATGGAGCAAATTCGAAACAATTACTAAAGAAGAAATAACAGCCATCATCTCACGTCTGAAGACCACCACCTCTCCGCTAGACCCCTGCCCCACAGAATGGATAAGGAAAACTAAGGAAGACCTGAGTTCACCATTAACCCACATTGTTAATGAATCCCTCAGCCAGGGACGCATGCCAGACCTCCTCAAAACTTCAGTCATCCGGCCAACCCTAAAAAAACATATCCTGGATCCCCTGACCCCGCCTCCTACAGGCCTATTGCAAGCCTCCCATTCACTGCCAAAATCATTGAGAAAGTAGTTCAGCAACAGCTCCAAGAACATCTAGATGCCAACAACATAATGGACCCACAACAACATGGCTTCCGTCCACTCCACGGAGTCGAGACCCTCATGACATCACTAATGAACACCCTCATCATAGGAACTCAAGCCAAACACTCTGGATATGCCATGATCTTCCTCGACATATCAGCAGCCTTCGACACCATCTCCTACAACATCCTCCTACACAGATTGCAAGCAATTGGCATCAAAGAAAATGTACTTCAATGGTTCCACTCTTACCTGACCAATAGACAACAACTGATCCGCACAAACGCAACAACTTCACCCCCCTTCCAGCAACACCAAGGCGTACCCCAAGGATCCACACTATCTGCCATGCTCTTCAACATCTACTTGCAACCACTCTGCTCAATCATACATACCCACAACATCAACTATCACATCTATGCAGCTGACATAATTCTCTATACCCAATCACAACCTCCAACCCAACAAACAACCATTTATCAACATGCTTCACAGAAGTATCCAGCTGGCTGCAGAACAACCACCTATCCATCAACATAAAGAAAACAGAAGCACTCATAGTAACAAAGGACCCAGACCTCACCCCACCTACACACCTCAACGTTGGAACCACTCAAATACAAATACAACTGCACATAAAGTATCTAGGAATCATCATAGACCAGGCTCTCACACTCAACCAACAAATAAAAGAAACCACCGGAACAATATTCCACAAGGCTAAAACAGTACAGCGCCTCAGACCTCTCCTTGAACTAAAGGACTTCAGAGCAGTGATGCAAGCCATGACACTCCCCCATCTGGACTACTGCAATATAATCTACCATGGACTTCCAGCCACCCACACCAATCCGCATCGAACTGCCTTAAATACCACCGCAAGTATTATCCAGAAAGCAAAAAAACAAGACCGCTTCACGCCAATACTGATAGAGCTGCACATACTCCCCCTAGAAGCTAGAATCAAATACAAATCTGCCCTACTTATGCACAAAGCTCTCTACCAAACTCAGTCATCCCAGCTCCGTGAACTACTGCCCCGACCAGCACACAATAGAACCACCAGACAAACCATCAGCAACTCCCTCACTATCCCACATAAACGAACCAAATACAACCAACGGACATGCAACAGAGCCTTCGAACTTTACGCACCATCCCTCTGGAACTCTCTACCAAGTCACGTCAGAAGCAACGGAGATCCCCTCTCATTCAGAAAACAACTAAAAACTATCCTATTCCAGCAATACCTCGGACCAGAAGCAAGCACCCACTACTAATCTACCTCCCAAACTCCCACCCCCTGAAAATATCCTTTGAAAAACTATAATACAATGTCTATGTCTATATCCCAAATATTGTTGAAATCATCAATGTTAGCCACCAGGTGATAGCCCCATACCCCTAAATTGATTATTGTCCAACCCCCCCCCCCCCTTTTAATGTTACGCCGCTATGACCCTGTGAAATGCGGGATATAAATACAGCTAAATAAATAAAATAAATCTGCATGATCCAGTTTGGCTGAGCATGGCTCCATAGGTCTCCTCCAATTCACTGCAGTTTCCACTGCTGGAGAGCTAAACAGTTCCTACCTGGAAGACTGTGGCCCAGTCCTGAGAGGAGCTGCCACTCCCTGCTCCATCAGAATGTATAATTTGCACAAAATTGACACAATTGGCTCCCTGGAGATGCTGCTGCTCATGTCGGTGCTCTCTAGAGGGACCTTCCTCTGTGAGTGTCTTGCCTGCTACCCGAGCCTGCACTGGTGGTTTGACTATGCCCCTGCCCTGCACCGAAGTGAGACCCCCCAACATCACACTTAGTGCAAGAAGAGTCAGCCACTGCTTCCTCTCCCTAGCATAAATGCAGCGATTCATTCCATTTCAGGTTCGCTTTTCTGAAGCCTGCACGACTGCTTCTAGCTATGACACAGCTCCAGAGGCAGCCCAGCACAGAAGAGCACAAGGACCATCATGACACATGTAAACTGAAAGGCAACGTCAGGAAATACGGTTTCACTGAAAAGGTGGTGGATGCTTGGAATGTCCTCCTGATGGAAGTGTTGGGGGCAAATACAGTGACAGAATTCTAAATGGCGTGTTAATGAGAACTATGTCCCTATACATAAACATGCAAATCAGATCATTAATATTAAAACACTTTTCTGTAAACTGCATTATATACTGTTGATTGCTTCTACATTATATCATCATGGCTAAATCAAACTTCACCATGCTCGTCAGTAATGTTCCCCTCCTGCAAAAATGGAGAATTCCCCCCACAACCCTCCAGCTCTTTCAACCATCTCAACCCTGTAGTACTCCAGGATAACAGGTTTTGCAGGCTTGATCCAACCTCCAGGTGTTGCACCTTCATCAGATGCCCCCTATATCTCCACAGGGAGCCTACTCCAGCCAAAGTAGAGAAACAGACAGTGGGAGGGAGAGAGGGGATGACTGTCTCTGATGTCACCAGAGCTGAATTCCTACATGGTGCCAGCTGACTTACTAAAGACGACCAGGAGGAATTTTATACTTACTTGTTACAGAAGAGTGAATCTGTTCAGTTATCTCTGATTCAGGGTGATCCATGAAGTGGAAATCTTCTTCTTGTTTAACACTCAGTGAGAACACAGATGTTACAACTGGAAGGTCTGTGATGAGAAAACCAAAATATCTAGAAGGATTCACAAGGAAGGATGTGATAATATTAGATTAGGAAATGGATTTTAAGGTGAGACATAACCTCAGAATGAGTGAGTGTCATCCGAGGGGGGGGGGGAGGTTGCCTGTTTGCCCTCCCACAACTTAACTGATGCCTTTTAGCCACACCATTGATTATTCGCCTCTGATATTTGAAATGAATGAGACATCTCCTCTGAAGGGAAACTGCAAAGTCCTTTAATTCCAAACCATTTACTTACTCATCGTAGGCTCAGTCGTGTTTTCTTTTCCATCCCTTCCACTGTGTTGAGTGAAATATTTCTCATCTTCTTTTTTAATCTTGAATATTACATCAGGATTAAGAATTGAATAGCCTGTCAATGAGAAATATGAAAATTGGATTGAAATGCTATTTGTAGCACCCCTGAGGAGGTTCCATCTGTTTCCTGTCCTGAAAGAGCGGTGTGAGCGTGTGTGTATATCCGTGTTATATATCGTTGAGGATCTGCGTTATATATCGTTGGATGTGTGTATATGTGTGTTGAGTGGAGGAGTAGCCTAGTGGTTAGAGCACTGGCTTGAGAACCAAGAGACCAGCATTCAATTCCCACTAGCAATCCTTGTGGCCTTGGGCAAGTCACTTAACCCTCCACTGCCTCGGAAGAAAGGCCTGACAATCTACTTCCAGTCACACTGCCAAGAAAAAACAGGAGCTTCTGGGTCTCCAGGAGTCAGCATTGACTCAAAGGCAGACATTGCATATGTGTGTTATATATCTTTGGGGGCGTGTGTATATATGTGTGTTATATATCTTTGGGGGCGTGTGTGTATATATGTATTATATATCTTTGGGGGCGTGTGTGTATATGTATTATATATCTTTGGGGGCGTGTGTGTATATGTGTGTTATATATCTTTGGGGGCGTGTGTGTATATGTGTGTTATATATCTTTGGGGGTGTGTGTGTATTTCTTTGACAACGTTTGGAGAGAAGAGACAGTTGAAACCTGCCACGTGATTAATATTAAGCCTTGAAGGTTTTCTGGAACAGTCATTTCTATTCATGCCCCTCCTAGGTCTTCTCTTTAACATGCTGGGCAGTAGAGTTATCTAGTGCAGCGCTAACATATCCTACCATTACACAGAAGCTGTGGCTCTCAGCAAGGAATCAGAGAGGTAGATCCTCCCTCCTGGTTTCCAGACTCCTGCGGGTCTTGTTAAAGGTTTACATTTTATCTTACAGCACTGAGCAGCATCTTTTGCAGATCCTGCAGCAGTGGAGTCGAGCACTAGGTACTTAGAGAGTCACAACAGCCCCTGATGCATATGGGATGGCATCAAAAGCCAGGCTCTGAATTTTAGGTGCTTCTGCAACCTGGTAACTGCAGTGATAAAATGGCAGCGCCCAGGGAAAGAACTCTAGAGCACAAGCCCAAAAATTCTTTCCTCCTCACCTGAGTAGCGCGAGACAAATCAGGAAACATATAAACTTTGGATCCAAGGAAGTTACAATTGAAATTCCTAAAATATGCCCGAAGAATCAAAGATTTATCAAGCTCCAAAGCTAAGGTCACAAGTAAGGTGGTACAGCCTGTTACTACCTTCAGGGAGTCCTCCAAAAATGCGGCGAGATCCCCAATCCCCACCGCCGGGCTCCCAGAGGCTAACCCACCAGACCCAGCACCTACCGTTAGATATTGTGCTCTAACAATTGGAGGAGGTGAGGAAAAAATAATTTTTGTTTTTGCGCTCTAGAGTTCTTTCCCTGGGAGCTAGTTTTCAATTAAGATTTCCCTCTCGTTGTATAATTTCCTATGATGGTAAAGTATTATTATTCTTTGAACCAAGGCAGCTGCTTGATTTTCTGTTAGCTAGGGAGGGATTGGAGGTGCAAATAGCGACCACTCCGGCTGACGCTTAAGTCTCTGCTCTGTAATGTATTTTCTTTTTTTTTTCCTGTTATTGATTTCCTGTGGCCTCTCCAATTTTGCCTTGTATTTTGTGGTCGAAAATGATGAAGTATACGGAATTTTCTTTGTGGGGTAATTAGTTTCTTTATTGTTTTAGGATGATGTATATTTTCATCTTTCTTATTTCATTCCTGTTATGTATGAATGTTAAAATTTAATAAAAATTTAAATTAAAAAAAAAATGGCAGCGCCAATTCCATATTGTGCCTACACGATAGATAATCAGAAAGCAGATTTACCTCGTGCTATCAGAATGCAATGAATCTCCTCGACGACCTTCTTGTACAGCTCCATTTGCCATTTTCCCAAAACGTCCCACTCCCTTTCTGAGAAATAAGCAGCGACGTCACTGAATATGACTGATGCCTGGAACAGCAAACCGGACGACACCCCATTATCACATGTGTTATATGATCTCTGTCAGTGAGATCAGCTCACTAGTACATTATAACATGAAGCTGTTCCCTAAATACCCCGTATTCTGTAGAGATTGCCTGGTCCCCAGAGAAACACCGGAAATCTCATATGCTGGCTGACTGAGCAATTGGAAGGAAGAAGTGGGATGAGCCCATGTGGGTTGGAAGGGGGAGGCAGCAACTATTGAACAGGTGGGAAGGGGAGAGACTGGTGGGTTGAAGCCTGAAGTAAGGAAAGTAGAAAGCACTGACTTTGGACCTGGGGAGAGGAGAAAAGAGAGAGAGAATATGAAAGAGTGTGAGTATGTGTAAGCAGGGCAGGCCCACGTCTATCTGCCACCATTGGCAGACTTTCAACATCCGCCATCCCCGGACGGCTCATGGTTTCGCCACTGCTCCCCCTCCATAGTGCCACATTATCTCTCTCCATCCTTCCCCAGCAGTGTCCCCAGAACGCTGCAGGATGGTGCCTTTTCCCCTCACTTGATCCGCCCCATCAAACCTTCAGGGGTACAACCGTTCGTTTCCTGCTTTATGACAAGTCAATGCTCAAAAAGAAAATGAAGAGGTCACACTCGCACTGAAGCACACTGGAGGCCTCTGCCAGTCCCACCAGCAGGAAGGAGGTACCAGCAAAGAGCATCACACTTTCTTGATCACATTAATGCACGATGGTGGACCCTGATCTCGGGTCCACCATCTATTAAAGAGACCAAACATGCAGTAAATAAAAAAGAAAGCGCCTCCCCTCCCCCCGCCTATTCTTATAAATCCCTGGTAGCCTCTAGTAAGGACTGGATGCTCCCCTCCCCCTGGACTATCAATTCTGCAGGTGGGATACTACAATCTGCATGGGCCAGTGTTACAGTCTTCTAGCAACCTCATTCCCACTTTTTGGCTGTTTTCAGCAGGATCTCTGTACAGTTTCTTCAACTGATCTGGAGCGTCAGGGGGGAGCGGGATCTGAACTCCCGTCTCTCATCTTGCTGCTGTAAAGGGAGCACTACTGCTCCACTCCAGAAATACAGGGATGGAGGAGGGAAGGTTACAAAAGCTGCACAGGAAAAAGGTTTTATTTTAGGGCTGATGCCCTCTATAGAAAGACATGTCTTACCTGCCCAGTAAGCAGGGCAGACATTTCCCTCCTGTTCCCCCTCTGAATTCTGCAGCTGCTGGGTTGTGTCCAGGCTGGAGATTTCCCTGTTCCTGGAAAGGAAAAGAAGACAGGAGGAGGCTGGGCTGATTTCTGAGGGTTTCAGTGAAACTCCCTTTGCTCCCCCTGTAGATCTGAGGCTGGGGCTTGCAGGGATCTCCAGTCCTACAGGAGCAGAAAGTTTCTGCTTCTAGCCTTTTGTAGCTCTGCAAACAGTACAGGAAGAGAAGGCAGCAGAGCATGCGCAGAGGGTTCCCCAGCTGAGGTCATACTATGGGATCCTGCTTCCTTAAGGTGGATCTGCAGAGATAGAAGATTGAGGTTGAATGACCAAGGCTGGAGGCATGGCATAGAGTCACTGTTTAAACGGGTTGTATACTGGTAAATTTGCTGCTGCCACCATGAAGCTGCTAAACAAAAATTTTGAGATGCTTCATCAGAATTATATCGGACCTGCTCTGTGATTTAAAATCTCAGTGCCAGCTACTGAATGCAATTCAGACCATCAAGGAACCACTACAGGAAAAAAAAGTCAAATATTATTGTTACTTCAGCAAGTTTCTCCATAGTATTAGAAAGTACTTTGAGAAGAAATAACACAAAACGTTTCAATAAAGACATTCAGAAGTTATATGACAAGTTTGCCATATGTTTATGTTTATTAATTTGATGAATACCTAAAAAAAAACATTAAAAATATAAAAACACAAACCAACAAATCTAGAGAGGGAGAAAAGTTGGGAGAGTTAATACAATGTAAAAAGCCAACCTACCTGTCTAAAGACATATATCTGAAACACATAAGGAAGACAAAAAGGAACCGTATTTAATGTAGCTGCATATCTGGCTACATGCTGGACCCTTCTAATCTGTCAGGGAAAGCACACACAAATAAACAAGTTTTCATAATCTATCAAATTTTTGGTAATTGCTTTTGAAGTGAAATCTGAGATCAACAAACTCGTAAGGTCCGTTAGTAAGAGATTTATTATATATATTGTGCAATTGAGAGAACTGACAGACGTGCAAGGATTCAGGCATGAAATACAGTACGAGTCTCTGGCTATTACTGATCAGGTCAATCTTTTATAGGATGATAAATGAAATTTCACAGTAGGGTCGTACCAAGGACAGGACAGAAGGGGCACTGATGTCATCACTGTGCTTCCAGAAAGTCCAACCATGCGGTTGGGTGTAAGGAGGGGCACCAGGTTCACGAGTCACACAGGGCACGTTACTAACTTGATAAAGTCCTGCTTCACAGCTTTGAAACTGAAGAATTACCATAGTGCAAGAGCAGAAACAAGCACTAAAAGTATTACATTAACAGATGTTCCAGGCAGACGTGTGCAAGATCCCTGTTCTGGTTTCCTTGTCTAATTTCAAAATCCAATTGTAGAAGCACTATGTCTATATCTCTAAGCAAGCAACACTTTTGTCCTTGTTTCTATTGGCTGGTTCTCAAAGATCAGACTTTATCATCATGATTAGTCTAACTGTTGTGGACAGTTATCCAATGTCGACTTCTTTTTGTTCCCTTTTTGTCTGTTTCGCCAAGAGTCTCTCATGAGGGACCTTGTCAAAGGCTTTCTGAAAATCCAGATACACTATACCAACTGGCTCACCTTTATCTACTTGCTTATTCACAGCTTCAAAAAAAAAAATATAACAGATTAGAGAGACTAGACTTTCCTTGGTTAAATCCATGTTGGCCTTCTCCCATTAAACCATGACTATCTACATGTTCAGTATATTTTTATTTTTACAATGGCTTCTACATTTTGCCCAATACTGAATTCAGGCTGAACAAATTGGTGGAGGGGTTGCGCTCTATGTTAGAGAGGGCATTGAGTCAGAAAGGATTAAAGTTTTGCAGGGAACAAAATTTGCTGTAGAATCTCTATGGATTGAAATTCCATTTATGAAGGGGAAGGTGATGGCAGTGGGAGTATACTATCGACCGCCTGGCCAGAATGAACAAATGGATGATGAAATGCTCAAAGAAATCAAGGAAGCTAACAAAAGCCACAACAGAGTAGTAATAATGGGTGATTTCAATTACCCCGGTATCGACTGGGACAGTGTCACAGCAGGACAAGCTAAAGAGATAAAGTTTCTAGATGAAATAAATGACTGCTTCTTGGAGCAGCTGATTCATGAACCAACCAGAGGGGAAGCCATACTGGACCTAGTCCTTAGTGGAACGCCAGATCTGGTGCAAGAAATAAGGGTGTTGGGACCACTTGGCAATAGTGATCATAGTATGATCATGTTTGATTTAATCAGTGGAGGACAGATAGTAAAGGAATCCACAGTACTACCTTTTAACTTTCAAAAGGGAGACTATGATAGAATGAGGAATATAGTTCGGAAAAAACTAAAAGGAGCGGTTCCAAAGGTTAAAGACTTACAGCAAGCTTGGGTGTTATTTAAAAATACTATCCTCGAAGCCCAGACCAGCTGTATTCCACGCATTAAGAAAAGTGGAAGAAAGTCCAAAAAACTGCCAGCATGGTTTAAAGGTGAGGTCAGAGAGGCTGTTGCTGCCAAAAGAGCAACCTTCAGGAAATGGAAAAAAGAGCCAAATGATGAAAACTGGAAACAGCACAAGCACTGGCAAGTTAAATGCAAAGCATTGATAAGGCAGGCAAAGCGGGAATTTGAGAAGAAACTTGCTACGGAAGCAAAAACATGAAATAAAGACTTTTTCAAGTACATTCGTAGCAAAAGGCCTGTGAGAGATTCAATTGGACCATTAGATGATAGAGGGGTAAAAGGGGCAGTAAGAGGAGACAAGGCTATAGCAGAGAGACTGAATGAATTCTTTGCTTCGGTCTTTACTGAGGAAGATGTAGGGATGTTACCCAAGACTGAAGTGGTATTTAAAGGTGATACTGCAGAGGAATTGAGAGAAATATCGCTACACCGGGAAGATATATTACAACTATTTGATAAACTGAATAGTAGCAAATCACCTGGACCGGATGGTATACATCCCAGAGTGTTGAAAGAACTGAAATATGAGATTGCAGACCTGCTATTGGTAATCTGTGAACTTTCATTAAAATCATCTGTAATACCTGAAGATTGGAGGGTCACCAACGTAACACCAATTTTTAAAAAGGGTTCCAGGGGTGACCCGGGAAATTACAGACCGGTGAGCCTGACGTAAGTACCAGGGAAAATGGTAGAAACCATCATAAAGAACAAAATTACACAGCATGTAGATAGTCATGGCCTAATGGGAGGCAACCAACATGGCTTTAGACAAGGAAGATCTTGTCTTAATAATCTGATCTGTTTTTTTGAAGGTGTGCATAAACGGGTAGACAAAGGTGAGTCGGTTGATATAGTGTATCTGGACTTTAAGAAAGCTTTTGACAAGGTCCCCCATCAGAGACTTTTGGCAAAGCTAAAAAGTCATGGGATAGGAGGCAGTGTACTATTGTGGATCGGGAACTGGTTAAAAGATAGAAAGCAGAGGGTAGGGCTAAATGGCCAATATTCCCAATGGAAAAAGGTGAATAGTGGAGTACCCCAGGGATCTGTACTGGGTCCGCTACTTTTTGACATATTCATAAATGACCTGGAAAAGGGAATAACTAGTGAGGTTATCAAATTTGCAGATGACACAAAACTGTTTAAAGTTGTTAAAACCCAAGAGGATTGTGGAAAACTGCAGGAGGATCTGGATAATTTGGAAGACTGGGCATCCAAATGGCAGATGAAATTTAATGTGGACAAGTGCAAAGTTATGCACCTAGGAAAGAACAACCCACACTATAGTTACACGATGCAAGGCTTCACATTAGAAACCACCACCCAGGAAAAAGATTTAGGAGTCATCGTGGATAACATGTTAAAACCCTCCGCCCAGTGTGCAGCGGCGTCCAAGAAAGCAAATAGAATGCTAGGTATCATAAGGAAAGGGATGGAGAATAAAACAAAGGATATTATAATGCCTCTGTATCGCTCCATGGTACGACCGCACCTTGAATATTGTGTGCAATTCTGGTCACCGTATCTTAAAAAGGACATAGAGTTATTAGAAAAAGTACAGAGAAGAGCCACCAAATTGGTGAAGGGGATGGAAGGCTACTCCTATGAAGAGAGGCTAAAAAGGTTAGGGCTCTTTAACCTGGAAAAGAGACGGCTGAGGGGAGATATGATAGAGGTCTATAAATTAATGAATGGAGTGGAACGGATAAACGTGGATCAATTGTTTACGCTATCAGAATATAGAAGGAATAGGGGACATGTAATGAAGCTACGGGGTAAACTATTTAAGACAAATAAGAGAAAATATTTCTTCACTCAACGTGTAATCAAACTCTGGAATCTGTTACCGGAGGATGTAGTAAGGGCTGTTAGTATAGCTGGGTTTAAAAAAGGTTTGGACAAGTTCCTGGAGGAAAGGTCCATAAACCACTATTAAAAAGGGACCCAGGATATCAATGCTTGACCTAGTTCAAGCACTGCAGAACCTGTGTCTTTTGGGGAAACTGCTAGGTACGTATGACCTAGATTGGCCACTGTTGGAAACAGGATACTGGGCTTGATGGACCTCGGTCTGACCCAGTATGGCATTTCTTATGTTCTTATGGCTCAAAGGTCTGTAGTTTCCTGGATCACTCCTGGAACCCTTTTTAAAAATTGGCGTTACATTGGCCATTCTCCAATCTTCAAACTATAGCATTATTAGGAAAGATTCAGAGAAGAGCCACCAAATTGGTAAAGGGGATGGAAGGATACTCCTATGAAGAAAGGCTAAAAAGATTAGAGCTCTTTAACCTGGAGAGACCGCTGAGGGAAGCTATGATAGAAGTCTATAAATTAATGAACGGAGTGGAACGGGTAAACGTAGATCGATTGTTTACGTTATCAGAATATAGAAAAACTAGGGGACATGAAATGAAGCTACAGGGTAAACTATTTAAAATATTTCTTCACTCAACGTGTAATCAAACTCTGGAATTTGTTACCGGAGGATGTAGTAAAGGCTGTTAGTGTAGCTGGGTTTAAAAAAGGTTTGGACAAGTTCCTGGAGGAAAGGTCCATAAACCATTATTAAGAAGGGACCCAGGATATCAATGCTTGACCCAGTACAAGCATTGCGGAACCTGTGTCTTTTGGGGAAACTGCTAGGTACGTATGACCTAGATTGGCCACTGTTGGAAACAGGTACTGGGCTTGATGGACCTGGGTCTGACCCAGTATGGCATATCTTATGTTCTTATAAGTATTACAGATTATTTTAATGATAGTAATATGTGAACTAATAGTAGGTCAGCAGTCTCCTATTTCATTTCTTTCAGCACTCTGGGATGTATACCATCCAGTTCAGGTGATTTACTATTCTTTATTTTATTAAATAGTTTATGTTTATTATATTTGCTTTACTTCCTTTCATAGGGAACATCAAGACTGCGTACAAATAAAAACAGTATAAATAAAATAAAAAGATGAAACAAACTCCATAAAATCATAGGACAGAAAAGGCAGGCATACAAGGAGTCATGCAACCAGAAAATGGGAAATAGGAAGACATTAGGGAAAAGATAATTTGAAGGCAGCATTGAAGAGATAGGTCTTTAGAAGTGATTTGAATTTGGTGAATACAGGTTCAAGTCTAAAGGCAGGTGGAAGTGAATTCCAGGATGCAGGGGCAATAACATAGAAGGCTGACAATCGTCTGGAGGCCAAATAGGCTTGAGAAGCTGAGGGAAGGTGCAGACGATTGCCATGGATGCTATGGAGGGCATAGTGGTGAAGGAGTAACGAGTCAGAGAGATAACTGGAGGAACCAGAGTGCAGTGCATGATGTGGAGTGGTCTAGTGATTGGGACACATTACCTGAGGCCAGATGGCTAGAGGTTCAATTCCTGCTCAGGGACAGCAATCCTGGGCCAGAGGGACTGGGGTCTCTAGTCCTGTAGGTGCTCCTTGTGGCCTTGGGCAAGCCCCTTAACCCTCTGTTGCCTCAGATACACATGTAGATTGTAAGCCCTTCAGGGACAAGGGAATATCTCCAGTACCTGTCTGTAAACCATTCTAATGTTTTTCAGCCTGGGCAGTATATTAATAAATTCAATAAAGATAAAGATGCCAAAGTGAGAAGTTTGTACTGAATGTGAAATTTTACAGGGAGCCAATGGTAACCAAAGAGGAGAGGCAAAATATGTTCAAACTGAGACCTAAAGGAAAGGACACGGGCGGCAGTATTTCAGATATGTTGAAGTCAGTGTAACTGGTATTGAGGAAGACCATGCATCTCAATAGTCCAACTTTGAAATAACGAGAATAAGAAGCAAGGTGGACAGGGAGGGGAAGGTGAGAAAAGGGCGAACAGCACAAATTTTGCAAAGGGTGCGGAAACAGAGCCATACCAGAGAAGAGAGATGGGCATTGAAAGACAGTGACGAATCCAGAATAACACCAGGATAGCACAGAGAGTCAACAAGTGGGCTAGAAGAAGCAGAGAGCAAAGGAGCCATAGTGGGGATAGGTCTACCAAAAGTAACCCAGAACTGCAGATTTCTTAGGGTTGAGGTAGAGAAAGATCCGGAGTAAGTGGGCTAATGTAATGGAGTAGTACAATGTTATCTGCATAAAAATAGGCGGAAATTCTATATTGTTATATAAGGAGAGCCAGGGGGATAAGGAAGATATTAAATAGAAGAGGGGCAAGAACAGAGCCTTGAGGAACACCACAAGAGAGGTAAGGTTGAAGAAGAAGAGACATTTACTGAGACAGAGAATATCGGTTGCATTAGAAAAGAATGAAACCAATTAAGAACAGTACTCTGAAGACCAAAGTCATATAAATGAGTAAGTAATGTGGCATGGTCAACAAGGTCAAAAGCTGATGAGAGATCAAGAGAGACCACCACCAAAATATCACCCCAGTCATGCGGTTGATGAAGTTCACTAAGAAAAACAAGAAGAATAGTTTCTGTGCTGTGACCGGGGTGGAATCCAGATTGATGGGGGTGAAGGGCATTAATAGAATCAAGATGAGAAGAAAGCTGAGCAAAAATCAATTTCTCAAGTAGTTTGGAAAGAAATGGAAACCAGACGATAATGGGCTGGAGTAGAGAGGTCAAGAGAGGGGGGACTTCAGAATGGGTCGAACGATGGCATGTCTCCAAACTGAGGGGATAATCTCAGAAAGTAAACTGTTGTTAAGAAGAGACAAATGGAGGAAGAAGATGAAGGGAAGGAACAGCAAGTCAAGAGGAGGGGATGGGATCAACAGGAGATGTAGTCTTGTAAGAGGACTTTAGGAGGTTGATGACCTCTGGAGAGGAGACATTTGCAAAGGAAGACCATGAGTTGGAAAGAGAGGGATTAGAAGGGGATGAGGGTCGACAGGGTTTGGAGGAGAGGCCTGAGATGATGGTGATAAGGGAGGAGGGGGCAGGGGTTTGGAAAGAGAGTTAATAGAGGTGGATGGCTTAGATAGGGTTGATAGAATAGTATACAAATGATGAGAGGAGCTATCAGCAGAGCAAAATAATCCTTCTTAGCTGTATGAACAGAAGAGCGGTTAAAGTGGTGTGTATCTTTAAAATGACAGCGAGGAAAGAGAATGGCATTTCCTCCACAGACGCTACAGTCAGTGAAACTGCCGGCGAAGTGTCAGGAGACCCAGTGGAACTATGAGTGATGTGTCTTTGCAGAGTGCATGGGAGGTCGGAGTGGAGCAATCAAATTGAAGGTTGAAGACAATGATTGAAACCAAAGACTAGCCTGTGCTTCTACTGGAAGGGAGTAAAAATCTAATGGGAAGACATCCTTGGCTGAGGACAAACTTCTGAGAGCGTAAGAAGAAGCAAGTCCAAAAGGTAGGGACGTATATATGGGAGTGCATAAAGCAACAGGCAGTAGAGGGGAGGGGAGCCCTCAATAGGGAGTTATAAGGATTTAGGGTAAGATAAGCAGGGATTGTTGATTACTGTCACTGGGACACCTGTCACACCTCCACCCATGCGAACCACCCTTGGCGTTGAAAAGACCACATAATCAGGGGGAAGGCACCGGTGGAGAAGTGGCTCCTCCCCCTCTTTTAACCAGGGTTCAGTTATAAACAAAACATCTAAAGAATACTGCACTATGACGTAGTGAATAAGAAGTGTCTTATCACTAAGTGATCTGTTGTTTAATAATGCAGCTGTCAAAGTATTAGCCGATGTAGATGTTAGCGATGGTGAGGAGCCAGTGATAATAGACACAGGAATCAAACAAGGACGTTCATGAATGGAGACCAGATTAGAGGGATAAGGAGAAGCTACTGGGCATCTACCTCATATAATGGGAATGGTGGAAATCAGGACACAGATAAGTGCACAGATAAACAAAGGAGAAATAGAGTAGTTACTCACCTGTAACAGGTGTTCTCCAGGAGCAGCAGGAATCAGTCCTCACATATGGGTGACGTCGATGGAGCCCCCGTGTGGAGCATTTCCCCAGCTTTCAAAGAAAGCCTTTGGGAATGCAGCGCGCCTGCACGGTCCCCTTCCCGCCCAAGGGTGCCATCTTGCTCAGTCTAATGACATAGTTAAAAGACAGCAAAAAAATCAAAATGTAGTATATGACTGCAACACCAGGAGAGGAGGGATGGTCGGAGGACTGATTCCTGCTGTTCCTGGAGAACACCTTTTAAAGGTGAGTAACTACTCTTTCTCCAGGACCAAGCAGGAAGTCAGTCCTCACATATGGGACTCTCCAGCTCTAGGCTACCGGGAACCCAAAGCTGCAAAAAATGGCTCCCTCTGAAGAGCTTCAACATCCATGATAAGAATAGCCTCTGAGAACGCCCCCCGTACAGTAGCCCAACACAAGGGCCTGAGCGTAGGAGTTGCCTAAACCTCAAAGAGATTGCAGAGTACCGCCTGTCCGAAAGCACTGTCCCTTCGGGACTCTCTCTCGAGGCAGTAGTGGGCTGCAAAGGTCTGGCTTGAAGGCCAAGTAGCGGCCCGGCAGATGTCTGCCAACGGAACAGAGTGGAGATGAGCTACTGACGTGGCCTTCACCCTGACACGGTGGGCCGTGACTCGACCCTGTAAGGAGAGGCCGGCTGCCTTCTACGCCCAGGCGATACAATCTGCTATCCAAGTGGACAACGTACGCTTGGAGACAGGCAACCCCAGTTTATTAGGGTCAAAGGAGACGAAGAGCTGGGTAGTCCTTCGGTGCCCCCACGTACATTCTATGTAGAAGGACAACGCCCTCTTACAGTCCAGGGTATGCAAGACTGTTTCAGCCCAGATGGTATGCGGCCTGGAAAAGAATGTCGGAAGAGCCAACTCCTGGTTGAGGTGGAAGGAAGAGACAACTTTTGGAAGGAACTTCGGATGGGACCGTAGGACCACCCTGTTCCTATAGAACCTTGTGTATGGTCTATCAGAAACCAGAGCTTGTAGTTCACTAACACGTCTAGCCGAAGTAAGAGCTACCAGGAAGAGAGCCTTCCAAGAAAGGTAGCATAAACGACAAGTAGCCATTGGCTCAAATGGTGGGTGAGTAAGTTGTTGCAAGACCATGTTCAAATCCCATTCAGTGGCAGGTGGACGAATCGGAGGCTTGAGCAAAAGCAGGCCTCTGAGGAAGCGGGACACCAAGGGGTGAACCAACAGAGACTGTCCTTCCACCGGTGAGTGGTGTGCTGAGAGAGAACTGAGGTAGACCCGAACAGAGTTGGACTTAAGGCCCAGGTCTGACAGGTGAAGTAGGTATTGTAGTACTACTGGAACAAGGCAGGAGAAAGGATCTTCATTGTGCACACCATAATGAAAACCTATGTCACTTGAGGGCATAGGACATTCTGGTGGATTGCTTCCTAGAGGCCAAGACCACTTCCTCAACTTCCCTAGGTAGAAGCAAGGGAGCTAGCACTATCCGTTCAGCAGCCAGGCCATCAGATTGATGGATCTGAGATTGGGGTGTAAAAGGGAACCCTGATCCTGAGACAGGAGATCGGGTTGCAATCCCAAAGGGAATGGTGTTTCCACTGCCAACTGCAGAAGAAGTGGAAACCACGTCTGCCTCGGCCATCTGGGGGCTAGCAGAATCACCAAGGCCTTGTCCCGTAGAATCTTGAACAGAGTACGGGCCACCAGGGGTATGGGAGGAAACGTATAAAGGAGGCCCGTAGACCAAGATATCAGAAACGCATCTGCTGCTATTCTCAGGGGATGCGGCTATCTGGAACAAAACCTGGGCAGCTGACGGTTCAGTGGACTTGCAAAGAGATCGATGGATGGAAGTCCCCATCGTAGAAAGGTCTGCTGGACCACCAGTGGATGCAGCTGCCATTCGTGAGGCTGGAGAATCCTGCTTAGTTTGTCTGCCAAGAAGTTCTCCTGACCAGGTATATACACTGCTTTAAGAAACATGCCTTGTTTGACTGCAAAGGAGCAAAGGTCCTGCGCCTCCTGACATAGGAGTCTGGACCCTATGCCCCCTTGCTTGTTCACATAGAACATTGCCACCTGATTGTCTGTCTGAATTAAGACAGATTGGTGAGAGTGGGTATGAGAAAAAGTCTGTAGAGCTAAGCGGATTGTTCGCAGCTCCAAAAGATTGATCTGCTGTGTGACCTCCCAAGGAGACCAGAGGCCTTGAGTGCACTTGCCTTGGCAATGTGCACCCCAGCCCCTTAAGGAAGCATTGATCGTCAGCACCCTTGTGTGTGCTGGGGCCTGAAAAGGTACCCCCCTGAGAAGGTTTGGGAGATGTAACCACCACTGCAGGGAGTGCAAAAGTGGTTTGTCTCCGAGTTCGCCTGTGGCCTACGCCCACTGAGCTCTGAGGCACCACTGAGAAGCCTGCATGTGCAGATGGGCATTCGGAGTCACATGCACTGTGGATGCCATTTGGCCCAGGAGCCACAGAAATTGCCTGGCGGAAACCTGAGAATTGCTTTGTAACTGGTTGGCCAAGTCCATCAATCTGTGAGATGGGGCAGAAGTCTTCCTGGACAGCCTTGTCCTGGTGAGAGTCTCAGTCTTGATTTCTGCAGCTTTTTCCATCATGGGCTTACCGAAAAGGTTTTCACCTCGGCAGGGGACATCGACCAACTTGTCCTGTACCCATGGCTCCAGGTCTGATGACTTTAGCCAGGCCTGAGGGTGTGCACCGATGCCAGCCGCTGCTACCCCGGCCGAAGGCTCGAAGCTATCATAGGCTGCTTGAGAGATAAACTTCGAGCACTCTCGAATCCCTGTTGACAAAGCCTTGAACCTCTGCAAAGGTTAAGAACATAAGATATGCCATACTGGGTCAGAGCAAGGTCCATCAAGCCCAGTATCCTGTTTCCAACAGTGGCCAATCTAGGTTCCTCAGAGCGGCCAGCTGAGAACCCGGCAATCTCCTTTGCCAGGTCTCGGAGGTACATGCCCATGTACATCTGGTAGGTCTGGACACGGCAAGATAGCAAAGAGCCCTGGAAGTACTTTGTACCGAGGGCATCCAGGTTCCGCGCCTCCTGGCCGGGGGGCACCAAGGAGTGCATCTTCTGACTCTTCAGACGGTGCATGGCCAATTCCACAACCATGGAGTGGTGCGGTAGCTGCGCCTTTTGGAACCCAGGGCTCTTACAAACTCAATAAATGAAATCGACCCATTTTCTAAGAACCGGCGTTGAGGCCGGTGCCTCCAACATACGGAATAGCAGCTGTTCCAGCATCGGAGGAACCGGTACAGTAAAGGCTTCCTTTGGAGGAAAATCATACTGGAGGGCATCGAGCTCCTCGGCTCGAGGCTCCTCCTCGGCTCGAGGCTCCTACTCGGCATCCGCAGGAAAGGCCAAGGCCTTGATCATATTCCTCACAAAGTCCGAGAACCGGGTATCCTCCGGGGGGGAACCGTTTCCGAGGCTCGGACTCCAGTGAGTCCGAAGGGATGCACTGGGTCCGGAAGGTGTCCGGGGACTCCTCGTCCTCCGTCTCCCACTCCGACTCCTCCAAGGAGGAATCGAGCGGCTCCGGCTGTGCGGGCCTCAGTGTCACCACCCTGACACCGAGGGTATCAGCGTCAATGACCTCGGCGCCACACGGGAGGTCGAGGGGGACCTTGACCGAGGATCGATTCGAGACTTCATTGCATCAAGGTTCGACTCATTCTCCGGGGTCGACATAGACGTCGAGGTCCCGGTGGTTGGGGCAGATGCACCGGTCAGACTTGTGATCAGCATCCGCTGCTGTTCCATGATGGCAGCCAAGCTGCTCTCCAAGGCCATCTATCTGAGTCCAAGCTCAGGAGACTCAGCAGCCACCGAATCGGGCCCTGACAACGTCAGGCCCGACGTCGTCTCCCCTGGAGGAGAGTTTATGAGGATAACTGCACTTACATGACTCGGGGACTCCGGCTCCACACGAGGTAACTTGGATGGCCTCTCCGACTCCGAGAGCCCAGGGCAGCAGTCATGGTTACGGAACCTGGTCCTCAAGGAACCAGGAGCTTCCACCGACGACATCCTCACGAGCTGTTTCTTCCTTCTGTGCTCCTGGGAGGGAGACTCCCTTTCAGATGATCCCCGACAGCACTCGGGGTCGGACTCCCAAAATGTCGAGGCCTCTGACGAAGTCCTGGCCTGGCCGGACGCGGAGTCAGAGAAAATTCTCTCACGTTGATGCTGATGACTCCGAAGTGCCTTCAATGACATTTTGCCGCACGGGCCACAGGCCGGCGGGTCATGGTCAGGCCCAAGGCATCGGAGGCAGCAGTCATGTGTGTCAGTGAGAGACATAAGTTTCTTGCACCGATCACACTTTTTGAACCCGCTGGCAGCCATCGGGGGGAAAAAGGGCCCCTGCAAGGTCAAAAGACCGGGCTGCCAGTGAAAACACAAAAAGAGCACGAACGCTAGTCACAAAGGACAAAAACCGAAAAACAGAACTCCAGACTCCATACTGGTGTACCGAGCCCAGGCGGGAAGGGGAACCGGTGTCGAACCGGATAAGACAACGTGAAAAATCGCAGAAAAAATCAACTTTTTCCGGGTGACACAAACTCAAGTCCGTCGGGCTCCACGGAAAAAGAAAGACTGAGCAAGATGGCACCCTTGGGTGGAAAGGCGACCGCGCAGGCGCGCTGCATTCCCAAAGACTTTCTTTGAAAGCTGGATAAATGCTCCGCATGGGGGCTCCGTTGCGGCCGATGTCACCCATATGTGAGGACTGACTTCCTGCTTTGTTCTGGAGAAACCACAGTATCCGTAAGACAGAACAGTGGAACACGGCGTGGTAGTGATAGATAACGAAGTGCAAGTTGTTAACTCACCTAAGGAGTTTCTAATATTGGTGGTCAGTGCCTGCAAAACAGGGAAGCCGAAACACAATCAACAACACAACAATATACACACAACAAGAATTGCAGTAGGAGGGGCAGAATGCAGAAGACAAACGCTGCAGATGTCATTTTGTGGCGCCCCAGGTACACCTTCAGCTATGTGACCACGACGAGTTGTTGTAATTGGTGGTCAGTGCCTCAGTGGTAGTCTGCCCCGTCTGATGATTAAGTTGATCCTTGATGAATATGTCCTCTATGATATCTGAAAAGGAACAGCTTTAACACAAAATTAAAGGAGGTCAGGAGAACCCAGAAGAATAGCAAAGCCTCTGACAGCCAGACCAGAGCAGCCCAGCCCAGCACAGTTCCTAGAGAATGATCGGTTCCAGGAGCTATTGCACAGTTATCAGTCAGCGTTATATTGCTGTTTCCTCTGTGCTGAGCATATGGATGATATAATACATCTTCCCGGTTTATGGAGATTTGTTTCAATTTTTCTGATATATCACCTTTAAATACCATTTCAGACATGTATAACTTCCCTACATCATCTTCAGTAAAGACCGAAGCAAAGAATTCATTCAGTCTCTTCACTTTGGCCTTATCCTCTCTAAGCACACTTTTTACCCCTGTATCATCTAATAGTCCAGCTGACTCTCTCACAGGTTTTTTGATGCAAATGTACTTGAAAAAGTTATATTATATGTTTTTGCTTCCAAGGCAAGTGTCTTTTCAAATTCTTTCTTTGCCTGCCTTATTAATGCCTTGCATCTAACTGGACAGTGTTTATGTTTCCCATTTTTGTCATTTGGCTCCTTTTTCCATACCCAAAAGATGCCTTTTTGGCTACAACTGCCTCTCTGACTTCATCTTTAAACCATGCTGGTAGTCGTTTGGCTTTCCTTCCACCTTTCTTAAAGCATGGAATACATCTGGTCTGGGCTTCCAAGATAGTATTTTTAAACAATGCCCATGCTTGATGTAAATCTTTAATCTTTGCAGCTGCTCCTTTTAGTTTTTTCTTAACTATTTTATCACAATCCCCCTTTTGAAAGTTAAAAACTAATGTTGTGGATTTCCTTGCTATCCTTCCTCCATTTATTAAATCAAATGCAATTATGCTATGAGCATTCTTGCCAAGTGGCCCCAACACCCTTATCTCTTCCCCCGATCTTGTGTTCTACTAAGGACTAGGTCCAAAATAGCTTTCCCTCTTTTTGGTTTATGAACCAGCTGCTTCAAGAATTCGTCATCTGTCATCTAGAAATTTCTGTTCATTCTTGCTAGGTGGACTGTAGTATACCCCCCACTGCCATTGCCTTCCACTTTTTACATGGAATTTCTATGTATAGAGATTCTACAATGTATCTGCAAAACGTTTATCCTGTTTGACTCAATGCCTTCTCTAACATAGAGTGCAACTCCTCCACCAATTTGAACTACCCTATCATTGTGATATAATTTGTACCAAAGTATCATTGTGTCCCTTTGGCTGTCTTCCTTCCACCAGGTATTTGAGATGTCTATATCTAACTTTTCATTTAGTGCTATGTATTCTAACTCTCCCATTTTATTTTTTAGACTTCTAGCATAGAGGCATAGAGGCATTTAAGAGGTTGTATTTTGTTCATATTAACAATCTGGTTATCAGTTGACAGGGGTAATTTGGAATCTTTCAGCTCTGTCTGCTCTGGGTTACTTTTACTGTTATTGGAACCTTTCTATTAATTTCTCTCTTTTGCTAGTATCTTTCAAGAATATATCATTTTGAACCATGCACTCTTGGGCAACTGTTGGCTTTCCCATTTATCTAGTTTAAAAGCTGCTCTATCTCCAAGTGCACACACTCTGCACCAGATTCTTCAATTTACATACATACCCTCACAGGTCCTGAGCCCCACCCCTGGCTCTTTGACTGGAGCTTTGAGGGGCACTATTTTGATTGAGATGTACATTTCAGTTTTATTCTTTCCAAACCAATGGATGTTGAAAATAAATTAAACATAAATAATACTCTGAATATTTAATGGAACAGGACCCAATTTCACATGGGGAAATGCTAGATAAATAAGCTCCAAGAAAAAATTGCCCAATGTGTTTCTACGGAAGGAGGAGTTCCAGCTTCTGCAGCATAGGTTAGTGTCGCTGAATATCCCCTGATGCCAACTGGTTAGTATCTGGGCATCCCAGGGGCGGCTCCTGGCCAGAACCGTGCAGCATCAATATCGAACCACTGCCTCTTTATGGCAAAGTGGCAACATTCTGCTGCAGTAAAGGCTGGCCTAATGTTTGGCAACCTGGAGATTCGATGCCGTGGACCTGGATATGATCCTGGCATCCACTATCTGGGTCGAATGTTCAGCGATGGTGACTAGCCACTTTAGTAGCACTAGCTGAGTAGCACGTCCTTGGTTTTCTCTCCTACAAATTCTACTGTGAAACCTACGGTTTGAACCATGCAGATTTCTTAATGGTTACTATTCGCAGGGCCTGATTAAGGTATAGGCAAACTAGATAAATGTCTATACCACAAATATTTAGGAGACTCTTTCAGAAATCTCTGGCTTTGCCAGCACCGTACAGATTTGTGCATCAATATTTGGAAGCTAGAAGAATAGCTAATGTGTATGGACATTTTCAGAGTTGAAAATCTCTGTCTGAATCTTTCAACCGTCCACCCCATCTGGTCTTGATGCAGAAACCCTGCATTAGAGCCCAGCGCTAAAGCTATAGCGCAGGGTTTCCTAATGCAAGACAACACAAGGGTTTTTGCTCACAGATGCTACAGGCACATAGAATGCAAATATGCTGTGCACAAGACATCTGCGCTAAACCAGAAGAGCAAGCCAGACACATGCACCAGGGTATGCAATAGCAGCACGTGCTGGAATCTAAGCAAAGAAAAATGGTTACCTGACACGTCACTTCAGACCAAAATCAGATCCAGACCTCCAATTCTCTGCTGAGTCACTCCAAAGCCCCTAGCCCCTGATCCCCTCATAAATCACTGGTGGCCCCAGTGTCAACCCCTCACTCCAATTTCTAATTAAAATTGGTGGCCTAGTGGTCCCTACTCTCCATCTCCCCTCTCACCTCCCATAATGCAACTGGCCTGGTTAATGCAGCCCCTCCTCCCCCAAACTCCCTCCCACATTCCCTAAAGTACATTTAATGTGATTGGAGAGAGGAGCACTGCCCAGAGACTACTTCCTCTGAGCTGCCATCTTTTAAAATGGTGGTGTCTGATCCCACTCAGTGTGTTCTGAGATGCACTGTGAGGAAGTCAATCGGCAGACTGACCACCTCCCCCCAGGTGGCCTCTTGGGTCTCAAAGGTAAGATGGGCAACAAGTGTAATTCCTTGATGAGTCAACGACTGAGTGAGAGGAATGGGAATACCTGCAATTGTAGGGCTAACAGTTGGAATGGAAGAACTCCCATTATACATGAATCTTATGACAAGAGGGCTAAGTTGTAGGCCATTATTAAACAGCCATGCCGATGTGGAGTCAAAGCATGAACATAAGAAATGCCATACTGGATCAGACCAAGGTCTACATGCCCAGTATCATGTTTTCAACAGTGGACAATCTAGGTCACAAGTACTTGGCATGTTTCCAAAATGCATACAAAATGCATATCTCGGGGCAAGCAATGGATTTCCCAGGTCCTCTTTAATAATAGTTTATGGACCTTTCCTCCGGGAACTTTTCCAAACCTTTTTTTAAACCCAGCTACACTAATAGCTTTTACTACATCCTCTGGTAACAAATTCCAGAGTTTGATTACGCATTGAGTGAAAAACATATTTTCTCTTATTAGTCTTAAATAGTTTACATTGTAGCTTCATTGCATGTCCCCTAGTCTTTCTACTTTTTGATGGCATAAACAACCGATCTACATTTACCCATTACATTCATTAAATTATAGACCTCTATCATATCTCTCCTCAGCCGTCTCTTTTCCGAGTTGAAAAGCCCTAACCATATATTCAAGGTAGCCATATCTGGAGTGGAATAATAGTAGACCGGCAAAATATTGTCCATATAGTAAAAGCCGCTGATACCATGGTCTTGAATTAATGTAGCTAATGGGGCAAGAGAGATGTTAAAAAGGGAAGGAGACAAGATGGATCTCTGTGGAATGACCATGGTAATGACAATGGCAAGGAATCTATTGAATGAGTCTAGACCCTAAATGTGCGACTATGGACAAAAGAGGTAAACCATCACAGGAGAAGAGAATGATTAATGGTATTAAAGCAGCTGACAGATCCAATAAATCCACCTTGCCACCTTATGAGAATCTAAATTTGCATGTAATTCATTAAGTAAAGCGGCGCGTGCAGTATCTGTGCTGTGGCCCTTGCGAAAACCCAAGTATCTGGGATATAATATATTAGTTTTTTAAATAAAAAAATCAAAAAATTGGATGTACATGACTTTTTCGATGGCCTTTGACAAATATGAAAGCTTCAAAACAAGATGGTAACTAGCTGGTGATGAAACATTGAAGTCAGCCTCCTTGAGAAGTGGATACCTATTGCTTCTTGGAGTGACACAGCAACAAGCAAGCTTTTATTCACTATAGAACAACAGATGTCTAGGATATCAAGGGTCAGAATCTTCATCCAAGATGAAGAAAGAGATCCAAGGAACAGGTGGTTGTCTTGTCATCAAATATTAATTTCATTAGAAGAAATTGCTGATGTCTCCAATGTGAGAACATCCAAAGTCGCTGTTGCTGATTCTAAGCTTGTAAAGGTGGATACGATACTAAACAAACTCCTGGGGACATTGGGACTATTTTCAATTATGGTGCCAATGTACTTTTTTTTCACTACCTTGAAGTGTTGATTATAGTTTTTCAGGGAGCCTTTGTATAGGGCTAGAGACTTAGGAATACGTAACTTTTTCTAAACGTTTCATCTTTATGGATATATCTTTCTCAGCAGCGATAGGCCAGAATGAAACCATGAATGACGGTGTTTTGACCACATCCGAAATGATCTTTGTGGCGCAACAGTATTCAAAAAGTTTGATAGGGTGGTATTCCATATATTTACCTGATCTTCCAGTGTGAGATCAAAGTTAGATGGGAATAGATGAGATAATGAAGGTAGTAAGTCTACTGAGATGTGACGTATTGAGCATATTAGTCGGATTCGAGAGATGTTTGTGAAGATGTAGAGGTCTGAAGACTGAAGTTCAACAAAAAATGATCATCTAGGGTAATGGTACCAGTTTTACCTTACCACTGCGATCAGGGAGGACATCTGATGAAAAAAAGTCAAATTTAAAGTATGACCCCCTCCCCCAGTTAAACATCACAATCATCCTTTGAAATCTGTCAACAGTGGCATCTAATGGTTTAATCAGGGCCGGGGCTGTCCATTGAGCAAGAATGTTTTTTACACAGGGCCCCGCGTTTCAGGGGGCCCTGCGCAAAAAACGTTCTACATTAGCAAAAGCAGACAAAAAAATACCCGGCTGCCGCTGCAGAATCAAATGTCCCGCCGCGGGGCCCCACCTGCCCGGCAGAGCCTCCCTTCACCATCAGTTCCCGAGTCCCTCCCAATGCGCGGGCTTTCAGAGCCACTAGTGCTTCTCTGACCTCTCGCGGCTCTGTTAATCCCATCAGCCCCGGCGAGATTAACAGAGCCGCAAGAAGAACGGGAAACTCTCGCGGCTCTGAAAGCCCGCGCATTGAGAGGGACTCGGGAGCTGATGGTGAAGGGAGGCTCTGCCGGGCAGGTGGTGCCCCGCGGCGGGACATTTGATTCTGCTACCGCCACGGCGGCAGCGGCAGCCATTTTTTTTTTTAAATCTGTCAGGGCTGATGGGGGGAGGGGGGTTAGGACTGGTAATGGGCTATGGGGGGGGGCTAAGACTGGAAGTGGGATGATGGGGGGAGGGGGGTTAGGACTGGTAATGGGCTATGGGGGGTAAGGACTACTAATGGGCTATGGGGGGGCTAAGACGAAGTGGGCTGATGGGGGGTTAGGACTGGAAATGGGCTGATGGGTTAGGATGTAATGGGATATGGGGGGGCTAATACTGGAAATGGGCTGATGGGGGGAGTTAGGACTGGTAATGGGCTATAGGGGGGCTAGGACTGGAAATGTGCTGATGGGGGATTAGGACTGGTAATGGGCTATGGGGGTTCTAAGACTGGAAATGTGCTGACGGGGGGTTAGGACTAGTAATGGGCTGTGGGGGGGGGGGCTAGGACTGGAAATGGGTTATGTGGGGCTAGGACTGGAAATGGGCTGATGGGGGTTAGGACTGGAAATGGGTTATGGGGGGGCTAAGACTGAAAATTGGGTGATGTGGGGCTTAGGACTGGAAGTGGGCTGATGGGGGGCTTAGGACTGGTAATGGGCTATGGGGAGGCTAGGACTGGTAATGAGCTGGGGGTGACTAGGACTGGAAATGGGCTGAGTGGAAGGAGGGCTTGAACTGCAAATAGCTGATGGGGACGGAGGCTTGGAATGGAAATGGGCTGTAAGGGGAGGGAGCTAGGGCTGGAAATGGGCTGAGTGGGGGGGGCTAGGACAGGAAATGGGCTGATGGAGGGCTAGGATAGGACTGGAAATGGGCTGTTGGGGGGCTTGGATTGAAATGGACTCATGGAGGGGCTAGAACTGGAAGTAGGCTCATGGGGGCTTGGATTGTAAATGGGCTGAGTGGAGGGAAGCTAGGATTTGACATGAGCTGATGATGGTGGGGCTAGGAAAGGACTAGAAATGGGCTGATGGGGGGCTGGGATTAGAAATGGGCTGATGGGGGGCAGGGATTGGAAATGAGCTGATGGAGGGACTCGGATGGGGGAGCTAGGGCTTGAAATGGGCTGATGGGGGTTAGGACTGGTAATGGGCTATGGGGGGCTAAGACTGAAAATGGGGTGATGGGGGGCTTAGGACTGGAAGTGGGCTGATGGGGGGCTTAGAAATGGTAATGGGTTATGGGGGTTTTAGGACTGGTAATGGGCTATGGGGGTCTAGGACTGGTAATGGGCTGGGGGTGGCTAGGACTGGAAATGGGCTGAGTGGAAGGAGGGCTTGAACTGCTAATAGCTGATGGGGACGGGGGCTTGGAATGGAAATGGGCTGAGTGGAAGGAAGGCTTGAACTACAAATAGCTGATGGGGTGGGGGGCTTAGAATGGAAATGGGCTGTGAGGGGGGGGAGCTAGGACTGGAAATGGAGGGCTAGGATAAGACTGGAAATGGGCTGTTGGGGGGGCTGGGATTGGAAATGAGCTGATGGAGGGACTCGGATGGGGGAGCTAGGACTGGAAATGGGCTGATGGTGGGGCTAGGATAGGACTAGAAATGGGCTTATGGGGGGCTGGGATTGGAAATGAGCTGATGGAGGGACTCGGATGGGGGAGATAGGACTGGAAATGGGCTGATGGTGGGGACTAGAAGGGAGCGGATGCTGGGTGGGGCTGGAACTAGAAGGGAGCTGATGTTGGGGGAGGATTAGAATGGGATAGAGTTGGGGGGGGCGGAGTCGCTCCGAGCTGACCGGATAGGGTTGGGAGAGTGAAATGGAGAGGGAAAAAATATTTTGTGTGGGAGGGAAGACAAATCTACAATTGGCCGGATATTGGGAGAGTAAGTGGGGATTGAGGATGGCGGGGTAAAATTTGAGTGGATGAAATAGGAATGAGGAAAGAGCAAAAGGAGAGAGATTAGTATGTTAAAGCAGATGTAGAGAGAGAATGGAAAAAAACTAGAAGAGTGGACAAATGGACAGCAGACGATGGAGAGTTAGCAGAAGACACAAAGAAACCAGAAGAAAGTGGCTGGAGCAATTGCAACTGAAAAAAAATGCAGAAAAGGTAGAAAAATATCTCTTTATTGAATTTATTAACTGAAATATGCCAGCTCTGGGAAATGTTCATCATTAACGTCTGCGCTTTGTTTAGTACAAGAGGAAATTCATTTATAGTTTTATTTCTACAGTGTTGTTGGGCTTTTGGGGTTCCCAGTTTAATTATTGTCTTCCTGTTTCTACATTGTGATTTCTTGTTTGGTGACGGTCTATGTTCAGCACGTGTAACTGAGCTGAGGTATTCTGTTTATGTAATTCCTATTTGACATTGCCACTTGTTCTCTTTCCCCAGTAAGTCATGTATTGTTCTCTGAAATGTATTGGTTTAATATTTGTAGTGTTGTCTTTTGATAGGTAGGGTCTTGTGCTTTGTGAGTCCTGGTATTGCTGTTATGATACGGCGGGTTTGCTATGGGTTCTAAATGGGCAGTATTTGTAATAGTTCCTAATGTGCCTGGCAGTTGGCACTGGATTATAGTAATGTAGAAATCTTTTAGTCTTTCTTTATCCATACACTCATTAAGAGGCATGTTTACTAAAAGTTAGTGTATGGTAACATTATGCAAATATTTATGCAAATGAGGCCCTTATGCAAATGAGGCCCCACACCGAGTCTCCGCACATGGCCCCGCACCCCCCTTGGGCCGCCCCTGGGTTTAATATATTGTCACATTTACTTTCAATTTATTATTCTTTACACACTAACAGAATGTTTGTGAACTGCACCATTCAAACTGTTCATCCATCTCCCCATCTCCTCACAACCATTTGTCTGCTCCTCTCCCATGCCACAGAACATACCACCAGGGGATGCGCCTGCCCGTGCCTTGAGGCATCCCATCATATACAACATTAGCGGAGGACAGTGCACTGCTAAAACATCTAGGGCATCAGACGTCCTTGGGCTGGCCCTGCTGACATCAGCCTATCATAGCCAATGCAGAGATGTGCATAAAATAGCAAAACCTCATCACCTCCTTGACTTCAGAAGTCCACCTAATCCCTTAGCTTTTATTAGTCTCTGTCTCCTGCTGCAAAGAATCTATTTGTTCTACAGCTTCAGCGGGAGTGTTGCCTGTACCTAGAGACAATGCCCTTTCTATACCACCACCTGAATCCCTAGTGCCCAAGCTAAGGGTAGGCACCCTTTTATCCTGAGCAACGTGTTCAGTATGAAATATCCCCTTTCCTGTCCTACTTCAATGCTTATGATAAAAGAGATGTAATAAACTGTTCAGAAAATACATAATAAAAGAGACTTTTGCAGGTTGTCTTTCTGAAATGCGGTATAGGATTTAAACAATAAGGTCACCCTGGCAAGCAGAATATATGTAGGGCAATGTATTCTCTCCCCCCCCCCCCCCCCCCCGTCTGCTAGGTACAGTAATTCAGTGAGATCTCTGCAGACCCCTCTCTCATATTCCTTTCCCACTATGCCTAGTTTCCTGACATCAAGATCATTATTGGTTGGACTGGGAATATCCCAGCTAATCCCAACCTCTTCATTCTCCACAGTTCTCTTAGGGTCATAATTTCAGTACTTTTTTGGTACAGCAATATTGTACGGATTTCAAAGTTTTCAATGGATGAACATAAGAACATAAGATATGCCATACTGGGTCAGACCAAGGTCCATCAAGCCCAGTATTCTGTTTCCAACAGTGGCCAAACTAGGTCATATGTACCTAGCAGTTTCCCCAAGAGACACAAGTTCCACAATGCTTGTACTGGGTCAAGCATTGATATCTTCGGTCACTTCTTAATAATGGTTTATGGATCTTTCCTCCAGGAACTTGTCCAAACCTTTTTTAAACCCAGCTACACTAACAGCCTTTACTACATCCTCCGGTAACAAATTCCAGAGTTTGATTACACGTTGAGTGAAAAAATATTTTCTTTTATTAGTCTTAAATAGTTTACCCTGTAGCTTCATTGCATGTCCCCTAGTCTTTCTATATTCTGATAACGTAAACAATCGATCTACGTTTACCCGTTCCATTCCGTTCATTAATTTATAGACTTCTATCATATCTCCCCTCAGCCGTCTCTTTTCCAGGTTAAAGAGCCCTAACCTTTTTAGCCTTTCTTCATAGGAGTATCCTTCCATCCCCTTTACCATTTTGGTGGCTCTTCTCTGAACCTTTTCTAAAATCGCTATATCCTTTTTAAGATACGGCGACCAGAATTGCACACAATATTCAAGGTGCGGTCTCACCATGGAACGATATAGAGGCATTATAATATCTTTTGTTTTATTTTCCATTCCTTTCCTTAAGATACCTAGCATTCTATTTGCTCTCTTCGCCGCCGCTGCACACTGGGCCGAGGGTTTTAACATGGTATCCACAATGACGCCTAAATCTTTTTCCTGGGTGGTGGTTCCTAATGTGGAACCTTGCATCGTGTAACCATAGTTTGGGTTGTTCTTCCCTAGGTGCATAACCTTGCACTTGTCCACATTAAATTTCATCTGCCATTTTGATGCCCAGTCTTCCAATTTATCAAGATCCTCTTGCAATTTTTCTCAATCCTCTTCGGTTTTAACAACTTTAAATAGTTTTGTGTCATCTGCAAATTTGATAACCTCACTCGTTATTCCACTTTCCAGGTCATTTATGAATATGTCAAAAAGCAGCGGACCCAGCACAGATCCCTGGGGTACACCACTATTCACCTTTCTCCATTGGGAAAATTGGCCATTTAGCCCTACCCTCTGCTTTCTATCTTTTAACCAGTTCCTGATCCACAATAGTACACTGCCTCCTATCCCATGACTCTTTAGTTTTGCCAAAAGTCTCTGATGAGGGACCTTGTCAAAGGCTTTCTGAAAGTCCAGATACACAATATCAACCGACTCACCTTTGTCCACCTGTTTATTCACTCCTTCAAAAAAACATAACAGATTAGTAAGACAAGATCTTCCTTGTCTAAAGCCATGTTGGCTGTCTCCCATTAGGTTGTGACTATCTACATGCTGAGTAATTTTATTCTTTATGATGGTTTCTACCATTTTTCCCGGTACAGACGTCAGGCTCACCGGTCTGTAGTTTCCCGGATCACCCCTGGAACCCTTTTTAAAAATTGGTGTTACATTGGCGAAATATACCATTGTATACTATTTTTCTGTACAGAAAGCTTATCCCATCAAAACTTCAAATCCATCCACAAGATGAGTAGCCATTTCCAACTTTTACATTACAGATTATATATTTGTCTGTTTTACCAGCTTATTTCTATTTTTAATATAAACAATCTCATCTGTAACCAACGGCTGTGGGCTGCTACTATCAGTCTCCCCCATCCTTAGGTGTCAGTTCATCTTTTCTTAACCATTGAGATCAGCTTACACTTCCAAAGTTGTATGAAAATATGGCAACTGCAAGCAGATTGATGGCTTCTATTTTATTCTGTGACGTTAAAGCACTTTTCATGATCAATTTTAATCTTCTGCAATATTTTTTGTGGAGCGGTTCCCTTAGTAATTTATGCTGGATTGGTGCTCCTTTCTCTACTCCTAGATATGTATTTACATATTCCTGTTAAAGTCCCTTTATGTCGTGGTCATCAGTCAGCGATGTTTTTGGTTATACTCAAATTTTCCCTAAGCAGTATTTGCCTTAGGATGATTTTTTGGCCTAGAAAAATGTGCTGTCATCTGAAAAGCTTTGCACTACTATTCCACTAAGTGTCCAGCACTGGAACTGTACTCTGGACAATTTCACGTTTTCTTAAGTAAGATGACTAAAACAAGTATGGTTTATGGCTATGGTTTATTTTGTCTTAATATACCACCGTTTGAACCAGCAGCAGAGCAGTTTACAAGAAAATTATAAGCTTGAAAATACTGGAAAGGAACTAGAATTCACAAAGGAAAAAGATAGAAAGAGAAAGAACAGAACTAGTGAGATCATATTCAGAACGTTTAGATGATTACTCTCCAGTGTGTATTCTTTTGTGAAGTCTTAGGTAACCTTTTTGAGAGAAGCATTTATCATATTCAGGACATTTAAATTGTTTTACTCCACTGTGAATTATTTTATGTCTTCTTAGATCCTCTCTTGAGGAAAGATTTCTCACATTCAGAACATTAAAATTGTTTCTCTCCAGAGTGTATTCTTTCATGGAGGTTTAGGTGACCTTTTTGAGCAAAACCTTTATTACATTTAGAACATCAAAATGGTTTCTCTCCAGTGTGTTTTCTTTTATGAACTTCTAGATTACATTTTTAATAGAAGCTTTTTTTCACATTCAGAACATTTAAATTGTTTCTGTCCAGTGTGTATTCTTTTATGTCTTCTTAGATCAGAGGTTGAATTGAAACATCTATCACATTCAGAGCATTTACATAGTTTTTCTCTAGTGTGTATCCTATTGTGAAGTTTTAGGTGACCTATTCTTTTATAACATTCTGAACAATTAAATGTTTTTCTCCAGTGTGTATTCTTTCATGATTTTCTAGATGATCTTTTCAATTGAAGCTTTTATCACATTCAGAGCATTTAAATTTTTTCACTCTACTGTGAATTATTTCATGCATTCTTAGCACTGCTTTTGATTTGTAACATTTACCACATTCAGAACACTGAAATCGATTCTCTTCAGTGTGGCTTCTTTCCTAAACTATCAAGTTACCTTTTTGATAGAAACCTTTATCACATTCCGAACATTCAGATGGTTTTAGGTTTTCATGAACTTTCAGATCAATTGTAAACTGTGATTTGTGTGTAAAACAGTTTTCACATTCAGTACATTTGAACGGCTCGTGCTCTCTATGAAACTGTTTTTCTGCAGTAAGGCTTGAATTTCTATTAATCCTTTTCTCACATATAGTATATTGAAATAGTCTCACTCCTTCACTGAATCACTGACTTTGTTCAAAAGTTGGAAAGTGGTTGGAATTTTCCTCTTTTTCAGTACATGTGCTGGATCTCTCTCCTTTTTGAGCTTTTTCTCTTTCTCCAGATATTGTTGCTCTATTAATATGTCCCTCACAGTCAGCTGAAAGATCTGGGCATTTTCTGGAAGGGTCTCTCCATTTCCATTTCTCCCTCCATTGCCCATCACACATTCTCATTTTCTTACTGTTACTCCCAAATGCATCACCTATTGAATATAAATGATAGTATGATGATTAATTTTATAGCTATTGAGAGGGACAAATAGAGGGAACTATCCCCATAGGATTCTTTTGTGACATTTGTTTAGCTAAGGAGTCATATGATAAACAGGAACTGGTGCTGTTTGGAGCCTGGTACAAGTTGGTACAGTCTCCTCAGTGATTTTCTTCACTCGGATTATATAGTCATGAACCAAAAACTCTGCAAACCCCTGCTGGAGACTTGGGATTTGTTCTGAACAAAGTCACTGAATCTCAGACCTGTCACCTTAAGATAACCAAATTCTAACTACTAAGAAATAAAAATATAACCAAAAATCACTAGTAACATTTACACTTTATGTGTAAATTGTGGGCCTGGTTTCCCACAAAAGTTGCCCAAATATTACCAATTACCAATGAATTGCTTAGACAACAGTTGCTTGGCTACAAAGACTTTTATTTAGCATAGCAAAAATAATTGTAAATGCAGAATAGCAAATGCCTGTCTAAGATATGGCAGGCAGCATGTTCTCTACAAGGGGAGAAAAACACTGCCCAAGACCCTCTATAATTGCTGTCTTATATATACCTCTCTGCTTCAAATTCCAGATACTTTCAGCGAATTCATCATAAATTAGGTGTTTGCAGGCTTCCTGCAAAGCTCTTTCCTAGGACCTTCTTATGTTTATACATCTGGATCTGCTTATCAAGGTCTGCTTATCTATGCATGACTTGTGACCTCTGCCCCTTCCTGTATTTTTCCATCTCCTGGCACTAATTGAAACCTTCAGGGGAAGAGAATTTGAATTCCTGGCTTGACCTGTATTGTATTTTCCTTGCTAGGCCCAAAAACCCTGCACATTCCTGTACAAAGTATGGATACCTAGATGGATACCTAGATTCAAAATAATAGGTAGCATATACTCTTCTTGTAGCCCACATGTATTGTCTTGTCTTCTGTGCCATCCATATACTGTGTGCAATTCCAGCAAAAAGAGTGCAGTCATATAAAGCAGACCTAAGTCAAAGCAGACCTGAGCCTACAATCCCTTTATTCCAATTGTCCCTTCAGATCACTGCAAAGATTCCTTCCGTCTGCCTGTGGGAGATCCCCAAGGGAAGACAGAAAGAGTATTTGCTGCGATTGCGGCTGCTCTTTACTGCCCATGAGAGATGGGATCCCCATGGGCAGAACAGGAGGGGAAGGCCACGACTGCAGCCTTGATGCAGGTTGCAGCTAGCGAGCGAACTTTAATAAGAGAAAATTTAGCATCTTGGAGCAGTACTAAGAGAGATCAGAAATAGTGAGAGATACAAGGATGATTATAAAAACTGATAAAGAATGAGAACTAGTAGGTGTTGAAAGAAGATGAGGATATGGGACAGAGAGACAGTAAAAATTTGGGGGAGAATGAGAGAAAGACAGAAGGTGTCTTTCCTGTGGGAAATGTTTAGATCAGATCACCACTAGTTTTAATCTAAGATACATCACCTGATTCACGCAGGTCCTCATGTTTGCCTGTGATAAAGATATTTCCTCTTTGTTCAAATCCCTTGGGCTCAGTTCTGTATCCCTCTTGCTCAAATAGGATTAAAAGTTCAGGTTTCACAATTGGGGGAGCCTGCCATGAGAAAAGACAAACTCTGGTGTAACTTTTCTAAACTGTCACTGTTTTTCATTTCAGCTGCTATAGATCAGGAATTCAATTCTGTTTAGTGCCACCAATGGGAAATTTAACTCATTATAATTTTATGAGATAGCATAGGAGATGTCTTAAGCTCCAGCTAGGAGGCTCCCAAGACAAAGAATTTTTTTTATTTATTTTATATTTATGGAATATACAAAATTATTACAAGGATACAATCACTTGCACAGAAATCGGGGAACTAGTAAGTTTAAACATAAGGAAAAAACACTCAGAAGAAACAATTAACCTGATAACACCGCTCTAGCCCACAATAAAGAATCCAAAAGTGAACAGGAAAATATTCAAAATGAAACTCTTACAGGAAATATACAGAGACAAATATCAGCCATATTCCCAATCAAAACGGAGTATAACAATTGATGGACCCCCCACCAGCAACCCCACGGGCATTCAGAAAGGAAGTCAATTGAGACGGAAAAAAGAAAATATAGGAAGTATCTTCCAATTTCACAAGACATTTACAGGGGTACTTCAAAAGAAAAGCCCATCCAATTGAGAAACCCTCGGGTGCAGAAGCAAAAATTCTTTCCTACATCGTTGGGTTTCCCTAGCTAAATCAGGAAATATGCGGACCAGGCAGCCCTTAAAAGGCACATTCCTCTTCTTAAAAAACATTTTAAAGGAGCCATTCCCTATCTGATGCCAAGGCAAAAGTTACCAAACATGTAACAAGAACTGCCATTTTGTATATGAATTCTCTAACAAAGAAGTAACATTTAAAACATCAGCTATTTGTGGTCCAGGTAACTCAGCATTAGAAAAAAACCTTTTGACCAGTGGGAATATAATATATCTTAACCAATGATGGACAGAGTTCAGGGGAGACCCAAGCACCTCTAACAAATAAACTTTAAACATCTCTTTAGCAGAAATACCAGTTACTTTTGGAAAATTGATCAAACGTAAGTTAGTCAGCCTTGAATGGTTACCCAGAAATTCCAAATGACTCCTCACATTTCCAGAATCTTTCATCAACACCTCAGCTTGGGAATCCATACGGTCAGTTCTGAATGAGAGATCAGAAACCTAAGTTTTAAGAGTTTCAATAGACTTGACATTCATAGTGCAGATCTTCTCGTTCTGTACCACCTGGGCTTGCAAAAGTTGGATCTGAGGAATAATGGCCTCACTTAACTGTTTAATAGCAGACCAAATTGCCTCCAAGGTAAACTGCTCCGGTCGCTGCAACTCAGGGTGAAGCCTCTCTTGCAGCCTCAATTGCAACTGCTGCCATTATGGGGTCCGGTGGAGGATAGGAAGCTTTTCTCCTTGCCTTATCCGCCAACGACTGCACTCCGAGCGTCTCAAGGCTAGATGGATCTTGCGAGGAAACCACGACACTCGCAGTCGTGCTCAGATTTGGCCCCAGCGAAGCAGCGGGCACACCACCTCCAGAGAGCTCCTCTGCTTCCACAATCTCCGAATGCACCCCTGAGCAGGCCTGCTTCGGAAGCCTCCGTACATCCGGGGGCATCAGGGCACTGCTCGAGGGAGACGCTGAGCTCACCGGCTCCAGCAAACTCTCAGCCGGGATTCTCACCCCCGTGTTTTGTGGCGGACCTTCCCGACGCACCAAGGAATCCAACAGACCTGAAAAAGGTAAAGCAGAGGCAGCAGGCAAGTCTGGGGTACTTTCCCAAGCCGAACTTTCCTCTGACACGGCATGAAGAAAACGCGTCAGGCTCAGCAGTTTCTGCCCAAGACAAACAATTTTTAGCAGGAAAACAAGATGGGGGGGGGGGGCGGGGGAGAAATAGCAATAATGGCACAAAATGCCTTCAATCCTCCCCCTCTTGCCTCCACCTCAGCAGTAAGAGAAGGAACCTCCTGTTGGTACCGAGAGTCTGACATGTACTGATTAACCAGACAGGCACTGTCACCAGGCTGAACCCAGTAACACAACGTGGACAGCAGTAAGGAAGGAATTTCTTTATTTGGTCACCTTTAGCCTATGGCCCGACACAGGCCATGTTTCGCTACCTTCTTCAGGGGCAGGCTAAGCTAAAAACATAATAAATAATAATAAATAACATCATAAATAAAAACATAAATAAATGAATAACCATAAAAACATCACACCAAGAATAAAACCTAAGATACTCAACACAGAAATAAATAATTAAATAACATGCCAAATCAATAATATATATATCTACAATTACATAAATATAAAAGAAGACATCATATTCTATGTTGGTATCTAAATGCACCAACAACTCATAACTAGCATAGCCAATAGAACTTATAATAAATAATAAATAATAAACAATAACAGTAAATGACTAAGTACTTCATCACTCAAAAAAATAATACATTATGGTGAGTGTAAAACGTATAATTAAGAATTTGATGGCTAACTTATAAAAACTTATGGATATTCTTTTTGACCAAGGCCGCGGGCAGGGTCCCGACGGCCGGCATTAACCGGGCGCGCTGCCCGGTTCCGGGGACCCTGCACGCGGCCGCTTCCTGGGGCCGGGGGGGGGAGGGTATTCGTTGAAACCATGGGCTCCTGGCGGCTGCAATCGCTCGGGAGCCAAGGGGTGCGCGGCGGGGGGGAGCGGGGTGGATGGAGGGGCTGCTGCAGGTCTCCGCGTGGTCAGTCGTCGCTGGAGACCTGCAGAGTGCCGGCGTGTTGCGGTTGACTTACCCGGGGCCTGCTCTTTCTGGCGGCAGATCGTTGTTCGGGGTGGCTGGCGGCGGTGCTGTTTTGTTCGGTGAGCTGGGGGTGAGCGGGCCTGCGGGGGTTTTTTGGTTGCGGGTGTGGGGCTAGCGCGGGACTAGTTCGGGCCTAGTGCCTCTCCTGGTGGTGCTACTCGGAGGGTGGAGGCTAGCCCTTCTTGGCAGGGCTGGTGTTCAACGGCCCATACACTCGGGGTTTAAGCATGCCACCACGTGGGGGACGAGGGGGCAGGGAGAGCGGGCTGAGCAGGTCTTCGTGTCGGCGGCCTGTGCCTTCTAGGGCTGGGGGGGAGGGTAGGGGGTTTGAAGAGGTGGGGGGGATACAGCTGGGGAAAGTGGGCTGCGTGGGGGGGTGCCTGTGCGGAGGGGGGTCTCCAGGGGTCGGGGGTTGGCTCGAGGGCGGGGGAGCTCTCAGGGGGAGCGGAGGGCATCTGTTGGGCTCAGAGGGGTAAAGCGCGGGGAAAGGTAGGAGGGAGGCAACGGGGGGGGGGCAGCGGGCTAGCGCTGTGATGCTAGGAAGGGGGGAGGCTCTGGGTGCGGGTGCCGGGGGGAGGGTGATGGAGGAGGTGGTTGGTGGCGCGGGGGGGGCTGATGCTGTCGGCCGAGTGGGGCAGGGGCAGTGTGGTGCGTTGCCGGTAGGCGGGCCCCCTGGTTTGCCTGGGGCGCCTCCTGCAGCAGTGTGGCCATCTTTCCTGGGGGGCTATATTACGGCGAGGGGTACTTCGCCTTGGGACCATCGGGTGAGTGGGGGGCAGGGCACTTCTTCCGCGGATTGGCGAGCGCCTTGGTCCCCTATGTGGCCTGCGGCGGGTGCCCCCTCTGTTTTTTCTTTTTTGTCTCTGCAGGTGCAGGGGATGGCACAGCTCGGCGCTGCGAGCCCGGATCTGATTCCGGTGGCGGATGGCAGTGCGTCGGCACTGAGCGGTGCCTCGGAGGTGTTGGAGGCTGGAGCCCAGGTCGCAGGAACCAGAGGAAGGTGTCGCCAGAGGGACCAAGCTGCGACTTTGCCGTCGGGGGTGGATGAACAGGCCACAGGTGAGTTGTCAGGGGACCAGGGTGAGGATGGGGGGCGGCGGTTGGCCCTAGACAGTACGGAGCGCAGGTCGCGGAGGAAGCGGCGGCGAGCTTGTCGTAGGCATCGTAGTTCTGATTCATCTTCTTCTTCTTCAGCGGATTCGTCTTCGTCTTCCTCTGGTCGCGAGGCGGAAGTTGAGGAGGCGGGGTCTCGGCCGGGTGGCGGGGCCCCGTCGGTGGTAGCTTTTCCAGTGTTGTGGAAAGGGGTTCCGAGGAAATTGCGGAGGAAGATTCGGAAGCGCCGGTACATAGATATTTTTAGGTTGTTGGAGGGCAGAAAACGGTCCGGCGAGAGCCGGAAGAAGCGGAAGGAGGACGAGAAGGCGGGTCGGCTTCGGAAGGTGGAGCGCAACGTGGTCAACTGGACACGGGCGTTTTTGCGCCTGGCCAGTGTGTGGGGGCATTCTTCGCCAGAGCATTATGGGATGTTGCTGGCGTATGCCGATTCTATTTTGGAGGCCTCGCAGACGCACGAGGGTTGGGCGTGGCTCAATTATGACGAGAGGTTTCGGGATAGGATGGAGGAGAATAGACTCTTGTCATGGGGCACGCAGGACATCAACCTATGGTTGACTCAAATGTCTGCTCGGTCGGGTGTGGCCTCCGGGGGGAGAGGGGGCGTGGCAGGACCTTCGGGTGGGGGCCGTTCCTTTCGATCGGCGGGGGGTGGAGTGCAGCAGAAAGGTGGGTCAGGGGGTGTCAGCGACGTGTGCTGGCGCTTCAATAGGACCACCTGCCCCTTTCCTGATTGTAAGTTCAAGCACCTCTGTTCCGTCTGCGGCGGGGGTCACTCCGCTGTTAAGTGTGGTAGACGTGGACCCGAGAGTGGCGCCGGGCCAGGGCCAAAGACCCAGTGAGTGGGCTGACGTGGCCCCGACTCTGGTGCGGGTGGAGTCCTTACGGTTTTGGCTGCAGCAATACCCGCGGAAGCGTGATCGGGAGCTGTTGGGATTCGGCTTCCAGTTTGGTTTCGTTATCCCGGTTCGGGGGGTGGTGCAGACTAAGCGGTCTAGGAATTCCCCTTCGGTTCGGCGGTTTGTAGACGTGGTGCGGAGCAAACTGGCGGCTGAGTTGCGCTTGGGCCGGATCGCGGGGCCTTTTCTGGAGCCGCCTTTTCCGGGTATGGTGATCTCTCCTCTGGGGATTGTGCCGAAGAAGGCACCGGGAAAAGTTTGGCTCATTCATAATCTGTCATGTCCGATAGGTGCGTCTGTGAATGATCATATCCCGCGGGAGCTCTGCACTGTGCGGTATGCGTCTTTTGACAGGGCGTCTGAGATGGTACAGATGGCTGGGCGGTCAGCTTGGATGGCGAAGGTGGATATCGAGTCTGCCTTCCGCTTGCTGCCGGTTCATCCCGTTTCTTTTCCATTGTTGGGTTTTCATTTTTTGGGGAGCTATTATTTTGATAAGTGTTTGCCGATGGGCTGCTCTGTTTCTTGTTCCTTATTTGAAAAGTTTAGTACGTTTTTGCAGTGGGCCTTGAGTCAGAAGACTGGGTTGCGGAATGTGGTCCACTACTTGGACGATTTCCTGTTCATAGGCTCGGCCCATTCCGATGAGTGTCAGGCGTTGTTGGCGGGGTTCCAGGAGCTATCGCAGGAGTTGGGTGTACCATTGGCGGCGGAGAAGACGGAAGGGCCTACGACCAGGCTCACATTCCTGGGCGTGGAGCTCAACTCGGTGGAGCTTATCGCGCGCTTGCCCCCGGAAAAGGTGGCTGGTTTACGCGCGTTGGTCGCTAACGTCCTTGCGTCCGCCAAAGTCACCTTGAGGGAGATGCAAGCCTTGTTGGGCTCTCTGAATTTTGCATGTCGGGTTATCCCCATGGGCAGAGTTTTTTCCCGGCGACTTGCTGCTTCGACGGCCGGGGTGCTAAAGCCACACCACCGGATCAGAGTTACAGTCCCGATGCGGGAGGATCTTCGGGTTTGGAGCTGATTCTTGGAGGAGTTTAATGGAACTTCCGTTTTATTGGGCGCGGAGGTGTCTAGTGTGCAGTTGGAGTTATTTACGGATGTGGCTGGGAGCATCGGATTTGGGGTGTACTTCGGGGGGGCTTGGTGCGTGCAGCAGTGGCCCCAGCGCTGGCACGAGGTGGGTTTGACCTCCAACATCACCTTCCTGGAATTTTTCCCCTTTTTGGTAGTGCTGAAGTTGTGGCCTGAGCGGTTGCGGGACAGGCGGGTGGTGTGGTGGTGGTGTGACAATGAGGCTGTGGTCAGCGTGGTTAATCGTTTCTCGCCAAAATGCTTGCGGGTGACTCGATTGATGCGCGAAGTGGTGTTAGCCTGCTTGTCCTTGAATGTATCTGTTCGTGCCAGGCACCTTCCTGGTTGCAAGAATCATATAGCTGATGCGCTTTCTCGTTTGCAGTGGGATCGTTTTTGCGAACTGGCCCCGGAGGCAGACCCGGAGGGAGCCAGGGTCCCCGATTCCTTGTGGAGCATTGGCCTGGAGAGATGCTGAGCTTACTGCAAAGTTCGGTAACGCCGGGGACGTGGTCGGTGTACAGCCGCGGCTGCGACGCTGTGGCGGAGTTTCTCAGGGAACGGGGTTGGGTGGCGGGTAGGGTGCCTGATGCCCTCATTGGTAGTTATATAGCGGAGGCTAAGGGTTGCGGGCTATCCCACACGTTGGTACGTTCGCAGCTGGCGGGTTTTAACTTTTTTGCCGGCGCCGTAGGTTGGGGTGGTGCTGCTGGGGGGGTTTTGGCGCGTCGCTTGCTTCGTGGGTGGGAGCGGCTGCGGCCGTCTCCCGCGGATCGCCGCAAGCCCATTACGCATGGATTACTGATGCGCCTCTTAGAAGCATTGCCCTGGGTGGCCTCGTCAGTTTTTGAGGTGGTGCTATTCCGGGCCGTTTTTTGTCTCGCGTTTTTCGGGGCTTTTCGCATGGGCGAGCTGGTGGCCCATTCAGGCAGGTTGGGGGCTGGGGGAGGTTTGCACAGGCGCCACGTGTTTTTGGAGGACGGCCAGATGCGGATCCTGTTGGAAAAGTCCAAGACGGATCAGCGGGGGCGAGGTTTGTGGATTGTATTGCGGGAGGTCACGGGTCTCGTTACTTGCCCGGTGCAGGCGGTGCGGAGGTACTTGTGGGTGCGCCCGGAGCGGGACGGGGTTCTCTTTCGTCACGAGAATGATCGGGTGTTGACTCATTTCCAAGTGGTGGCTGTGCTGCGGTTGGCTTTAGGTGCCTTGGGTGAGGACCCCACCTGCTTTGCCTCTCACTCGTTTCGTATAGGTGCGGCCACCAGTGCGGCGGGGGCCGGGATGTCGGACGAGGACGTGCGGGGAATATGTCGTTGGCGGTCTCGGGCATTTCAGGGTTACATACGGTTATAAGGGCTTGTCTTGGTTGGGGGTGGGGGTATGATGATTGTTTATTTGTTTTTCAGATTGGGGCATCGAGCCTGGTGTTGCCTGGGTGGTGGGGCATTCCTTTGTCCACTGGGCCGGTCAGCGCGCTGCCATTCGACCTGGGGGACTGAACTTCCGAATGGATCCTGCAGTGGTGTCGGTCTCATGGCTGGGACAGAGAGGACTACGATGGCTGCAGCTGCTTCCTTTGCTCCGTCACCACGTGAGGACGTCGCGGAAACCGGCGGTGCTGCTGCTGCATTTGGGGGGCAATGACCTTGTCTCTTGGTCCTGTCGTCAGCTGATTAGAGCGGTGCAGGATGACTTGGCAGTGGTTATGCAAATGCTCCCGGGGACAATTTTGTTGTGGTAGGACATTATCCCTTGGCCAGCCTGTTGGGGACAGCGGCGCTGGTCGAGGGGGCTGACTAAGATAAACCGGCAAATAGGCCGGTGGGTCTGTATTAATGGGGGCTATCAGATCATGCACACGTGGGTGGAGGTCGGTTGCGCTGGTCTTTATAGGAGTGATGGCGTCCATTTGTCCCCAGTTGGCTTGGACCTGCTCCTTAACGACTGGCAGGAGGCCTTAGAGTATGTTGTTTTGCGGGACAGACGCTGGTCGCAGCTTTAGGCTTGGGGGGGCGGCTCATCGACAGATTGTCGTGTGCCGGTGGCGGGATCCCGGAGGTCCGGGGTCCGGTGCCTCAAGGTACACCTGGGCGGGGGTGGGGGTGCCCCTGACCCGGATATACCCTGGCTGGCTTTTGCTATGGGCATGCCGAAGTCGGGAGAAGGGTGGGAAAACTTGCCGGGGGGCAAGTGTCGGGCCGTAGCGGTGGTAGGCACTTTGCTAAGGCATGGCCGGTGTGGCACTACTCCGCTAGGGGGCCTAGTTATGTTTTGTGGTTGAACATTGTTAATAGTTATTACCTAATAAAGCTGCGACCAGTTATTTTCCCATAATAATGGTGTGGTGTTTTTCTTGGAAGTGGGGGTTTGGCAGGAAAGTGGGGGGAGAATTGGTGGCAGGGCCCGGAGCACCGGGTACGCTTGCCTCGGTTAAAGACCATATGTTCAGGAGATCTGGTCGTATGTTAAGGACTCAACGCATGTTATTCAATTACTAACAGCCATGCAAGATTTTAATCCCAGTTGGATTTTAGTCACACTTGATATAGAATTGTTGTACACGAACATTCCACAAAGAGAAGCGTTAAGTATTGTTGAACAATATTTGGTGAATAGACAGTGCCACAGGCTTCTCCCCACAGCATTTCTTATTGATCTCGCGCGTTTTGACCTTGTTGAAAATTTTTTCTGTTTCCAAGGAGTGTTCTATAAGCAAGTTAAGGGTGTAGCCATGGGCTCCTCCATGGCTCCCGATATTGTGAACTTGTATGTTTTTAAGTTTGAACAGACTTATATTAAAGAGAACCCATTCAAAAAGAATATGAGACTGTGGGTGAGGTATATAGATGATATTCTTATGTTGTGGGATGGAACTGAGGAATTACTGGAGGAATTTAACATCTGGATTAATACCTGTGATGACAATCTACGGTTTCAGGTCACTTTTGATGATAAACAGATTGCATATTTGGATCTGCTCATTAAGAAGACTGACCAGGGGTTTATCACTACTCTCTTTAGGAAACTTACTGATAGGAATCAATTGCTCCATTGTAATAGTTTTCATAATACATCACTCAAAAATAATTTACCAGTAGGACAATTCCTTAGGATAGGTAGAATATGCATCTTGGATTCTGATTTTGAAGAGCAGGCAATGTCAATGGTCGATAGATTTGAGGTCAGACACCATCCATGACACACCATCAAGAGGGCATATAGCAGGGCAAGGGATTGCCCCCGTCATGAATTATTGCAACAACCGAAGAAGAATAACGATGTAGGTTTCATTTGCCCCCTCTTATTTTCTTATCAGTCTCATTGAATAGCTAAAATAATAAGAAAGCACTGGAATTTGATTCAGACTATGCCAGCATTCCAGACACAAAAGTGATAATCGCTCATAGACGCAATGCAAATTTAAAGAATATGCTTGTTCCATCTGCATTGACTGAGAGGGCCTTCTTATCTTCCCATAAAGGCCATTTCCAGTGTGGTGCATGTTCTGTATGTACCCACACCCTTACAATCAGGAGTAAATTTGTCCATCAGATAAATGGTCAAAAATTTTGTTTAGATGATTTTCTAATTGTAGTACGAGTAATGTCATTTACGTGATACAGTGTCCATGTATGAAATTGTATGTGGGCATGACTACTTGTCCAGTCCGTATTAGAATCATAGAACATAGGAGTTGCCTTAAGAGAGGAGTGGTTGATAAACCCCTTGTCAGTCATTGGCAGGAATTGAAGCATAAGATCTCAGATTTAAAATATTTTGTGATTAAGAAGGTTAAAATAAATTGGAGAGGAGGAGATGGTGAGAGAACCATCCGTAGATTGGAAGAACGATACATTTTTGCGTTGGATAGTTTGCATCCTAAAGGGTTGAATATGGATAGTGACCTATCCGTTTTTTTGTAAATGTTCACCTTGCTTCTTTTGGTAGTGGAATGTTGTGTTGTTGTTTTTTTTTAATATAAGGTTTTTAAATATAAGTATTTATTCTCTTGATTATTTATTTATTTATTTGTGGTATCATTGTGTTTTATGGTGTGACCATGGTTAGTTGCAAGAATCATTTGTGAACCACTTAGCATTATTATGGGGCAATATTGAATATAGATTCAGCTGATAGGTAAGTTACACGTTTATGGTATGAAGGTATTGGGCCCATAGAAAAGGTATAATATGGATAGTTTTTTGTTTTAATATTAGATCGGTCTGTAGCGCGATGCAGGTGCTATCGATTGATTATCGGTCCTAGTTGAAGCATAGCGTGAGCATGGTTGTTTCCCTACGGCTTCTAAAATTTAAATATGTATGAGTTTGGTTAAAACGTCAAATGTGTGTAACATCCCACGAGAATAGTGGTGTCTGCAGAGCGCAAGCGCCGGCGTTCTGTGTGTTGCGCTGGCGGGAACGCTGACACGTTTACTCTGGACAATTCAATCTATCTGTAAGGGTTTTTTTTTTTTTTTGCAGCTTCATTTTTATGCAGGGTGGTTGTTTAATATCCCTGTTAAGGCAGGAATTAAGATGACTTCAATATTTTTTATTAATGGCATTCTTTAGAGTACGGAGGTAGGTTTGTGATGTCTATGGTGATTTTAAACCACGGAGGTGGTTGTAGACTACGAGATCCCCCATGGGAGGTAGATCTCTGGTTTTTAGTGCAGTTGAAAATAAAATAATGTTGAGTCAACAAATATATTTTTATACTAGACTTGTGTTGGCAAGTATATTATATGAAGGTCTATGATTTCTTATGTTCTGGATGTAGACTGGTGTAATTTGCTTTTGTGTTCACTATTAGAATCGGCAATTGATGAAGTTATAATTTGGAGGAATTGACGTCACATTTTACAGGTAGATGAACTATTTTTGAAACATTTGTTTTTACGTTTCTTTTGAGAGAGAAGATTTTTTGTTTCCCCTGATTCCGCTGATTTTGCTTATGTAATTTTAATCATTTTTCAGTTGTTAGTATTGGTTTAATTCTATATATGTATTTTAGTTTTTACACATGAACACATACCATACAATCCTTTATGCCCCTTTTAAAATATACTTACATGATTGAACTTTTTATTCTTTTATCTATGTTTTTATAAGTTAGCCATCAAATTCTTAATTATACGTTTTACACTCACCATAATGTATTATTTTTTGAGTGATAAAGTATTTATTCATTTACTGTTATTGTTTAATATTTATTATAAGTTCTATTGGCTATGCTAGTTATGAGTTGTTGGTGCATTTAGATACAAACATAGAATATGATGTCTTCTTTTATATTTATGTAATTGTAGATATATATATTATTGATTTGGCATGTTATTTATTTCTGTGTTGAGTATCTTAGGTTTTATTCTAGGTGTGATGTTTTTATGGTTATTCATTTATTAATGTTTTTATTTATGATGTTATTTATTATTATTTATTATGTTTTTAGTTTAGCCTGCCCCTGAAGAAGGTAGCGAAACACAGCCTGTGTCAGGCCATAGGCTAAAGGTGACCAAATAAAGTAATTCCTTCCTTACTGCTGTCCACGTTGTGTTACTGGGTTCTACATAGCACGTGGATTCGTGCTTGTTTGTTGGACTACGGTCACCAGGCTGGACACACAATCCCCTCACTTAATTTACCTCCTAGGTCATGATCTTCTTTTCAATTCATGTGAGCCAGTGGCAGCACCCATGGACCCCTAGGGTACCCTCTGTTGTGATGAATTGTATTTATATTTTGGGCTCTTGTGGGTCCTGCTGAAAGACCGAAGTCACAGTTTTGTCTGTGGGAGAACAGAAGCCAGGAGTGTTTGCTCAGGGCTTGCTGAGTGCCAAATGCTGCAGAAAGAGCCTTGGATGTCAGCAGCCAGTCCAAGGCATGATCCTGGTGCTATTAAGAACAGCTAAGTGTAAAGACACTGCTGGAGACTTTTTATTTTTGTACAAATTGTTAATACATGGTTATCAAGATCCTTATAGCTTAGGGCAGGATTACTATATATGTGCCAATCTGCTCACATTACCTCCAGCCGACCATCCTACTCTTCTAAAAATCCTCTAGAATTTCCCAGGTTGTTGTTGTTAAGTGCCGTCAAGTCAGTGTCGACTTATGGTAAAGAGGATGGAAGGATAGCCCTATGAGTACTTTTGTCCACTAAAGAATAGCGGGACCTAGGCGTGGATGTGCCTGATGAACTTAAAGTAGCTAAACAGGTTGAAAAGGTGATGGCAAAAGCTAGAAGGATGCTAGGGTGCATAGGGAGAGGATGGCTAGCAGAAAAAAAGAGGTGATAGTGCCTCTGTATAAGTCTTTGGTGCGACCTCATTTGGAATATAGTGTGCAGTTCTGGAGACCACACCTTCAAAAGGATATAAACAGGATGGAGACAGTACAGAGGGTAGCTACTAAAATGATTAGTAGTCTTCATCGTGAAGATGTCTTACAACTATTAGATAAACTGAAGAGTAGCAAATCACCTGGGCCGGATGGTATACATCCAAGGGTGTTGAAAGAACTGAAATATGAGATTGCAGACCTGCTATCAGTAATCTGTGAACTATCATTAAAATCATCTCTAATACCTGAAGACTGGAGAATCGTCAATGTAACACCAATTTATAAAAAGGGTTCCAGGGGTGATCCGGGAAACTACAGACCGGTGAGCCTGACGTCAGTACCGGGAAAAATGGTAGAAACCATCATAAAGAATAAAATTACTCAGCATGTAGATAGTCACAACCTAATGGGAGACAGCCAACATGGCTTTAGACAAGGAAGATCTTGTCTTACTAATCTGTTATGTTTTTTTGAAGGAGTAAATAAACAGGTGGACAAAGGTGAGTCGGTTGATATTGTGTATCTGGACTTTCAGAAAGCCTTTGACAAGGTCTCTCATCAGAGACTTTTGGCAAAACTAAAGAGTCATGGGATAGGAGGCAGTGTACTATTGTGGATCAGAAACTGGTTAAAAGATAGAAAGCAGAGGGTAGGGCTAAATGGCCAATTTTCCCAATGGAGAAAGGTGAATAGTGGTGTACCCCAGGGATCTGTTCTGGGTCCACTGCTTTTTGACATATTAATAAATGACCTGGAAAGTGGAATAACGAGTGAGGTTATTAAATTTGCAGATGACACAAAACTATTTAAAGTTGTTAAAACCGAAGAGGATTGTGAAAAATTGCAAGAGGATCTTGATAAATTGGAAGACTGGGCATCAAAATGGCAGATGAAATTTAATGTGGACAAGTGCAAGGTTATGCACCTAGGGAAGAACAACCCAAACTATGGTCACACGATGCAAGGTTCCACATTAGGAACCACCACCCAGGAAAAAGATTTAGGCGTCATTGTGGATACCATGTTAAAACCCTCAGCCCAGTGTGCAGCGGCGGCCAAGAGAGCAAATAGAATGCTAGGTATGATAAGGAAAGGAATGGAAAATAAAACAAAAGATATTATAATGCCTCTATATCGTTCCATGGTGAGACCGCACCTTGAATATTGTGTGAAATTCTGGTCGCCGTATCTTAAAAAGGATATAGCGATTTTAGAAAAGGTTCAGAGAAGAGCCACCAAAATGGTAAAGGGGATGGAAGGATACTCCTATGAAGAAAGGCTAAAAAGGTTAGGGCTCTTTAAACTAGAAAAGAGACGGCTGAGGGGAGATATGATAGAAGTCTATAAATTAATGAACGGAATGGAACGGGTAAACATAGATCGATTGTTTACGTTATCAGAATATAGAAAGACTAGGGGACATGCAATGAAGCTACAGGGTAAACTATTTAAGACCAATAAAAGAAAATATTTTTTCACTCAACGTGTAATAAAACTCTGGAATTTGTTACCGGAGGATGTAGTAAAGGCTGTTAGTGTAGCTGGGTTTAAAAAAGGTTTGGACAAGTTCCTGGAGGAAAGGTCCATAAACCATTATTAAGAAGTGACCGAAGATATCAATGCTTGACCCAGTACAAGCATTGTGGAACTTGTGTCTCTTGGGGAAACTGCTAGGTACATATGACCTAGATTGGCCACTGTTGGAAACAGAATACTGGGCTTGATGGACCTTGGTCTGACCCAATATGGCATATCTTATGTTCTTATGTTCATTATAAAGCATATGAGGACAGACGTAAGGATCTTAATAGGAAAACCTTAGAGGAAAGGCGTTATAGAGGTGATATGATTGAGACGTTTAAATACATCTGTGGCATAAATTTCAATTGAAAGCAAGTTCTTCTACGAGGGGACATGGGATGAGGGGGAAAGGGGAGAGATTCAGGAGTGATATGCGGAAATATTTCTTTACGGAAAGAGTAGGGGATCCATGGAATAGTCTCCCAGTGGAGGTGGTAGAGATGAGGATGGTATCTGAATTTAAAAAAAGCATGGGACAAACATAGAGGATCTCTAAAGGAAAAAAGGGGACTGTTGTAGTTGTAGATATGGAAAGACAGACTAGATAGGCCATGTGGTCTTTTTCTGTCGTCATTTTTCTATGTTTCTATGAGGAGAGGCTAAAAAGGTTAGGGCTCTTCCACATGCAAAAGAGCTGGCTGAGGGGAAATATGATAGAGGTCTATAAATTAATGAATGGAGTGGAACGAGTAAACCTAGTTTGAATGTTTATGCCATCAAAATATAGAAAGTCTAGAGGACATGCATTGAAGTAACAGAGTAACCTATTTTAAGACTAATAAGAGGAAATATTTTTTCACTCAACGCGTAATCAGCTCTGGAATTCGTTACCGGATGTAGTAAAAGTCGTTAGTGTAGCTGGGTTTAAAAAAGATTTGGACACGTTCCTGGAGGAAAGGTCCATAGCCATTATTAAAGGGGACTTGGGAAATCCTCTGCTTGCCCCAATACAAGCATTGTGGAACCTGTGTCTTTTGGTACATATGACCTACATTGGACACTACTGGAAACAAGATACAGGGCTTGATGGACCTTGGTCTGACCCAGTATGGCATAACTTAAATAATTATCACCCTCTGAATAGTTGAACTAAACTGTATTCAGCCTTCAGTCAGGCAGCTCATTGTTGACAGTGGTATCCATAGCTGCTGTTATTGTATCGATCCATCTCATTGCTAGCCTTCCTCTTTTGCGTTGACCTTCTACCTTGCCAAGCATGATGTCTTTCTCTAATGATCTCTCTCTTCGCATGATGTGTTCAAATTATGAATGTCGAAGTCCTGTTATCTAAGCTTATAAAGAAAGCTTAGGTTTGATCTCCTCTAATACTGACTGGTTTGTTCTTTGGACAGTCCATGGTATACACAGTATTCGTTGCCAGCACCATAATTCAAAGGCATCAATTTTCTTCCTGTCTCTTTTTCACTATCTAACTTTTGCATCCATATGATTCTCTTACGCAAACTTTACATTGATCAAGAAGCAACAGTTTGAAGGGAACAAAGAGAAACAGAATGTTTTAAGATCAGCAAAGGTGTACGACAAAGCTGCATATTTTCCCTCTACCTCTTTAATTTATATGCAGAACAAATCATCAGAGAAGCAGGATTGTGTGACAACAGAGGCGTGAAGATTTGTGGAAGACTCATCAACAATCTTTGCTATGCTGATACCACATTACTGGCTGAAAGTGAAGATGATCTGAAACATTTGCTTCTCAAGATCAACGAACATAGTCTTAAAGTGATGCTGCACCTTAATGTAAAGGAGACAAAGATCCTGACAACTGGCAAAATCAATTAGTTCATCGTTGATGGAGAAGAAATTGAAATTGTGGACAACTTTAACCTACTTGGATCAACAATCAATAAAGAAACAACAAGCAGTCAAGAAATCCGTCGACACATTGCTCTTGGCAGAATGGCTATGAAGGACCTGGACAAGATTCTCAAGAGCAGAGATATGTCTCTCCCCATACAAAGATTTCCCGAGTTATAATACCAAAGATATAGCATTTTCTAAGAATTTGCCACCTTATAAGCTGCAAACCTGGAAGGCCCGTCCATTGTGCGATAATGTTGTTCGCACAGGACCCTGCGCAAACTTCATTCTCGCACAAAGGACGACTTCAGAGGCAGCCGGGGAAGCCCACGCACAGCCTCCAGCGTGATGCATGTGCTTGTCCATTCCCCAGGCTATCGCTACCTGCTCCTGTCACCAGACCCACTGTACTACTTCTGGACAGGGGAAGGGGGCAAGGGCAGGAGAATGACACCCTATGGGGAGGAGGGGGAGCAGTCCAAAAATAACAAAATGGGGAGCCATGATAGAGACTCACAAATGCTGATTGGCTAGGGCTAAATATAATGTTTACCCAGCCCTAGCTGTGGGACAGGGGTTAAACTGTAAAATCATCTTTTGAAACTATTAACCGTGTCATCTAAAGGTCTGATATATTATTTCACTTGGTTAGAATGTATTATTCTTTGCAAGCCAACAGAATGTTTAGGTACTGCAGCATTCAAGACACCGTCCATCACCCATCTCCCCATAACCACGTCAGTCCCCTCCCCATGCCACAGACCATATCACCAGGGGCTCTGCTTGCCCATGCCTGGACGTTTCCCATCCCAGAAAACAATAACATAGAAGTTTAGAGCAGTGTGGTACACTGCTAATAAACAGCAGCTCAAGGGTCTAGGGCTCCAGATGTCCTTAGGCTGGCCCTGCTGACATCATCACTGAACAGCCAGCAATGAAATGTTTATAAAGTAGCAATACATTGAGCCCGATTCAGGGAAGGAGACATCCTTGAGGAAGACAAGCCAGTTAGGACAAAACGTTCCCGCAGTGCACAGAATCGGGCCCGTGGATGGCCTGGTGTGCCTCTGCCACCTGCGGGGATGTCCTCCCTGCAGGTGCCCCCAACTCCCTTGGCTTCGACCCCTTCTTCCCCACCGCCCAATCCATGGCTGGCCTACTGGGGCCTGGATCGGGTGACAGGGATCCCCCTGGAGCTGGGGGGGGGGGGATCTCTGGGCCCACATCTCCGGGTTGGTGCTGCTTATTCTACCTTCAAGGTGAATAAGCAGCACATCCCCTTTGACCCAGCAGGATGTACAGGGATGTGACCTGAATCATCCCTGTACATCCTGCTAGGCCAGGCCGGGCCGGGCCAGGCTGGCCTGCCCCTGTTCCGCCCAGATTCCACTCCCTCCCGGCTCTCCTCATCCTGCTGCTCAGGTTGCGCGGGGAGAGCCGGAGGGGGAATTAGGCCCGCAACCCGCATCCCAGAATCGGGCCCGTTATCTCTTTCTTATCATCAGGGGGTCCACCTAATTTGAGTTACTCTTCTTAGCTGTTTTACTATCTTCTACCTCATGCTGCAGAGGGCCCATGAGATAGAAGGTTCACTATTGTTGATAGCACGCTTGTCAAACCTTTATCCCGTATGACCCCATTTTAACAACTGAAAATTCACATGACCCCAGATGATGATACAATCATAATAGAAGGTCTCCAACTCCTTCCCCTCCCTTCATTCATCTAAAGCAGGAAGGTAGTGGCAAAATCAGTAGTAGTCGGCACAGGCTAGAAACATAGAAACATGACGGCAGAAAGAGACCACATGACCTATCTAGTCTGCCCTTCCATATCAACCACTGGATCAACCAAGGACCAAGGATCCCTTGTGTCAGAGTGCAGTGTGTGCTTATAGACCCCAGTACTCAGCATGGGTTTCCGGTCTAACAGGAAGCTTACCGCAGAGAGGAGAAGGGCCCATGAACGTTCACTGGCTCACAGGCCACGTGCTGTCTGCTGACGGCCACTAATTGGTTTAAGTCACAGTAAAAGTCCAAAGAGAAGGGGCAATGGCCATATTTCTGTGACCCCATCTGGGGTCCCGACCCATATTTGGGAACCAGTGGTCTATAACTTCAGCAGGAATGTTACCTGTACTTACAGGTAATGCCCTCTCTCTAGAACCACCTGAAGCCCTAGTGCCTAAGCTAAGGGTAGGCACCATTTTATCTTGGGTGAGATGCATCCAATATGAAATATCCTTTCCTGTCTTACTTCAATAAAACATACATAAAATAGAACAAGAAAGACAATTTTAGCAGTTGTCTTGCTGAAATATGGTATAGGGTTTAAACAGTGAGGTGTGCGGCTAGGAACAGCGATTCACTGAGATTTCTGCAGACCCCTGGTGTGGATTCTTTATTAGTCCTTTACATCTATGTCTGGCTTCCTTGCATCAAGTTCCTTATTAGTGGGAATGGGAATACCCCAGGTGATCGCGACCTCTTCATTCTCTGGTAGAGTGCTTTTCCACTGCAGCAATATCGTAGTGATTGCCAGGTTTCCAGTGGATGAGACGTGCCATCTTATTCTGTTTTTCCATAGAGATCTGTTTTATTTTATTTATTTATTTAGCTTTGCTTTTATACTGCTCCTCACAGATGTCAAAGCAGTGTACATACAACTTAAACAGGTTAAACAACGTTTACATAGAACAAAGTGATCCACTAAAAACTAGGAGTTAAAAAAGATTAAACGATGTTACAGAAAACAATAAGTTAGTACATTAGATTTAAAAGAGGCAATTTTCCGAAGAACTAATTTCAAAGCAATCATAGTTCGGGGTGGGGAGGGGGAGGTTGGAGACTGGGGAGGGTGAGGGGTGGGCTCAAAGCACAGGGTAGTAGCCATTTCCAGCTTTTCCTTACAGAATCTATATTTTACTTTTTTTTTCCAATTTCTTTCTATATTTGCTGTAAACCATCTCATCTGAAATCTATTGCCCTTAGCTGCAACTATTGATCTCTCATCCTTAGGTTTCAGTTCACTTCTCCTTAATGATTCCTGTTTCCTGGATGCATCCACGTCTAATTCCAGGAGTTACACTTTCTATTTCCCACTGTATTTGTATATTTGCTACTTGTTTTTACTAGTTTGCTGATCTAATTCTTTAAAGAGATTTATTTCTTGTTTTGAAAATTCTGTTGCTTGGAGGCTGGCTTTCATACTTCACCACTTTTTTTGTGCTCAGGTCTGCTGATGTTGTTAAGTAGACCTGGTGGCCTATGATGGTAACTCTATATGTATAACTGATTTTCATGAAGTCCACTCCTCCTTCAACTCTAGGAATATAAAGTTTTAACTTGCACGGATTCTTATAAAGTACCTCATAGGCAAGGAGGAGTGTTCTTCTTTGTATATCTGGTTGTGAATATCAGCCAACAAAAGAGAAAGGAACCTCGTAGATCAAGCAATCTATAGAAAAACAAAAAAAGAATGGAGCCACAAACAGAATATAGACTGAATGAATTCTTTCCTTCGGTCTTTACAGAGGAAGATGTAGGGATGATACCCATGACTGAAGTGGTATTTAAAGGTGCGGAAGAATTGAAGGAAATTGGGAAGATGTATTACAACTATTAGATAAACTGAAGAGTAGCAAATCACCTGGGCCGGATGGTATACATCCAAGGGTGTTGAAAGAACTGAAATATGAGATTGCAGACCTGCTATTAGTAATCTGTGAACTATCATTAAAATCATCTGTAATACCTGAAGATTGGAGGATTGCCAATGTAACACCAATTTTTAAAAAGGGTTCCAGGGGTGATCCGGGAAACTACAGACCAGTGAGCCTCACGTCACTACTGGGAAAAATGGTAGAAACCATCATAAAGAATAAAATTACTCAGCATGTAGATAGTCATGGCCTAATGGGAAACAGCCAACATGGCTTTAGACAAGGAAGATCTTGTCTTACTAATCTGTTATGTTTTTTTGAAAGTGTGAATAAACAGGTGGACAAAGGTGAGTCGGTTGATATAGTGTATCCGGACTTTCAGAAATCCTTTGACAAGGTCCCTCATCAGACACCTTTGGCAAAACTAAAGAGTCATGGGATAGGAGGCAGTATACTACTGTGGATCAAGAACTGGTTAAAAGATAGAAAGCAGAGGGTTGGGCTAAATGACCAATTTTCCCAATGGAGAAAGGTGAATAGTGGTGTACCCCAGGGATCTGTGCTGGGTCCGCTGCTTTTTGACATATTCATAAATGACCTGGAAAGTGGAATAACGAGTGAGGTTATCAAATTTGCAGATGACACAAAACTATTTAAAGTTGTTAAACCCCAAGAGGATTGTGGAAAATTGCAAGAGGATCTTGATAAATTAGAAGACTGGGCATCAAAATGGCAGATGAAATTTAATGTGGACAAGTGCAAAGTTATGCTCCTAGGGAAGAACAACCCAAACTATGGTTACACAATGCAAAGTTCCACATTGGGAACCACCACCCAGGAAAAAGATTTAGGCATCATTGTGGATAACATGTTAAAACTCTCGTCCCAGTGTGCAGCGGCAGCCAAGAGAGCAAATAGAATGCTAGGTATCATAAGGAAAGGAATGGAAAATAAAGCAAAAGATATTATAATGCCTCTATATCATTCCATGTGAGACCGCACTTTGAATATTGTGTGCAATTCTGGTCGCTGTATCTTAAAAAGGATATAGAGTTTTTAGAAAAGGTTCATAGAAGAGCCACCATTAGGGGATGGAAGGATACTCCTATGAAGAAAGTCTAAAAAGGTTAGGGCTCTTTAACCTGGAAAAGAGATGACTGAGAGGAGATATGATAGAAGTCTATAAATTAATGAACGGAGTGGAACGGATAAGCGTAGATTGATTGTTTACATTATCAGAATATAGAAAGACTAGGGGACATGCAATGAAGCTACAGGGTAAACTATTTAAGACTAATAAAAGAAAATATTTTTTCACTCAACGTGTAATCAAACTCTGGAATTTGTTACCGGAGGATGTAGTAAAGGCTGTTAGTGTAGCTGGGTTTAAAAAGGTTTGGACAAGTTCCTGAAGGAAAGGTCCACAAACCATTATTAAGAAGTGACCCAGGATATCAATGCTTGACCCAGTACAAGCATTGCGGAACCTGTATCTTTTGGGGAAACTGCTAGGTACGTATGACCTAGATTGGCCACTGTTGGAAACAGGATACTGGGCTTGATGGACCTTGGTCTGACCCAGTATGGCATATCTTATGTTCTTATAGTAAAAGAGAATGAATTTAGTGGTTGTCTGTGAAGCTTTTAACACATTCAGAACATTTAAATGATTTCTTTTCGGCCTGTTTGCTTTGGTGAAGTCTTGGGTGATCTTTTTGACCGACTAAAGCATTTATCACATTCAGAATATTGAGATTGTTTCTCTCAGGGGCAATTTCTCCAAGCAGGTTAGTGTTGTGCATACTATGACAGTCATGAACCTTACTTCTAAGCCGGGGTATGTGACTTGTATGGGTAATCTATCAAAGTGTGATTGGAAATTCCGCTTTATGAGACCTTTGGCTTCCAATAAATCAGAAGAGGGAGGGATTAGACCTGCCATGCAAGTGCAGAGTTGGAAAGATCTGCATTTTTTTTAAATTGGAGGTCTGCTGCTGCCACCACTACCAAGAAATCAGGACAAATGGCAACAGTACAAAGGCTGGGCAGGCAGGCAGCATGGGGGGGGGGGGGGGGCCCGCTGGACCTGAGCGGGGCTAAGCTGGGGAGCTGCTGCACCCGGGGGAGTGGGGCAGAAGGGCTATAATGGGCATGAGGGATGGGGCAAATGTCAAAAGTCTGATGTCATTGTTGGGGGTGTCAGGATTGTAAGTCACATAGGGCACAGATGACCTCTATTTTCAATGCCATTCTGGTGTTGTTCTTCTGTACCACTGTTGGGTTCCTGACATCCAGTTTCTTTTCTGTCAGAATGGGAATGTCCCAAATTATCAAAACTTCTGCATTCTTCTAATTCTCTTAGGGTCACGATCCCAGTGCTTTTCTGATACAGTTTTGTTGTAGTGCTTATAAAGTTTCCAGTGGATGAGCCATGCCACCTTGTGTCTTACTTCTGCCATCAGAACTTCACAACCAGCTTCAAGATGAGTAACCGCATCCAGCTCTCCTTACAGGAAATGCATATTTCTGTTTTAACAGTCTCCTCAATGCTTGCTGTGAACCATCTCCTCCTTAATCCAGTGACATTGGCTGCAATTATCAGTCTCTCACCTTAGTTTGCCTCTCTTTAAGCACTCACGTGTCCTTGTTTGATCAACAAACAGCTCTTAGAGTAATGCTTTGGATTTCCCACTGTATTTATGAATTTGCCACTTGTTGTTTCCTTGTTTCCTTGTTTACTGATCTAATTCTTGGAAGAGTCTTTTTCTCATATTGCAAATTCTGTTGCTTCTTTTCCTGTGCGTACTAGTGGATTCTGATCCATTCCTTATGCCTCATCAGAATGCCTGTCCTAGTTTGATAATGGAGATGGATTTTGGTCATTTACTTTCATACTGTAATACTTTCATGCATTTGGATCTGTTGATGCTGTTAAGTAAGGCTGGCTGCCTAGGAGTGGATTGCTCTATAGGTATAATCTATGGAGGTACATTCCTCCTTCGACTCTAGGAATGTACAGTCTCAGCATGCACTGATTCATATAAACCACTACTAAATATGGAGGAGTTTTCTTGTTCAAACATCCAATTTCTCAAGATACTTCAAAGGCCAATCTATAATTCCAAAGCTATACAAGGGTACGGGGCTTGCAAGCGGATTAATGGCTTGTATCATACTTTGATGTTAGTGCACTTTTTAGAATCAGCTCCTATATTATTCTTTGCTGGTCTTTTCTCTCAATACTTTATGCCAAATTGTTACTCCTTCTTCTACTGCCTTCATGTTTAAGTTCATTTATGTCGTATGTTGGTAAGAGTGGTTTATTGAAACCCTACGCGTTTCGGCTGTTGCCTTCTTCAGGGGGCTCACAGACTGTTTGTGTATCTCATTAAAAATATTGTAGACATAATACTAATAAATATGATCTACATATATTACACGGAAGATATTACAGTCGCTGATTGATACGTGAGTAAAAATGCTTGGTGACGTTCAGAGCTCGACTGTTACCAACAGTCGAGCTCTGAACATCACCAAGCGTTTTTACTCACGTATCAATCAGCGACTGTAATATCTTACGTATGCGTAGGGGTTTCAATAAACCACTCTTACCAACATACGACTATTGCTCCTTGTGTTTTTTGGACTTTACTGCGTACCCTAAGTTCATTTATGTTACATGCGTCAGTTAGACAGATGCTTTTAATAGTCCTCAATTTTCCTCTAAGGAAAGTTGCCTTAGCACATTTGTCTAAGCCAAAAGTCATCCTGATGTCATCAGAGAACCTTCTAACTAGCTGAAGATGTTCTGCTACATGTTTATCATTGAGAATATAGAACTTCAGGCCATCTACATACAGTAGGTGTGAGGTCACCTCTGGGTTTTTGCTAGCTTTTGGATTAAGGCTAAACCCATAACCCCAAAATGTTAGGAAGTGCGTTCAAACGATTAATTGGTATACAAAACAAGAGTGGTGACAAGAGGTCTCCCTGAAATATTCCTCACTGGATCTTAATATTAGGAATGTGTACTGTAATGGAATGTGTTTTGCCACATTTTCAGTTAATTTGCTGTACTCAAACAATTTCGAATTTACATTTTGTACATTTCAAAGCTACTTATTATCCAGAAATTTGGACACGGTCAAAGATTTTCTTATACTCAAGCCATGCTGTGCTGAGATTTATACTTTTCTTAGCACTAACCATGATATCTTTGTTTAGCAATGTTGGCCTTTGGCTCCATATACTCCCCTTTTGTTACCTTTCTGTTCTACTGCCATGATATTATTGGAATCAATATGGTCCTCGTATATTTCGTTGGCATCTATTGTAGTAAATAGCTTGTAGATTGGAGACAGAGAAGCTATTGGTCTGTAATTTTTGGAAAGGTTAGTTGAGTCTCCCTTCGGGAAAAGAAGTGTTGTTTCTGTTATTAGCCATTGTCGTGTTTCTCCTCGGTATGTGTTCTTTCATGGATTCTTAGGCTAGCTTTATTAACATACTTTTTACCACATAAAGAACATGTAAATGATTTCTTTCTAACATGTGCTTTTTCATGACTTTCTAGACTACCTTTTCGAGTGAAACGTTTGTCGCATTGAGAACATTTGAATGGTTTTTCTCCAGTGTGTATTCTTTCATGCATTTTTAGAGTTCCCTTTTGATTGAAGCTTTTATTGCATTCAGAACATTTAAATGGCTTCTCTCCAGTGTGTATTCTTTCATGCATTTCTAGATTACATTTTTGATTAAAGCTTTTATTGCATTCAGAACATTTAAATGGTTTCTTTCCAGTGTGTGTTCTTTCATGGATTCTTAGGCTAATTTTATGAACAAAACATTTATCACACTGAGAACATGTAAATGCTTTTTCTCCAGTGTGTATTCTTTCATGCATTTTTAGAGTTCCCTTTTCATTGAAGCTTTTATTGCATTCAGAACATTTAAATTGTTTTCTCTCCAGTGTGTATTCTTTCATGCCTTTTTAGATGACCTTCATGAATAAAGCTTTTATTGCATTCAGAACATATAAATGGTTTCTCTCCAGTGTGTATTCTTTCATGGATTCTTTAGGCTAGCTTTTAACGAGCAAAGCTTTTAACACAATGAAAACATTCAAATGCTTTCTCTCCAGTGTGTATTCTTTCATGCATTTCTAGAGTTCCCTTTCGATTGAAGCTGTTATCACATTCAGAACATTTAAATGGCTTAACTCCACTGTGAATTATTTCGTGTCTTCTTCGGTCTGATTTTGATTTAAAACATTTACCACATTCAGAACATTTAAATTCTTTGTCTCCAGTTTGTTTTCTTCTGTGAATTCCTAGGTTATCTTTTTGACTGAAGCTTTCATCACACACGAGGAATTCAAATTGTTTTTTGTTTTTGAGAACTTTCTGATAAACTGTAAGCTGTGAGCTCTGTGTAAAAATGTTTCATATTCAGGACACTTGCCTGGTTGGTCTTGTCTATGAAATTGTTCTGTGGTCATGTTTGACGTTCTGGTAACCCTTCCTCACATGCGGTACAATTAAATGGTCTTACTCCTTCATTAAGTCTCTGACTTTGTTGAAAATTTGGGGAGTGGTTGGAATTTCCCTCTTGTTCAGTATATGAGCTAGTTCTCTCTCTTTCTTCCTCTCTGGGTGGTGGTGTTCTACCAATATGTCTATCACAGTCCGCTGAAGCTTCTGGACTGATGATGAAGATGTCTCTCTGTTCCCATTTCTCATTCTGTTGTCCATCAACCATTCTCATTCCCTTACAGTTACTCCTGAACCCATCACCTATTGGATATAAATGAAAGTAAGACCACTAATTTTACAGCTATGGAGAAGGACAGACATAGGGAATTATCGCCACAGAATTCTCTAAAGACATCTGCTTGGCTAAGAAGTCATATTATAAACAGGAGGAGATATTAGTTGTAGACTAATACAAGTTGGCAATAGCACATAAATGGAGAAGAATAGCCCATCCCAATCTCATCCTACTACTTCTGTGCATCTCTTCCTCACCTCCCAAATCACCAGTGATTCCATTTTTTCAGATTTCAGTCACTAACCAAAAACTGTGCAACTCCCTGCTGGAAACCTGGGATTCATTCTGAACCTAGTCACTGAACCTCAGACCTGCCAACTTAAGAAAACGGAATTCCAATTATTAAGAAATAAAAATGTAACTGAAAATCACTAGTCGCATTCGCCCTCTATGTTTAAATTTAGAAGTACTCCACTGCACACAGCAAGGATTTTAGTATAAAAGAATTCTTGGCTCACCCCTCTTGATATCAGCATCCTCCTCTCCTCCTTCCAAGTGGTCCCAGAGACGAAGCTCTTCCATTTTCACCTTCTCTGCTGTGGGATCAGTACCGTAACCTCCTCTGTCTGTAAGAAAAATGGAAAAATAACAGGGAAGCTTAAATTTAAGAAGAGCAACACTTGGATTAAAGTGAGATGATGGGAATCCTGTGAGTTCTGACAATTTAAGTATCCTGGTTGTAGCGAATAAGGACCCTCTGAGCTATGAGCAGGAATCAAGTAGGGGGATACAAACCGGTTTCCATAATCCCTTGACAATGGAAACTGCTGGCCTTTACTCCAGAATCCCACCTCCTTCTAACCTCTTTGCTACTAATGTGTGTCCTTCCTCCCTTCTGCTATCAGTGTGTAGATACACAACCTCCTCGCTCCTGATATGAATATTGGGGATCACTCTGCTTTTCTCCCTTCTACTGGGGCCCATCTGCCTCCCTCCCTTTTCTTGGTTCCCTCTTCAGTTCCTCCCTGCCTCCCTCCCCCTCTCTCCATCCTTCTGATTCCAATTTATCCACCCTTCCTCCTTCTTGCTGCTGATCCCAATAAGAGTCATCTTTCCTCCCTCTCCTCCAGCTTCTACGAGTAAGACCAGCCTGCTGTTTCTCACTATTTGCCAACACTGTCTGGATCACAGAAAACAAAATCCACAAGCTGTTGGGTGGGACGAAGCTTTAGCATCTTGAAGCAACACCAAGAGATCAGAAACAGTAAGAGAAACAAGGAAAAATATAAAAACTGATAAAGAATGAGAAACAGTAGTAGTGTTGAAAGAAAATAAAGAGATAGGACATAGAGACATTGGGAAATTGGGGAGGGAGAATGAGGGAAAGAGACAAGGAATGAAATCCATAGAAAGATAGACCTGAAATAAAATTAGAAAGTAGAAATAAAGGAAACGCACATTATTCACACAAAACAAAGTTCTGAAGTCAGGGATTGTGATTTTACCACCCCACTCTCTGTTTGCCTGGTCCACAGGAGGCATCTCTTGCGATAAATGTTTCAATTAGCTCATCGTTAGTTTTATTCAAAACTACACCACCTGTTTCGTCTAGTTCTTCACATCTGCCTATGGTCGAGAGATTTCCTCTTTCTTCTGATCCTTGGGGCTCATTTCTGAATCCATCTTGCTCAAATCGGAACAAAATGTCAGGTTTGACACTGTGGGAGCCTGGTATGGGAAAATACAGTACAATGTGTTTAGAAAGGTTATCTCAGAGTCTTTCTTATCAGTGCAAGTGAGCTGTTTTTGTAGACACCACCACCAGTATAGAGCTAAGAAAAGTGCTGCTGTACTGATTGTCATCATAAATCCATTCTAGTAGTACTCTGATCATTTTAAGACTGAGTTGGGCAACTCCAGGCCTCAGCAGCTGCAAACTAGTCTATTGCGGGCACTGCTACTGCATAAACACACTGAAAATTCCTGCTATTAAAAGGTGTTTCTGATACATATTTTTTTCATTCAGCTGCCATAGACCAGAAATTTGATTCTGCCTAGTACCACTAATTGGAAATCTTACTCATTATGATTCTAAGAGAAAAGATGACAGCTGTCTTAAGCCCCAGCTAGAAGGCTGCCTTGACAGATCATTTTTAGCAAAGTGAGAGAGGGGAAATAGCAACAGTGGCGGAAAATGCATCGCAGAGCCCACAGCAGCGAGAAAAACAACTTCCTATATGGGGTATTAGTGCTGAAAGATATCTAACACTCAGACAGGCACTAATCTTCTCATTTAAGGAGTCAGTGGACTTCATTTCAATGCCCAGTCTGCCAGTGGAGCCCTAGGGTGATCCCCGTTGTCACAGCAAATTTTGTTTTTATTTTGGGCTCTTGGGAGTCATCAGGAAGGCAGAAGCCAAAGATTTGTCTGTGGAAGAAGGAAAGCTGAAAGTGTGTGCTAAATGGTTTGGTGAGTTTTAACCCTATCCAGGCCGGTCCCAAAACCCTCGGGATCCAAAATTGCTGTCACATTTTTCTATCAAATGGTATATAATACATGACCATAGCAGAAAGTACATCACTGTTATAGCATATTGAATAAGATGTGTTCAATTTTCCTGAAATATTCAAAAATTAAAGCTGCAGGAGGAGCCATATCTCTCTATATAAAACGTTTGGGTGATGGATGCGGGAATTAGTGAAGAGGATGCCTGTTGGGAAACATGTTGGAGGTGTGTGACTCACCCGATGTTTGTTTGTTCATATATTTATTTATTTAACATTTTTTCTCCGGGAACATGAAAGAAGTCAGTCCTCACATACGGGTGACATCGGCACCAACGAAGCCCTCGCTGAAGCATCTCCCCAGCTTTCAAAGAAAGTCTTTTGGAGATGGCACCATACATGCACTGTCCCCTTCCCGCCCAAGGGTGCCATCTTGCTCAGTCTCCTTTTTAACGGGAGCCCTTCAGATGCTGTCTGACTTTCCCCTGGAAAAAGTTGATTTTTTGGTGCCCGAGTTTTTCATCTCAACTCCAGTCTTGCACCGGTACTCTTCTCGCCTACCATCCTCGGTGCCTCGGCGTCGACTTCAGTCCGTTTTTATAGTCTTCGTTCTTTGTTATCTGCTGGTTCTTTTGCACCTTTCTTCCCCGCTGGCAGCACAGAGAGTCTTCGACTCGCAGAGGTACTTTTTTCTCCCATGGCTACCCGTGGCTTTAAGAAGTGTGATCGGTGCTCTAAAATAATGTCCTTAACCGACAAAAATGACTGCTGCCTCTGTTGCCTTGGGCTGGAACACGACCCGGCCGCCTGTGGTCTCTGCAAAAGGATGTCTAGCCATGCCCTGAAGAGCTGCCAGCAGCAGCACAATAAAGCAATCGTAACTCTACCCTGAATGACTCTTTTGTCTATCAAGAAGATTTTCAATGGTGGAACAATCCCCTATGTGTTCTCTGGGGATTACACATGACTACTTGTCACCTTTCAGGTAAGGAACACTTTAAACTATCATGATGAATAGAGCCCTGAAGGTCATGATTACTTCTCATCCCCTTCCACTGACATGGACACAAGATCAGCCAGTGAATGGCTCAGGCGTCCATCAGATCTCCATCAGTAGACGATATACCAGCATGTCTGTTAAAAGACTTCTGCTCTTCCTTTCCTCCAGCACTTTTAGATTTAGTTAAGCTAGAATTAGCTCAGGGGGCGGTCCCCAGCACTCTATCATTCAGTAAGGTCAGGAAGCTCATCCTTCCAAAAAGGGGCAACAGTGACCTTCCTACTGAAGCTCCCCTTCTTGCTCAAGACATATCTGCATGATCCAGTTTGGCTGAGCATGGCTCCATGGGTCTTCTCCAATTCACTGCAGTTTCCACTGCCAGAGAGCTAAACAGTTCCTACCTGGTGTTGTAGCGAAGTGCCCGCACAAATAAAACCAGGAGTCTATTTACTAAGATTCAAGCCAGTTTATTTGTGCACAGTCTCAGGCACTTGTCACATTCAAAATGGTCTGAGCAAAGCAGTTCAACAAAACAACAACTTTTATACCTTTCTTCATCAGTTCTACACAGACAGACTCCTCATTAGTCCCAGTGGCCCCCTCACCCCCATCCATTGGGGATCTCTGACCGGGCTTAACATCTGTTCCCCCCTGCTCAGGCCTTCCTAGCCATGGCTCATTTTCTAGACATAATACATTCTGCTTACAAGTGGAGTGGAGGAGTGGCCTAGTGGTTGGGGCAAGGTACTTCAAACCAGAAGATCAGGGGTTCATATCCCACTAGAGGACAACAAACTTGGGCCAGAAGGGCTGGGGTTTCTAGTCCCACAGGTGCTCCTTGTGGTCTTGGGCAAGCCACTTAACCCTCCATAACCCATGTTCCCTGTAAAATAGTTATCTCCAAGTTATAATGCCCTGTTCAATGTAATTTCAGTTTGTTCAATGTAAACCACACTGATGCAGAATAACATGGCATACAAGAGAATGTAAATAAACAAATAAGGTCACTCCACAGCACAGAAACTGTGTGAAAGCAAAATGCTGAAATACATCTATGAATAACATAACAAGCTCAATAGAAGATTCTTGCGTTCTTATCAAAGCAGTTTCTGACGGATGTCCAGCGGGTTAGACGCTTTGTGCTGAAGCTCCTGAGGGGCCTACTCAGAATCCTGACTTAATACCTGCATAAACTTAATATTTTACTCCGAACTTACCGGGGTACCTCGGGGGGGATGGCGGCCCACAAACCAGTGCGTTTAGACTTCGGGTCTCCCTCTTCTTCACACGGAAAACGTTCCAAAACAGAGTTGTCTTCCCCACGAAAGATGGTTCCATTTCGGGAAAACCCCGAAGTGCAGCAGGAGATCCTGGAGGAAATACGCGGTGTGAAGGAACTGGTACAGTCCAACGGAGAAGCGCTCCGAGCCATGCGAGAAGATTTTGGTGTGCTTCAGGACCGACTTGAAGGTCTTTCACTACGGCAGGACAACATGGCGGGGGTCCTCGACTCGCACGCGGTGCGCTTGGTGAAACTAGACGAGGCTGAGCGCCAGATACAGAATCTTCAAAAAGAGTTAGAGGATAGCAATAATCGAGCCCGTCGCAACAATTTAAGGCTCATTGGAGTACCGGAGGGGGCGGAAGCAGGAGATTTGAGAGAATTCCTGGTCAAAACCCTTCCCTCCTTGCTGAAGATTACTTTTCACAGAGATCTCGAAATTGACCGAGCATATCGTGCTCCTACCAACATGGCACTCAATCGGATGACTCCCCGGCCCATCATCTTTAGTTTACTGAGATATCAGCAAGTTGAGCAAATTCTAAATGCTGCCCGGGCGAATCATCATCTGGAGTTTGAAAATCATAAAGTCTCCTTCTTTCCTGACTTGGCTAAGCCCACAATTGACCGTCGGAAGAGACTCCTTGCTTTTCGACCTAGACTTCAACAGTTACAGGCTCGCTTCGGCCTCTTATATCCAGCGAAGCTCAGAGTGACTCTTCATAACCAAACTAGAACCTTCGAAGATCCTGATCTGCTAGCAACATTTTTAGCGTCCAAAGAAGCAGACCAGATGCGCTAAACCAACAACTTGGATGGAATCCGTCGGAACTGTCCGCCATTTTGAATGGCCCGATGCGGTGATTACTGCCTGAAACAGAGACTGCCTGGACTTTTCTTTTCTTTTCTATATATACCTTTCTTGGTCTCCTTTCCCTCCATAATGAGCTCCTTGGTTAGATTCGGAGCACGTACAGCTATACAGGTTTTATGTTCAATTTAGGCCTTCTCTGGGGTTTCTCCCCGCAGACATCAGGTCGCCAGTAATTTCTGGGGTTTTGCTTCTTCTCTAAGGCACTTCGGTGCTTATTTTGTTATATGGGCGCTTCATGGTTTTTCATCAGCTTATTTTCTATCATGTCGTTTGTACAGTCATATACAGTTAATATGAGGGACATTGTGCAATTCTGTGCGCTATTATGTTTCTTTCTCAGAATGTTTAACTATTTTGAATGGCCTTATGTAAGCTCTTATTACTGACTGTAAGAGGCATCAATAGCCCACTCAAAAGACAGACAATCTTTAGTTATCTTAATCATGACTATGCTGATTTAACGTTTCTTCAGGAAACCCCTTCCAACTCTGTTGAACCATTGAAACTTGAGGCTACGCCTCACATGGTGGCTGCCTACTCTCCCGCTGTTCCCAAGCGGTGCGGGGTAGCCATCTTGGTTAGGAAGTCTTTACAAACCACTGTAAAGGATACTAGTTTTGATAAGGAGGGTAGACGGGCTCGTGCACACTTTGGGGTTGGGGATGGTGAATTCACGTGTATTTGTATTTCTGCTCCGACTGTTGATGACCCTGCTTTTCTGCCAGTATTGCGCAGTTGGCATTGGCCTCTATCAGTACTTCATTAATACTTGGCGGTGCTTTTCACCAAGCCTTTGCTCCTTTGATGGATAGACTGCCACCTAGACTGAGTGGTCCACCCAAGAGTCTTGATACCCTTACAGCTCTGATGAAAGCTTTCGTGTTAGTAGATATTTGGAGGCTGCTTCACCCTTCCGAAGTAGAGTTCACCTCTTTCTCAGCCCCCCATCACTCACAATCTAAAACAGATTTTTCTACTCTCCAAAGCATTGCTATTCCAAGTGGACATAGACGTCTGACAGGTTAGCCGAGTGGAATCTTACTCAGAGTAATGGATGTTGGACACGCCATGCGTCCATTGGTTCACTAATTCCTGCTATGTATGAATGTCCCGCATTACAGTATTACTGTAGTCGGGTCTGGGGTCGTATTTATTTTATTTTGTGCTTTTAGGAGCCCCTTTTGGAAGATAGTGGGATGCCGCTGAGCTGCGGGGATCCCCTCTCTTCCTAAATCGGCTTACTTACTTCCTTTTAGACTTCTTGCTGGGCATTGCTACTTCCTATTTCTTTACTTACGAAATACTGGAAAAATAGCTCCCATCTGAGTCTCAATGAATGGTGGAATCATGTCTGTCTTTACAGTAAATATGAGTAAATACCTTGTATGTCAACCTCTTCCGCTCAAATCCCTCATTACTTGTCTAAATGGAAGATGCTCAACGATTATGTTCAAACTGCTGAATGCTCTCATTTGACTGCTTAATTTTGTATAAATCTCTGTCACAGGATCATTCTGTATCATAAATACCACTTCTGGTTGTTTAATATACCATAGCTGTTGGTTTTAAGCGCTTAGGTGATGATTCTTATCAGCTTAGAGAAGAAGCATAGGGGTGGGGGGCAATTGGGGTTGTTTTCCTTATTGTATGTGTGTATTTGTTTCTTTTGGTGTGTTGTTACTTTTGCTTGTTGTAAAATGAAAATAAACGTTTCAAAAAAAAAAAAGCAGTTTCTGACTTCTACTGGCATTCAGCTCTGCTGTGCTATAATATTCTCAAGTGGGGATTGGGGACTCAGGCCTAACTTACAGGCCTCTGCTACGTAACATACTTTTACAGGCTATTCTAGGCCATAGCCTATCACACTGGAAAACTGTGGCCCAGTCCTGAGAGGAGCTGCCACTCCCTGCTCCATCAGAATGTATAATTTGCACAAAATTGACACAATTGGCTTCCTGGAGATGCTGCTGCTCATGTCGGTGCTCTCTAGAGGGACTTTCCTCTGTGAGTGTCTTGCCTGCTACCCGAGCCTGCACTGGTGGCACGACTATTCCCCTGCCCTGCACCCAAGTGAGACCGCCAACATCACACTTAGTGCAAGAAGAGTCAGCCACTGCTTCCTGTCCCTAGCATAAATGCAGCGATTCATTGCATTTCAGGTTCGCTTTTCTGAAGCCTGCACGACTGCTTCTAGCTATACCACAGCTCCAGAGGCAGCCCAGCACAGAAGAGCACAAGGAACATCATGACACATGTAAACTGAAAGGCAACGTCAGGAAATACGGTTTCACTGAAAGGGTGGTGGATGCTTGGCATGTCCTCCCGATGGAAGTGTTGGGGGCAAATACAGTGACAGAATTCTAAACGGCGTGGGACAGACACAGTGGATCCCTTTCTAGCAACAGGATCAAATCAAAATAAACGTAACTATCTCTTATATCTCAGTTAATAGGGGTGACCTACACGGAGCGGTAGGTACACCCCTAAACAAAGGCATGGGGAGAGGTGTCCTGCATGGAGCGGCAGGTGCACCTACTCTTGCCACCTTGCTGGGCAGACTAGATGGACCATACTGGTCTATATCGGCCATCATATACTATGTTACTATGTATGTTACCATTAATGCAATTTAGCACACCAGTCCATGTTACATTAACATTTTTGTTAATGAGAACTATGTCCCTATACATAGACATGCAAATCAGATCATTAATATTAAAACACTTTTCTGTAAATTGCATTATATACTGTTGTTTGCAATGAAAAGACCGACCTCCATTGCTTCTACATTATGTCATCATGGCTAAATCAAACTTCAGCATGCTCGTCAGTAATGTTCCCCTCCTGCAAAAATGGAGAATTCCACCCACAACCCTCCAGCTCTTTCAACCATCTCAACCCTGTAGTACTCCAGGATAACAGGTTTTGCAGGCTTGTTCCAACCTCCAGGTGTCGCACCTTCATCAGATGCCCCCTATATCTCCACAGGGAGACTACTCCAGCCAAAGTAGAGAAACAGACAGTGGGAGGGACAGAGGGGATGACTGTCTCTGATGTCACCAGAGCTGAATTCCTACATGGTGCCAGCTCACCTACTAAAGATGCGGTATATAAATGTATGTATAAATAAAATAAAATAAATAAAGACGACCAGGAGGAATTTTATACTTACTTGTTACAGAAGAGTGAATCTGTTCAGTTATCTCTGATTCAGGATGATCCATGAAGTGGAAATCTTCTTCTTGTTTAACACTCAGTGAGAACACAGTTGTTACAACTGGAAGGTCTGTGATGAGAAAACCAAAATATCTAGGAGGATTCACAAGGAAGGATGTGATAATATTAAATTAGGAAATGGATTTTAGGCAGAGACATAACCGCAGAATGAGTGAGTGTCATCCGAGGGGGGGGGGGGGGGAGGTTGCCTGTTTGCCTTCCCACAACTTAACTGATGCCTTCTAGCCACATCCCTGATTATTCGCCTCTGATATTTGAAATGAATGCGACATCTCCTCTGAAGTGAAACTGCAAAGTCCTTTAATTCCAAACCTTTTACTTACTCATTGTAGGCTCCGTCGTGTTTTCTTTTCCATCCCATCCACTCTGTTGAGTGAAATATTTCTCATCTTCTTTTTTAATCCTGAATATTACATCAGGATTAAGAATTGAATAGCCTGTCAATGGGAAATATGAAAATTGGATTGAAATGCTCTTTGTAGCACCCCTGAGGAGGTTTCATCTGTTTCCTATTCTGAAAGAGCAGTGTGAGCGTGTGTGTATATGTGTGTTATATATCATTGGGCGTGTGTGTTATATATCTTTGGGTGTGTGTATATGTGTGTTATATATCGTTGAGCATGTGTGTTATATATCTTTGCGTGTGTGTATATGCGTGTTATATATCGTTGAGCATGTGTGTTATATATCTTTGGGTGTGTGTATATGTGTGTTGAGTGGAGGAGTAGCCTAGTGGTTAGAGCACTGGCTTGGGAACCAAGAGACCAACATTCAGTTCCCACTAGCACTCCTTGTGGCCTTGGGCAAGTCACTTAACCCTCCACTGCCTCGGAAGAAAGGCCTGGCAATCTACTTCCAGTCACACTGTCAAGAAAAAACAGGAGCTTCTGGGTCTCCAGGAGTCAGCATTGACTCAAAGGCACACATTGCATATATGTGTTATATATCATTTTGCGTGTGTATATATGTGTGTTATATATCTTTGGGGGCGTGTGTGTATATGTGTGTTATATATCTTTGGGTGTGTGTATATATGTGTTATATATCATTAGGCGTGTGTATATGTGTGTGTGTATTTCTTTGACAACGTTTGGAGAGAAGAGACAGTTGAAACCTGCCACGTGATTAATATTAAGCCTTGAAGGTTTTCTGGAACAGTCATTTCTATTCATGCCCCTCCTAGGTCTTCTCTTTAACATGCTGGGCAGTAGAGTTACCTAGTGCAGCGCTAACATATCCTACCATTACACAGAAGCTGTGGCTCTCAGCAAGGAATCAGAGAGGTAGATCCTCCCTCCTGGTTTCCAGACTCCTGGGGTCTTGTTAAAGGTTTACATTTTATCTTACAGCACTGAGCAGCATCTTTTGCAGATCCTGCAGCAGTGGAGTCGAGCACTAGGTTCTTAGAGAGTCACAGCTGCCCCTGATGCATATGGGATGGCATCAAAAGCCAGGCTCTGAATTTTAGGTGCTTCTGCAACCTGGTAACTGCAGTGATAAAATGGCAGCGCCCATTCCATATTGTGCCTACACGATAGATTATCAGAAAGCAGATTTACCTCGTGCTATCAGAATGCAATGAATCTCCTCGACGACCTTCTTGTACAGCTCCATTTGCCATTTTCCCAAAACGTCCCACTCCCTTTCTGAGAAATAAGCAGCGACGTCACTGAATATGACTGATGCCTGGAACAGCAAACCGGACGACACCCCATTATCACATGTGTTATATGATCTCTGTCAGTGAGATCAGCTCACTAGTACATTATAGCATGAAGCTGTTCCCTAAATACCCCGTATTCTGTAGAGATTGCCTGTTCCCCAGAGAAATACCGGAAATCTCATATGCTGGCTGACTGAGCAATTGGAAGGAAGAAGTGGGATGAGCCCATGTGGGTTGGAAGGGGGAGGCAGCAACTATTGAACAGGCGGGAAGGGGAGAGACTGGTGGGTTGGAGCCTGAAGTCAGGAAAGTAGAAAGCACGGACTTTGGACCCGGGGAGAGGAGAAAAGAGAGAGAGAATATAAAAGAGTGTGAGTATGTGTAAGCAGGGCAGGCCCAAGTCTATCTGCCACCATTGGTAGACTTTCAACATCCACCATCCCCGGACGGCTCATGGTTTCGCCACTGCTCCCCCTCCATAGTGCCACATTATCTCTCTCCATCCTTCCCCAGCAGTGTCCCCAGAACGCTGCAGGATGGTGCCTTTTCCCCTCACTTGATCCGCCCCGTCAAACCTTCAGGGGTACAACCGTTTGTTTCTTGCTTTATGACAAGTCAATGCTCAAAAAGAAAATGAAGAGGTCGCAGTCGCACTGAAGCACACTGGAGGCCCCTGCCAGTCCCACCAGCAGCAAGGAGGTACCAGCAAAGAGCATCACACTTTCCTGGTCACATTAATGCACGATGGTGGACCCTGATCTCGGGTCCACCATCTATTAAAGAGACCAAACATGCAGTAAATAAAAAAGAAAGCGCCTCCCCTCCCCCCTATTCTTATAAATCCCTGGTAGCCTATAGTAAGGACTGGATGCTCCCCTCCCCCTGGACTATCAATTCTGCAGGTGGGATACTACAATGTGCATGGGGCAGTGTTAAAGTCTTCTAGCAACCTCACTCCCACTTTTTGGCTGTTTTCAGCCGGATCTCTGTACAGTTTCTTCATCTGATCTGGAGCGTCAGGGGGGAGCGGGATCCGAACTCCCGTCTCTCATCTTGCTGCTGTAAAGGGAGCACTACTGCTCCACTCCAGAAAAACAGGGATGGAGGAGGGAAGGTTACAAAAGCTGCACAGGAAAAAGGTTTTATTTTAGGGCCGATGCCCTCTATAGAAAGACATGTCTTACCTGCCCAGTAAGCAGGGCAGACATTTCCCTCCTGTTCCCCCTCTGAATTCTGCAGCTGCTGGGTTGTGTCCAGGCTGGCGATTTCCCTGTTCCTGGAAAGGAAAAGAAGACAGGAGGAGGCTGGGCTGATTTCTGAGCGTTTCAGTGAAACTCCCTCCGCTCACCCTGTAGATCTGAGGCTGGGGCTTGCAGGGATCTCCAGTCCTACAGGAGCAGAAAGTTTCTTGTACCTCTACAAACAGTAGAGGAAGAGAACGCAGCAGAGCATGCGCAGAGGGTTCCCCAGCTGAGGTCATACTATGGGATCCTGCTTCCTTAAGGTGGATCTGTAGAGATAGAATATAGAGATTGAATGACCAAAGCTAGGGGCATGGCATAGAGTCACTGTTTAAACGGGTTGCATACTGGTAAATTTGCTACTGCCACCTTCAAGGAACCACTACAGGAAAAAAAGTCAAATATTATTGTTTCTTCAGCAAGTTTCTCCATAGCATTAGAAACTATATGACAAGTTTGCCATATGTTTATGTTTATTAATTTGATGAATACCTTAAAAAAACATTAAAAATATAAAAACACAAACCAACAAACCTAGAGATGGAGAAAAGTTGGGAGAGTTAATACAACATAAAAAGCCAACCTACCCGTCTAAAGACATATATCTGAAACACATAAGGAAGACAGAAGGGAAACGTATTTAATGTAGCTGCATATCTGGCTACATGCTGGATCCTTCTAAACAGTCAGGGAAAGCACACACAAACAAACAAGTTTTCATAATCTATCAAGTTTTTGGTAATTGCTTTTGAAGTGAAATCTGAGATCAACAAATTCGTAAGGTACGTTAGGAAGCGCTTTATTATATAAATTGCGCAATTGAGAGAACTGACAGACGTGCAAGGATTCAGGCATGAAATACAGTACTAGTCTCTGCCTAATCTCCAGGAACAAGCAGGAATGAGTCTTCACATATGGGTATCGTCGGTACCGACGTAGCCTGCCGGGAACGCTCCCCAGCGTCCAATAAGAAAGCTTTTGCTAGCATCCCACATTGCCTGCGTGCTGCCTTCCCGCCTTTCCCAACCGCCTCTCTCCAGTTCTTCTTTTCCGCGTGAACCAGCAGATCGTGTTCCTGTCACCGCAGAAGAAGTTCTTTATTTTTTCTTTATTCTTTTGTGTCGCGTCTGCCTTCTTCGACGTCAGACTGGTGCAGCCGGTCTTTTATTTTATTTCTTTAAAAACAAACAAAAAAACCCTTATCTTTTCTTCACTGTGCATTTTCAGTTTTTTGGGGGGGCCTTAGGCCTAAAAATAATTTCGTCATGGAGAAGCCCACCTCCGGGTTTAAAAAATTCACAAAATGTGGCGGTACTATTTCTGTCACCGACACCCATGACTTGTGTCTAAAATGTTTTGGGTCCTGACCATTCCATTACGGATTGTATGTCCTGTACCATGATGTCTAAAGGAGGTCGGCAGAACCAAGCAGCAAAGCTCAGTACCCTGTTTCTCTCTGATGCAGCTTCGGTGGCATCAATGTCTTCCAGGGCTTCTTCTTCCTCCCATGGATCTCAGGTAACCAAGCATAAATCTGGCCGGTCCTCGAAGGACAGATCTCCGTCTAAGCATCGAGATGCCTCCGGGCTTGCCTTTGAGGATTCCACACTGGCAAAATTACCCCGGCGGGAAGCTACGGCTTCCAAAGCATTGTCTATGGGGTCACAGGTTGACATCGATGGCTCGGCCTTGACCGATCACCTGTTGCCGTGTTCTGGGGTACCAGTGGCTCCCACTGGTACCGACATCCAGGCTTTGGTGGCGTCGATGGATCAGAAGATTCTGACCATGCAGCGCACCCTAATGGCATTCATACAGGCTGCGACGCCTCCGGTACCGCAACAATCCCCGTTGCTTGTACTGGCTCCGGCACCGGCATCGCTCAGGGTGCCGGTACCGATTGCATCGACATTGGCTTCGGTGTCGACTGCAACGGTACCCCGTCCTATGATGCCCATCGGTACCAAACCGGTACCGGTTATTCCCGATGTCTATCCTACTCGGTACGGTTATCGGGCTTTACAGGAGCATCCAGACAGGCGATACTTTGATTCCTCTGAAGACTCTGATGAGTCTGAGGGTTCTTTCAAGGCATCGATGATTCTTCCTCAGCAGTCTTCTTCTCCTAAACGAAGAATGTCTCCTTGTTAGGGAAGTGGCTAGGGACCTCTCCATCACAGTGGCCCCTGAGTAAGAACCCAGATCCAAGGAGTTAGATATTTTACAATATCCTAAAACTCCTAAAGAGGCAGCTACTTTACCTGTTCATGAGATTCTGTATGATCTCATGTTGAGGATGTGGGACACACCTCTTACCACCTCTCATCATTCTCGCAGGTTAGACACCATGTATCGTGTCCCTCCTTGTCCTGGCTTCCACAAGACTCAGCTTCCTCACCACTCTATTGTGTTAGAGTCTGCCATGAGAAAGATAAAGAGTGCAAAGAGACACTCATCTAGTCCTCCAGGATGTGAATGTAGGACCCTGGATGCTTTTGGCCGAAGGGTTTTTCAAGCTTCTATGCTAGCTGCCAGGATCAACTCCTATAGTCTCTATATAGGAATGTTTCTAAAAGAAGTCACAGATCATCTGCAGACTTTAACCCCTTTCATTTCGGAGGATAAAAGGCAGGAGTTTCTCACTTGGCTCAAACATGCCCAAGATGCCTCCAAATTTTCCAACCGTGCAGCCTTTGACTCTTTTGAGTGTGTAAGCAGAGCCTCGGCTATTGCCATAGGGGCACGGAGAATTGCTTGGCTACAAGCTTCTGATTTGGAGCTCTGGGTCCAAGATGAATTGGGAAATCTCCCTTGTACAGGTGAAAACCTTTTTGGTAAGGCTTTTCAAGCAAAGGCCACTCAGATGGAGGCTGTAAAACTCTGCTTTGGATCGACTTTCAAAGTCTACCTCTGCTCCTGTTAAGAAAATATTGTTCAAAAAGACATCTTTTTCCAAGAAGGGAAGATACTATCCCGCTTATGGTCAGCAGGCATCTTCTGCAGGTTGTTTTGCTGCAAAGCGTCAGCAACCACCTAAACAGGCCAAATCAAAGGCTGCAAGGCCTTCTATGACCCAGCAGCCTCAGCCTCCTCAGGGCCTTTGACTTGCAACTAGAGAACTTACTTTCTAGCTCTGGAAGAAACAGAGCCCCTTATCATTCCAGGAAGGTTAGCTTACTTTGCTCCCAGATGGGAGCAAATCACAGCAGAGCAATGGACACTCTCCATCATAAGGGAAGGGTACAAGCTTCATTTCTTAAGCCTTCCCCCTCACACCATGGTGAAACAGTTCAATTCTCCAACATCTCTCCTCAACCTTCTAGGTCAGGAGATTGCCACCCTTCTTGCCCAAGGGGCAATAGAAGAAGTACCTCTTCTTCAACAAGGCACAGGGTTCTACTCCCCTTATTTTCTTATCCCAAAGAAAACGGGGGGCTACAGACCCATCTTAGATCTCAGAGAATTGAACAAATTTCTATTCAAAGAGAAATTCAAGATGATTTCTCTCGGTGCTCTGCTTCCATACCTTCAGAGTCAGGACTGGCTTTGTTCTCTAGATCTCAAGGATGCGTACACCCATGTCCTCATCCATCCAACACACAGAAGGTTCCTTCGGTTCCTTTTTCGAGGAAAGCACTACCAATACAGGGTGCTTCCTTTCAGTCTGGCCACTGCACCAAGGGTGTTCACGAAATGCATGGCAGTAGTAGCTGCATTTCTACGCACTCTAGGAATATTCGTCTTCCCATATTTGGACGACTGGCTCATTCGAGCTCCATCTCAGGCAGAGGCCAAGACTTGTCTAACCTGCACAATGCGTGTCCTTCAGTATTTGGGACTGGTAATAAACATCCCAAAATCCAATCTCACCCCTACTCAGTCTCTGGAGTTTATAGGGGCTTGGCTGGATACCACAACTGCAAGGGCCTATCTTCCTCAGGCCCGTTGCCTACACTTGGTGCAGTTAGCCTCCCAAATACAGTTAAAGTCCCATTTAACTGCTCAAGAAGTGTTACAACTCTTAGGCCACATGGCATCCACCGTGCATGTGGTTCCATATGCTCGCCTTCACATGAGGGCAGCTCAATGGACTTTGTCCACCCAATGGATTCAGGCATCAGGTTGCCTGTCAGACAAAATAGCAAACTCCAGTCACCTGTTTTGGTCTCTCCAGTGGTGGAAGTCCTCTCCAAACCTGTTGCTGGGGTCCCCTTTTCAGCAGTCACTACCCCAAGCAACCCTTAGAACATATGCTTCTCCAATGGCTTGGAGAGCTCATCTGCAAGATCTCTTCACCCAGGGCATCTGGTCTCCACGGGAGACTTCTCTACACATCAATCTCTTGGAGCTCAGAGCAATATTTTTAGCTCTCAGAGTTTTCCATTCCCTGCTCAGCTACAGGACAGTCCTCATCCACACGGACAACCAAGTAGCCATGTTCTATGTAAACAAGCAGGGAGGAACTGGCTCTCTGTCTCTTTGCAACAAAGCTTTGCAATTGTGGGCCTTCGCCAGAGAGCATCACATTCATCTTCTGGCAGTATATCTTCCAGGTGTTCAAAACTCTTGGGCAGACAGTCTCAGTCGATTATGCTTCCACACGAATGGTCCCTCCACATGGACCAGGTAGCCAGGATTTTTAGAATTTGGGGAACCCCGGACATAGACCTCTTTGCAAGTCCGTGGAATACCAGACTTCCCCGGTTCTGTTCCAGGATTCCGTGTCGGAGTTCAGGCCAAGGATGCCTTCCTCCTTCACTGGGGGGTCAAGATTTCCTTTATGCCTTTCCACCCATTCCCCTAATTCCCAAAACACTATTCAAGCTTCAGAGAGACCGAGGTACCATGATCCTCATAGCACCACATTGGCCACGCCAAGTGTGGTACCCTCTACTTTTGCATCTCTCTCAAGCTCCTTCCCTGGACTTGGGCTCTGCACCAGACCTTCTCTCCCAGGAAGACGGAACGTTGTGGCACCCAAACCCCCAGTTTCTCCATCTCAGGGCCTGGTTGCTGAAGGCCTAGACCTTCAAGTTTTTTCAAGTATCTCTCTCAGCAAGTCAGATATATTATTCATGCTTCTAGAAAGCCTTCCACTAGAGGTTCCTATGCTTTCAAATGGAAAAGATTTACCATTTGCTGTTCAGAGAAGGGTCTTAACCCTCTTGCAATACCTTTGAATTCTTTACTAGAGTATCTTCTGTATTTATCCCATGCAGGACTTAAAACGAATTCAGTAAGAGTCCATTTGTGTGCTATTGCAGCGTCCCTCAAGCCTCTCAATGGACAGCCTATTTCCTCTCATCCTCTTATAGCAAGAGTCATGAGAGGCCTTCTTCTAACTAAACCTCCCATTAGACCACCTCCAGTGGCATGGAACTTAAACCTGGTTCTTGGCCAGCTTATGAAGCCACCCTTTGAACCTTTAGCCACCACCTCCTTGAAATTTCTTTCTTGGAAAGTTATCTTTCTCATTGCAGTCACCTCAGCACGCCGCATCAGTGAATTGCAAGCCTTGGTGGCTAATCCACCTTATACAAGGTTTCATCATGATAAGGTAGTCCTCAGGACCAATCCACACTTTATGCCTAAAGTGGTCTCGCCTTTTCATCTGACCCAAGAGGTATATTTACCTGTCTCTTTTCCAGGACCTCATGCATGAAGTGCAGAGAGGAATCTTCATACTTTGGATTGTAAGAGAGCTCTCGCCTTTTACTTACAAAGAACACAGCAACATAGAAAGTCTTCTCAACTTTTTGTTGCTTTTGATCCTTCTCATTTAGGACTTCCAGTTTCTAAGAGAACACTGTCCAACTGGATTGCTTAGTGTATTTCTTTCGCCTACCAGAGTAGGAACCTTTCTCTGGAGGGCCATGTCACAGCTCACAATGTGAGGGCCATGGCAGCCTCAATGTAAAATGTGGACTGTTGTAGTGTAGTTTTTTATGGAAGGACAGACTAGATAGGCCATGTGGTCTTTTTCTGTCGTCATGTTTCTATGTTTCTATGTTTCTAATGGCTCATCTAAACTCTGTGTCCATCGACCAGATCTGTCGAGCGGCCACCTGGGCCTCGGTTCATACCTTCACAGCCCATTACTGTTTGGACAAGGACTCCCGCCGGGATGCCTCGTTTGGTCAGGCTGTTCTCGAACACCTGTTCCATTCCTAATTAACTCCTACCCACCTTCCCTGGTTGGATGCCAGAGATCCATGGGGGGGAGGTAGAGCCCTTTTCAAGTACACGCAACTCTGGGGTCTCTCCCTGGCATCTGCAGCTAGGGAGTCCCCATATGTGAAGACTCATTCCTGCTTGTTCCTGGAGATAGCACAGTTACTTACCTGTAACAGGTGATCTCTGGGAACAGCAGGAATAAGTCTTCACAACCCACCCACCTCCCCTAGGAGTTGTATCTCTCTATCTATCTTTCCTTCCCTCTCTCTCTCTCTTTGTGTCAGCTTTAAAACTCGAACTGGAGAGAGGCGGTTGGGAAAGGCGGGAAGGTAGCATGCAGGCGCCGTGGGATGCTCCCAAAAGCTTTCTTTTGGACGCTGGGGAGTGTTCCCGCGCAGGCTCTGTCGGTACCGACGATACCCATATGTGAAGACTTATTCCTGCTGTTCCCAGAGATCACCTGTTACAGGTAAGTAACTGTGCTTTACTGATCAGGTCAATATTTTATAGGCTGATAAATGAAACTTCACAGCAGGGTCATACCAAGGACAGGACAGAAGGGGCACTGATGTCATCACTGTGCTTCCAGAAAGTCCAACCATGCGGTAGGGTGTAAGGAGGGCACCACGTTCAGGAGTCACACAGGGCACGTTACTAATTTGGTAAAGTCCTGCTTCACAGCTTTGAAACTGAAGAATTACCTTAGTGCAAGAGCAGAAACAAGCACTAAAGGTATTACATTAACAGAGGTTCCAGGCAGACGTGTGCAAGATCCCTGTTCTGGTTTCCTTGTCTAATTTCAAAATCCAATTGTAGAAGCACTATGTCTATATCTCTAAGCAAGCAACACTTTTGTCCTTGTTTCTATTGACTCGTTCCCAAAGACAAGACTTTATCATCATGATTAGTCTAACTGTTGTGGACAGTTATCCAATGTCGACTTCTTTTTGTTCCCTTTTTGTCTGGTTTTGCCAAGAGTCTCTCATGAGGGACCTTGTCAAAGGCTTTCTGAAAATCCAGATACACTATACCAACTGTCTCACCTTTATCTACTTGCTTATTCACAGCTTCAAAAAAACTATAACAGATTAGAGAGACTAGACTTTCCCTGGTTAAATCCATCTTGGCTTTCTCCCATTAAACCATGACTATCTACATGTTCAGTAATTTTTTTATTTTTACAATGGCTTCTACATTTTGCCCAGTACTGAATTCAGGCTCACAGGTCTGTAGTTTCCCGGATCACCCCGGAACCCTTTTTAAAAATTGGTGTTACATTGGCCATTCTCCAATCTTCAAGTATTACATATTAGTTTAATGATAGTAATATGTGAACTAATGGTAGGTCAGCAATCTCCTATTTCATTTCTTTCAGCACTCTGGGATGTATACCATCCAGTTCAGGTGATTTACTACTCTTTATTTTATCAAATAGTTTATGTCTATTATATTTGCTTAACCGCCTTTCAGAGAGACCAGCAAGGCAGTGTACAAATAAAAACAGTATAAATAAAATAAAAAGAGGAAACAAACTCCATAAAATCATAGGACAGAAAAGGCAGGCATACAAGGAGTCATGCAGCCAGAAAATGGGAAATAGCAGGACACTAGGGAATAGATAATTTGAAGGCAGCATTGAAGAGATAGGTCTTTAGAAGTGATTTGAATTTGGTGAATACAGGTTCAAGTCTAAAGGCAGATGGAAGTGAATTCCAGGATGCAGGGGCAATAACATACAAGGCTGACGATCGTCTGGAGGCCAAATGGGCTTGAGAAGCTGAGGGAAGGTGCATACGATTGCCATGGATGCTACGGAGGGCATAGTGGGGTGAGTGAAGGAGTGACGAGTCAGAGAGATAACTGCAGGAACCAGAGTGCAGTGCATGATATGGAGTGGTCTAGTGATTGGGACACATTACCTCAGGCCAGATGGCTAGGGGTTCAATTCCTGCTCAGGGACAGCAATCTTGGGCCAGAGGGACTGGGGTCTCTGGTCCTATAGGTGCTCCTTGTGGCCTTGGGCAAGCCCCTTAACCCTCTGTTGCCTCAGATACACATGTAGATTGTAAGCCGTTCAGGGACAAGGGAATATTTCCAGTACCTGTCTGTAAACCACTCTAATGCCTTTCAGCCTGGGAGGTATATTAAGATATTAAATAAAGATAAAGATGCCAAAGTGAGAAGTTTGTACCGAATGTGAACTTTTACAGGGAGCCAATGGTAATGAATGAGGAGAGGCAAAATATGTTCAAACTGAGTCGTAAAGGAAAGAACACGGGCGGCAGTATTTCAAATATGTTGAAGTCAGTGTAACTGGTATTCCTTATCGTTCCTCCAGTTTAGTCCTCTACCTCTGGGTTGTGCACTTCTTCCTGCAGCTAGGAGACTGGGCATGTCAAAGTTGTGACATCACTGGATATAGCCTGCTGATATCTCCCATCAGCCTCCAGCGTGTCCAGTCTCCTTGCAGCAGGAGGACATAGTGAGCCTAGCTTCTGGGCTCACTTGGGGGGAACAGATAAGGAGCATTTAGTGTGACAAATTCTATTCTGATTTTACTTTTGATTTTTACCTTTAATTTACTTTTAATTCAGTTACCTTTGGTTAATTGACAATCAGGGATTAGTTCCCTTTTGTTAGGAGCAAATTTCCTTATTTGCAGTAATTTTAAATTTGAGCCTGGCTCTTTAAATTAGTAGCAGTTCTCGCCTTCCCTCCTTGTCAGTTATTTTCACTTGCTGCAGGCATTTGCCGGTGTGGATCTCTCTCCCTTGACTGTACGGGAGAGAGCTCTTGGACCTGTACAGCCACACTGAAGCTTTGTGAGACGGAGCCTCTCCGGTGCTGCGGAGTTTTAATTTTACTCTGTGGAACCGGCTGAGCGATCCTCACCGCGGCTGCCAGGCGCATCAGCGTGGCTTGAGGATCAGATGAATTCAAGGTGGTAGGAGCAGGCTGTGTGGCTTTTGGCCCTGCAGGTAAGGCCTTCAGGCTCTGTCGGTCTGCTGAGGCCTCAGTTTTGCAGCGGCTGTTGTTCTTGGTGCCAAAATTCATTGGCGAAGGGGCGGCCATTTCCTCTCTAGGTATTTGGACCGCATGGCGAGAGTTGCAATGAGCTGCCTGTGTGAGGAAAACAACAGGCAAAATAGCTAGATTATTGGGCCTAGTGTTTGTTTCTTTCTATTGTTTGTAGGGTTGTTTTTTTTTGAGGCTCAGGGGGTTCCTCAGCATTAAGGGGAACTGATGTCAATTCTCTTTATAGAATAAATAAGAATAAACTTAAAAACAGGACAGAAGTTTTGGCATTGATCCCTGATACCACATGGTCTTTCCCTCCTAATCATGTATCTGAGGAGCATCTGTTAAGGCCCAGGATATTAGGCAAATTGCCAGGTTTTAGGTTCAAGGGCAGAGCCCTAACTTGTAGTTGGAAGGAGGGAAAGCCTGGAAGTGTTCTTTTATGTATTCTATAGTGAAAGTTGCCCAAAATTCACAGGGACAGGTTTAGGAAACCTTAGGATATAAAAAAAATAGATGGCAGTTAAACTGTCAACCAAGAAGTGCCTGTGCCATGGTCTATGGCCACCAGAGGGAAGGTGGTACACTCAATAGTGCCTTTCTATGACTGTGGGTATGCAGCCATTATCTGCAGGTCAGGAAAGAAATCACTACAGAGCCACAGAGCTTCGGTGATGTGATCTAAGGTCTGAGAATCCAGATTATATGACCAAGATTTAAAGCTCTTAATTTCTGTATTATTGGTCGGGCTCTGCTGCTCTAAAGGCCACCAAATGACAGCGCTGCTCATGAATTACATATAGTATTCAGTGCCCCCTCCCTGGGGGGTGGGGGGTGGTACAATACAAAATCATATTACTCATCAGGTTCACACAGGCAACAACCTCTAAGACCTCCATTTGCAAGGTGGTCGGTGTATTCCACTGCTATTTCTCTGACTGCAGGAAGGCCTGGGAAGGTGCTTGTGTGTTTCATAGCAACACATAGCAGGACCTTCTCAGGAAATTCTCATCTATTACTAGAGCAGGGTTTCATTTCATTTAATTTCTGTGGTTGTGGTTAATGCACAGCGTCAGGGGCTGTGATCGAAAGCTTGGGTCCCACGGACTTCGGTGGGATTTCAAAAAGAAAAAGAAACTCGCTTTAGTGAGAGATAGCCTTGTTCATTTTTAGCTAACACTGTTGATTTTACTTTTGATTTTTACCTTTTGCGCCTGAATCCCAAGGACGGGACACTGTTTGCTTCCAGGGGTTCTACTTTCTATTTTGCTCTTCAGCTCCCTGTCAGATGCAGAAGGCTGGCAGGGGTTGTGCAACGCCTCCTGCAATGCAGAATCCCCCAGGATAAGGGGGGAAGGACAACTGGGTGCAGCGGGGGATGGTAGCTTCTTGCAAAGCTATAGTAGCAGTTCGGGTAATTTTAGCTGATCTGCTTTGATTTCATTGGAGTTGGCGAAAACTTGGTTTTTGGAGTCCTATACTTTAAAAAAAAAAAAAAAAGCAAAAAGCAAAGAAAAAGGGGCATAGCTATGTTGATTTACCAGAATCTCCTTCCGCTATCCATAGAAGGTCCTATAAAGCGTTAAAGTCGGTTTATATGGCAGGATAATATTTTGGCTTAACTGCTGTGATATAGGGCTATGTTCCGCTGTAAACATATTCAGATCAAAAGGAATTATGGTGATAACTCTTTTGGACAGTTGTAACAGGTGCTTGGGTGAGCGCCATGGCCAGTCCACAGATGTGGAATGCTCTGCCCTAAGCATTATGTCATGGGAAGGATTTTATAGTTGTGTGATTTCTTAATTGAAAATGTTCCCATTTAGTTTGGCTTTGCCCAAATTATAAGATTTTACGGTAGATTTGTAATGTTTTAATTTTGGCTATATGTGGTTTAGTTTTACATATGGAAAAGGCAGCTCAGCGGAGAGGGGTTGCAAAATAGAACTCTGGCCTTTGAAGCTATCTATGCTCCCATTCCATTTATCAGAGGTTCTCCAGTAAGGAGGGTCTCTGCTAGTGTTCAGCGAATGCCTTAATGGGGGGCCAGAAGCAGCCAGGCTAGTTCTCTAGCAGCAATGGCAGCGGCTCAGACTCTAGTAGGCATACTTCATATGCTGGGCTTACAAGATGGCTTCCACGCGGATCGGCATCAGCCAAGGTGACTGCCGGTTTAGACTGTGAATGTGGAGTCAGCTTGAAGGAGGGGCCTTGCATTCTCTGGACAATGCCCTGCATACACTGAATCCCTTCAATTCGATCAGCTGCTGGCAGGACACAAGGCACTCTCGCATGCTTTTTTGCTTCAGTGGTCTAAAAGTGGAGTCTTTACCAGGTGGTATAATGGGAACTTGTCTGCAGTTTCTCGGCTTCTTCATTGCTGACTCAATTGCCACTGCGGAATGAGAGCTGTATTTCATATCACCAGGTGCTAGTTGAACTTAAAATATAAAGTCCATTTTTGTGCAGTCAGACGGAATGGGGCGTTACTCTAGCAAGGAAGGCCGTAGATTAGTATGCCTGTGTTTGGGAGTTTTTTCTACTTCATATTGTTGGCACGGAAAGAGAGTCTCTTAACATATGCTGAAGGAATTTTTGGTTTAGAGGTGTCTTTGTAAAAAAAGAAAAAAAAGAAAAAAAGTATTCAGCTGTCCTGAATTTGCCTGTTCTTGATTGACATTTGGAGGCTAAGCAGGGGCAGGCCTGGGTACTACGTGGGTGGGTGCACACCTTGCACTACCAGGGGGTGTGGACTCACTGTATGGAACAGAGCCCTAGCAATCTTCTTTATCGCAAGATAGGAAAGTAGATGGTTCACTGAAGCGATCGTTGGGGGCAATGCTCTGGCCTTACAAGCTCCCATTTTTGGAGCCTGGGGAGGCGAGAGCATGCTTCAGGTGGTCGCAGTGTTTACGGCAGTCTACTCGCCTGGAACAGGAAAGGATCAGGGAGTTGAATCGACTAGAGCCTGATTTGCTTTATGGGGCAAATGTGCATTATGGCTTAATTCAAGCGCTAGCTAATATTATTGGCTTCCTTGGGGTTCACCCAGAGGTCTCTTTGGTGGAGGAATGGGGCAGCTGATGGTTTGTCCAAGTCGAGGGTCAGTAAGCTCCCAATTAAGTCTTTGTCTGGTCCTTTCCCTGTGGGCTCTCATAGGGCAACTAGTTGGTGTATCGAGGCTTTCGGAGAGAGGTACTCTTGGTAGCGCCCGGTTGGACGAAACGGCCATACTAGGCTTTTCTCATTCGCCTACTCGATAGGCTTTTCCTAGAAGTTGTTGGTAGCGGACGTTCTGCTGCGGCTAGGTCCGTGATGAATGTCCCGGTGGATCGGTGCCTGCCTACGGTTTGGCCTTTGTATGGGCGGGGCTCAAGTAGAAGGGTTATTCTGCGGCAGTCTTCGCCGCCTTATTGAAAGCAAGGAGGCAGGCTGCTTCTGCTACGTAGATCCGTGCTTAGCGCCTTTTGGAAGGCTGCTGTTCATGGAGGCAAGTCCGGGCGACAAAGGTGTCTGTATCCTTGGTCTGAGTTCTCTGCAGGACAGTGTCTGAAGGAACTAGTGGCCAGTTCCTTAGAGGATCCAGCGGGAGACTGTTTCTGGCTGTAGAGGTTCTGTGAAGGGAATAGCGCTAGATGTTTGGATCGATGTAGTGTTTCCTTAAGATAGAATATGACTCTGTACAGGCAGTTTCGGCTGCCGCGGTAAAAGATAGTATATATGTGCATCGACAGCTTGAGGTGTTAGAAAATGCCGCTCGGGCTAAAAATCTGAGGTGTTTAAATTTTCCTGTCACACACTATCTTTCCCCCCTTATTTTATTTCATAAATATCTGAAAGAAGTGCTGAAGATTGATCAACCCGATCTTCTTAGGGTTGCAAACTTGTATTACATTCCTAGATTTAAAAAAAAGAAAATGGAGGGAAATGTGGTGGGGGATGAACCTGTTCAATTACTCTCACCTGTTAGCCTTGATATCTCAGAGTTTCTTGAGTCCTCTTCTGATAATATCTTAGCTCGTGCAATGTTGGTTGTAATGTTTGCTACAGAATTGGACAAGAACTCTGTATTGAAAGCATATTTTTCACAAAAAGATGTGGTGTTTTGTGGGCAGAAGATAACCATTTTTCCCGATGTTTCTTGTATAACCCAAAATCGCCGTAAAGCTTTTTTGGAATTGAAAGATCGGACCACTGCATTGGGAGCTACCTTTTTTTTTGAAGTTCCCATGCAAGTGTGTAGTGGAGCATCGTGGGAAACGTTATGGTTTTCTAGAATCTGCTCACTTGGAAGTTTTTCTAAAGAACCATGAGTCTCACGTGGGATGATGGGGTTCTGAATTAAGGGTTTTATATTTGTTTGTGTGGGGTTTCTGGATTGTTTATTTTTCTTTTAATGATTTCTGTAATGGAATTTTCCACTCCTCCAGAATGTGGACTTGTATTTAATATATGTGTGTTTCCCAGATTACATGACTATGGAATGTTCTTCTGGGTATATATTTTATTTTATTAATTTCCTTTTTATTATATTTCCTGTTTGCTTATTGTATTGAATAAGTCAAAAATTAATAAATATATAATTTAAAAAAAAAAAAAGATAGAATATGACTGCGCTCCTCAAGGAGAGTTCAGGTGACACCGGGGGATCCCGATGGGGCCTTAGAGGTGTTAGCTAAAGAGCCCTTTGATTCTTTACTCCAGGCGTTGGTAAAAGATTTCCTGTTATAGACAGTGGCTTTGATAGCTCGTTGTTTGGTGTGACGAGTTTCGGAGTTTCAGGCGTTGTCATGTATTGAGCCATTTTCACACTTTCTGGATAGAAGGTGGTGTTTGCGCAGCAGTCCTGTCGTCGTTCCAAAAGGTGGTATCTGATTTTTCTCCTGAGCCTATTGGTTTCTCTTCCAGTTCTCGGTTTTTCTGGAAGGGGAGGTTTTTATTCGTAGCTTACGCCGATAGGAAACATTACATGCAGGGTGCGACGTTCGTTTCTTTGTTTTTGTGTGCTGGTTGGAGGTCCCCACAAAGGGGAAGCAGCAGCAAAGGCGGCCATTTCGCACAGGGTTAAGGCGGTGGTTGCCTAAGCTTTCTGCTGGCGAGGTTGTATGATTCCGGGGGGCTTTCTGACTCTTGCTACCAGGGCACAAGCGGCTTCATGGGTGAATCACTCTGTCATTCCACCAGGGGGGATTGGTAGAGCAGCTTTCAAGTCGTCTCTTCATTTCCTCAGTAACCACTACTACCTAAATGTTTTGGCAGTAAAGGAGGCCTGTTCCGGGTCGGCGGTGTGGTGAGTTGGCTGGATAGGTCCCTCCCAATAATTACCGCTCTGTTACATCCCAGAGGTAGAGGACTAAACTGAAGGAACGATAAGGAAATAGAAATTACAATTACCTGGTAATTGTCGTTCCTTTGAGTGACGACAGTTTAGTCCTCATTCCCGCCCAGGAGTGTGATTTCTTCAGAGTTTATTTTCAGGCGGAGTGGAGCATCAATCTCAAGGAGAAGACAGATTCTTTCAGTTTCTAGATCGCATTGAGTATCCCTCCCTGTTCTTTCTTTCTTTTCTCTTATTTAAACGAGGTGATGGTATAGGATACGTGTTTGCATAGGGGGGACATGAATGTAAAGTTAAAAAAAAAAAAAAGAGAAAAGAAAATATAAGACGGATACGGTTAAAAAGGCTCCTCTGGTTGAGGAATGGGGAGTTATTTAAAGTTATGGTATAGTTACTTATTTGTTGTTCCTTTGAGTTTCCTTTCTCAATAGTACACTGGAGGCTGATGGGAGATACCAGCAGGCTATATCCAGTGATGTCATGACTTTGACATGCCCAGTCTCCTAGCTGCAGGAAGAGGTGCACAACCCAGAGGTAGAGGACTAAACTGTCGTCACCCAAGGAATGACAATTACCAGGTAAGTGTAATTTCTATTTGAGGAAGACCATGGCATTGTAATTGTCCAACTTTGAAATAACGAGAATAAGAAGCAAGGAGGACAGGGAGGGGAAGGTGAGAAAAGGGCGAACAGCACAAATTTTGCAAAGGGTGCGGAAACAGCGCCATACCAGAGAAGAGAGATGGGCATTGAAAGACAGTGACAAATCCAGAATAACACCAAGATAGCACAGAGAGTCAACAAGTGGGCTAGAAGAAGCAGAGAGCAAAGGAGCCATAGTGGGGATAGGTCTACTAAAAGTAACCCAGAGCTGCAGATTTCTTAGGGTTGAGGTGAAGAAAGATCCGGAGTAAGTGGACTAATGTAATGGAGCAGTACAATGTCATCTGCATAAAAATAGGCCGAAATTCCATGTTGTTATATAAGGAGATCCAGGGGGATAAGGAAGATATTAAATAGAAGAGGGGCAAGAACAGAGCCTTGAGGGACACCACAAGAGAGGTAAGGTTAAAGAAGAAGAGACATTGACTGAGACAGAGAATGACTGTTGCATTAGAAAAGAATGAAACCAATTAAGAACAGTACTCTGAAGACCACTGAAGACCACTTTATATGATAAAGATCAAGTGGACCAACAGCCGTTTCAACCTATACCTTATGATCAGGAACCATTGGGGATGAAAGAAGAAGTTGAAGCAGCATTGAAAGCCTTATCAAAGAACAAAGCACCAGGCATTGATAGCATTCCCATAGAAGTATTGCAGCAATCTGATGCAGCTGTTACTGTACTTACACGGCTCTGCCAAGAAATATGGAAGACAACATCATGGCCAACTGACTGGAAAAGATCTGTGTTTTATACCAATACTAAAGAAAGGTGATCCAACTGACTGTGGAAATTATCGCACAATCGCTCTGATCCCACATGCCAGCAAGATTCTACTGAAGATTATTCAAAAGAGACTACAGCCATACCTAGAACAAGAACTCACTGAAGTGCAAGCAGGGTTCAGGATAGGGCGAGGAACGAGAGACATCATTGCGGATGTGAGATGGATCCTTGAAAAGACTAAAGAATACCAAAAGGATATCTATTTGTGCTTTATCGACTATAGCAAGGCTTTTGACTGTGTAAACCATGAGAAACTCTGGACCACATTAAGAAGAATGGGTATACCAGAACACCTGATCGTTCTCTTGCGCAATCTGTACATTGATCAAGAAGCAACAGTTCGAACGGAACAAGGAAAAACAGAATGGTTTAAAATAAGCAAAGGTGTAAGACAAGGCTGCATACTTTCCCCCTACCTGTTTAATTTATATGCAGAACAAATCATCAGAGAAGCAGGACTGTATGAAGACAACAGAGGTGTGAAGATTGGTGGAAGACTCATCAACAACCTTCGCTATGCTGATGATACCACATTACTGGCTGAAAGTGAAGATGATCTGAAACATTTGCTTCTCACAATCAAAGAACATAGTCTCAAAATGGGCCTGCACCTTAATGTAAAGAAGACAAAGATCATGACAACTGGCATAATCAACAGGTTCATCGTTGAAGGAGAAGAAATTGAAATTGTGAACAACTTTAACCTACTTGGATCAACTATCAATAAAGAAGCAACAAGCAGTCAAGAAATCAGACGACGCATTGCTCTTGGCAGAATAGCTATGAAAGACCTAGATAAGATTCTCAAGAGCAGAGATGTCTCTCTCCATACAAAGATTCGACTTGTTCAAGCCATGGTATTTTCAATAACATCATATGGATGTGAAAGCTGGACAGTGAAAAAGACAGACAGGAAAAAAATTGATGCCTTTGAATTATGGTGCTGGCGGCGAATACTGTGTATACCATGGACTGCCCGAAGAACAAACCAGTCGGTACTAGAGGAGATCAAACCTAAGCTTTCTTTAGAAGCTCAGATGACAAGACTTCGACTTTCATACTTCGGACACATCATGCGAAGAGAGAGATCATTAGAGAAAGACATCATGCTTGGCAAGATAGAAGGTCAACGCAAAAGAGGAAGGCCAGCAATGAGATGGATCGCTACAATAACAGCAGCTACGGGTACCAGTCTGTCAACAATGATCCGCCTGACTGAAGACCGAACACAATTTAGGATAGCTATCCAGAGGGTCGCCATGAGTCGACTCCGACTCGATGGCACTTAACAACAACACTCTGAAGACCGAAGTCATATAACTGAGTAAGTAATGTGGCATGGTCAACAAGGTCAAAAGCTGATGAGAGATCAAGAGAGACCACCACCAAAATATCACCCCAGTCATGCGGTTGATGAAGTTCACTAAGAAAAATAAGAAGAATAGTTTCTGTGCTGTGACCGGGGTGGAATCCAGCTTGATGGGGGTGAAGGGCATTAATAGAATCAAGATGAGAAGAAATCTGAGCAAAAAACAATTTCTCAAGTAGTTTGGAAAGAAATGGAATCCGGACGATAATGGGCTGGAGTAGATGGGTCAAGAGAGGGGGGACTTCAGAATGGGTCGAATGATAGCATGTTTCCAAATTGAGGGGAAAATCTCAGAAAGTAAACTGTTGTTAAGAAGAGACAATTGGAGGAAGAAGACGAAGGGAAGGAACAGCAAGTCAAGAGGAGGGGATGGGATCAACAGGAGATGTAGTCTTGTGAGAGGACTTTAGGAGGTTGATGACCTCCGGAGAGGAGACATTTGTAAAGGAAAACCATGAGTTGGAAAGAGAGGGATTAGAAGGGGATGAGGATTGACAGGGTTTGAAGGAGAGGCCTGAGATGATGGTGATAAGGGAGGAGGGGGCAGGGGTTTGGAAAGAGAGTTCATAGAGTTGGATGGCTTAGATAGGGTTCATAGAATAGTATACAAATGATGAGAGGAGTTAGTAGAAGAAGCTATCAGCAGAGCATAATAATCCTTCTTAGCTGTATGAACAGAAGAGTGGTAAAAGTGGTATATATTTTTAAAATGACAGCGAGTGAAGAGAATGGCATTTCCTCCACAGATGCTACAATCAGTGAAACTGCTGGCGAAGTGTCAGGAGACCCCAGTGGAACTATGAGTGATGGGTCTTAGCAGAGTGCCTGCGAGGTCGGAGTGGAGCAATCGAATTGAAGGTTGAAGACAATGATTAGAACCAACGACTAGCCTGTGCTTCTACTGGAAGGGAGTAAAAATCTGATGGGAAGACATCATTGGCTGAGGGGAAATGTTCCAAGGTGCGTATGGAAAGATCACGAGTCTAGAAGGGTAAAAGAGGACACTGGGTAGAAACAGGTAGCGGCGTGGTCAGTGGAAAGTACTGAAAACAGAATCTAATACAAAGGTGATCAGACTAGAGGAGTGGAAATGAGGAAAATGATGAGAGAGTCAAAGAGAGAATAAGATCAAGAATATGACTAGCATAATGCGTGGGAAAAGATATATGCTGCAGGAGTGGAAGATCAGAAAGCAAGTGCAAAAGGGAAGCGTCACGAGAGGACTGCAGAAAAACGTAATGTGCATTAAAATCAACCAGGATTATGAGATGTTGATACTGCAGACAAGCTTCCGAGAGCGTAAGAAGAAGCAAGTCCAAAAGTTAGGTGCGTATAGATGGGAGTACATAAAGCAACAAGCAGTAGAGGGGAGGGGAGCCCTCAATAGGGAGTTATAAGGATTTAGGGTAAGATAAGCAGAGATTGTTGATTACTGTCACTGGAACACCTGTCACACCTCCACCCCCTGCGAGTCTTATCACTAAGTGATCTGCTGTTTAATAATGCAGCTGTCAAAGTATTAGCCGATGTAGATGTTAACGATGGTGAGGAGCCAGTGATAATAGGCACAGGAATCAAATAAGGACGTTCATGAATGGAGACCAGATTAGAGGGATAAGGAGAAGCTACTGGGCATCTACCTCAAATAATGGGAATGGTGGAAATCAGGACACAGATAAGTGCACAGATAAGCAAAGGAGAAATAAAATAGTTACTCACCTGTAACAGGTGTTCTCCAGGAGCAGCAGGAATCAGTCCTCACATATGGGTGACGTCAGTGCCGACGGAGCCCCCATGCAGAGCATTTACCCAGCTTTCAAAGAAAGCCTTTGGGAATGCAGCGCGCCAGCGCGGTCCCCTTCCCGCCCAAGGGTGCCATCTTCCTCAGTCTGATGACATTGCTAAAAGACAGCAAAAAAATTGAATGAAGTATATGACTACAACTCCAAAGGAGGAGGGAGGGTCGTGAGGACTGATTCCTGCTGCTCCTGGAGAACACCTGTTACAGGTGAGTAACTACTCTTTCTCCAGGACCAAGCAGGAAGTCAGTCCTCACATATGGGACTCCCCAGCTCTAGGCTACCGGGAACCGAAAGCTGCAAAAAAATGGCTCCCTCTGAAGAGCCTCAGCATCTGTGATAAGAATAGCCTCTGAGAACGTCCCCGTACGGTAGCCCAACACAAGCGCCGGAGGGTAGGAGTTGCCTAAACCTCAAAGAGATGGCGGAGTAGCGCCTGTCTGAAAGCACTGTCCCTTTGGGATTCTCTCTCGAGGCAGTAGTGGGCTGCAAAAGTCTGGCTTGAAGATCAAGTAGCAGCCCGGCAGATGTCTGCCAATGGAACAGAGCGGAGATGAGCTACTAACGCGGACTTCGCCCTGACACGGTGGGCCGTGACTCGACCCTGCATGGAGAGTCCGGCTGCTTTGTATGCCCAGGCAAAACAATCTGCTACCCAAGTGGACAACGTACGCTTGGAGACAGGCTACCCCAGTTTATTAGGGTCAAAGGAGACGAAGAGCTGAGTAGCCCTTCGGTGCCCCCGCATACGTTCTATGTAGAAGTGCAACGCCCTCTTACAGTCCAGGAAATGCAAGACTGTTTCAGCCCGGCTGGTATGCGGCCTGGGAAAGAATGTTAGAAGAACCAACTCCTGGTTGTGGTGGAAGGAGGAGACAACTTTTGGAAGGAACTTCGGATGTGTCCGTAGAACCACCCTGTTCCTATAGAACCTTGTCTATCAGAAACCAGAGCTTGTAGTTCACTCACACGTCTAGCCGAAGTAAGAGCTACCAGGAAGAGAGCCTTCCAAGAAAGGTAGCGTAAATGACAAGTAGCCATCGGCTCAAACGGTGGGCGAGTAAGTTGTTGCAAGACCACGTTCAAATCCCACTCAGTGGCAGGTGGACGAATTGGAGGCTTGAGCAAAAGCAGGCCTCTGAGGAAGCAGGACACCAAGGGGTGAACCGACAGAGACTGTCCCTCCACCGGTGAGTGGTGTGCTGAGAGAGCACTGAGGTGGACCCGAACAGAGTTGGACTTGAGGCCCAGGTCTGACAGGTGAAGTAGGTATTGTAGTACTACTGGCACAAGGCAGGAGAAAGGATCTTCATTGTGCTGAGCACACCATAATGAAAACCTACACCACTTGAGGCCATAGGACTTTCTGGTGGATTGCCTCCTAGAGGCCAAGACCACTTCCTCAGCTTCCCTAGGTAGAAATAAGGGAATTAGCACTATCCTTTCAGCAGCCAGGCCATCAGATTGAGGGATCTGAGATTGGGGTGTAGAAGGGAGCCCTGATCCTGAGACAGGAGATCAGGTTGCAACCCCAGAGGGAATGGAGTTTCTACTGCCAAATGCAGAAGAAGTGGAAACCACGTATGCCTCGGCCATCTGGGGGCTACCAGAATCACCGAGGCCTTGTCCTGTAGAATCTTGAACAGAGTACGGGCCACCAGGGGCGTGGGAGGAAACTTACACAGGAGGTCCTTATACCAAGAGATCAGAAACGCATCTGCTGCCATTCTCAGGCAATGCAGCTGTCTGGAGTAAAACCTGGGTAGCTGACAGTTCAGTGGACTTGCAAAGAGATCAATGGATGGAAATCCCCATCGTAGAAAGATCTGCTGGACCACCAGTGGATGCAACTGCCATTCGTGAGGCTGGAGAATCCTGTTTAGTTTGTTTGCCAAGAAGTTCTCCTGACCAGGTAGATACACTGCTTTGAGAAACATGCCTTATTTGACTGCAAAGGAGCAAAGGGCCTGCGCCTCCTGACATAGGAGTCTGGACCCTGTGCCCCCTTACTTGTTCACATAGAACATTGCCACCTGATTCTCTGTCTGAATTAAGACAGACTGGTGAGAGAGGGCATGAGCAAAAGTCTGTAGAGCTAAGCGGATTGCTCGCCGCTCCAAAAGATTGATCTGCTGTGTGGCCTCCCGAGGAGACCAGAGGCCTTGAGTGCACGTGCCTTGGCAATGTGAACCCCAGCCCCTTAAGGAAGCATTGATCGTCAGCACCCTTGTGTGTGCTGGGGCCTGAAAAGGTATCCCCCTGAGAAGGTTTGGGAGATGTAACCACCACTGCAGGGAGTCCAAAAGTGGTTTGGATACCTTTACTCTGTCTCGGAGGTCGCCTGTAGCCTGTGCCCACTGAGCTTTGAGGCACCACTGAGCAGCTCGCATGTGCAGATGGGCATTCGGAATCACATGCACCGTGGATGCCATGTGGCCCAGGAGCCACAGGAATTGCCTGGCGGAAACCTGAGGATTGCTTTGGAACTGGTTGTCCAAGTCCATCAATCTGTGAGAAGGGGCAGAAGTCTACCTGGACAGCCTTGTCCTGGTTAGAGTCTCAGTCTCGATTTCTGCAGCCTTTTCCGTCATGGGCTTACCGAAAAGGTTTTCACCTCGGCAGGGGACATTGACCAACTTGACCTGTACTCATAGCTCCAGGTCTGATGACTGTGGCCAGGCCTGATGGCGTGCACCAATGCCAGCCGCTGCTACCCAGGCCGAAGCCTCGAAGCCATCATAGGCTGCTCAAGAGAAAAACTTCGAGCACTCTTGAATCCCTGTTGACAAAGCCTTGAACCTCTGCAAAGGTTACTCAGAGAGGCCAGCTGAGAACCCGGCAATCTCCTTTGACAGGTCTCCGAGGTACATGCCCATGTACAGCTGGTAGGTCTGGACACGGCAAGATAGCATAGACCCCTGGAAGCACTTTCTACCGAGGGCATCCAGGTTCTGGGCTTCCCAGCCGGGGGGCACTGAGGAGTGCATCTTCTGACTCTTCAGACGGTGCATGGCCAATTCCACAACCATGGAGTGGTGTGGTAGCTACTCCTTTTGGAACCAGGGCTCTTACGGACTTGATAAATGGAATAGACCTGTTTTCTAAGAACCGGCGTCGAGGCCGGTGCCTTCCACATATGAAATAGCAGCCGTTCCAGCATCGTAGGAACCGGTACAATAAAGGCTTCCTTCGGAGGAAAATTATATTGGAGGGCATTGAGCTTCTTGGCTCAAGGCTCCTACTTGGCATCCGCAGGGAAGGCCAACGCCTTCGCCATATCCCTCACAAAATCCGAGATCCGGGTATCCTCCGGGGGGACCGTCTCCACGGCTCGGACTCCAGTGAGTCCGAAGGAACACACCGGGTCTGGAAGGTGTCCGTGGACTCCTCCTCCTCCATCTCCCATTCCGACTCCTCTGAGGAGGAATTCAGCGGCTCCAGCCATGCGGGCCTCGGTGTCACCTGCACCGGTGCCGAGGGTATCGGCGTCGACGAACTCGTTCCCACATGGGAGGTCGAGGGAGACCTTGACTGAGGATCGACTTGAGACTTCATCGACTCGAGGATCGGCTCAGTCTCCGCGGTCGACTTAGATGTCGAGGTCCCAGTGGTCAGGGCAGATGCACCAGTCAGACTGGCGATCAGCACCCGCTGCTGTTCCATGAAGACAGACAAGCTGCTCTCCAAGACCGTCAACCTGAGTCAAAGCTCAGAAGACTCAGCAGCCCCCGATTCAGGCCCTGATGTCATCGGGCCCGAGGTCGTCTCCCCTGTAGGAGAGTCCACGAGGACAACTTCACATACATGACTCGGGGACTCCGGCTCCACACGAGGTAACTTGGATGGCGTCTCCGACTCTGAGAGCACGGGGCGGCGGTCAGGGCTACGCGTCCTGGCCCTCGAGGAACCAGGAGCTTCCACCGACGCCGCCCTCGCAAGCTTTTTCTTCCTTCTGTGCTCCCGGGAGGGAGACTCCCTTTCAGAGGAACCCCGACGGTGCTCGGGGTCGAACTCCCGAAATGTCGAGGCCTCTGACGAAGTCCGGGCTCGGCCGGATGCGGAGTCAGAGAAAATTCTCTCACATTGATGCTGACAGCTCCGAAGCGCTTTCAACGACATTTTGCCACAAGGGCCACAGGTCAGCAGGTCATGGTCGGGCCCGAGGCATCGGAGGCAGCAGTCATGTTTGTCAGTGAGAGACATATGTTTCTTGCACTGATCACACTTTTTGATCCTGCTGGCAGCCATCGGGTGAAAAAGGGCCCCTGCAAGGTCAAAAGACTGGGCTGCCAATGAAAACACAAAAAGAGCACGAACGCTTACCACACAGGACAAAACCCGAAAAACAGAACTCCATACCGGTATACCGAGCCCAGGTGGGAAGGGGAACCGGTGTTGAACTGGATAAGACACGCGAAAAATCATCGAAAAAAAATCAACTTTTTCCGGGTGACACGAACTCACGTCCGTCGGGCTCCGCGGAAAAAGAAAGACTGAGCAAGACTACACCTTTGGGCTGGAAGGGGACCTAGCAGCCGCGCTGCATTCCCAAAGGCTTTCTTTGAAAGCTGGGGAAATGCTCCACATGGGGGCTCCGACGTCACCCATATGTGAGGACTGACTTCCTGCTTGGTCCTGGAGAAACCACGGTATCCGTAAGACATAACAGTGGAACGTGGCATGGTAGTGATAGATAACGAAGTGCAAGTTGTTAACTCGCCTAAGGAGTTTCTAATATTGGTGGCCAGTGCTTGCAAAACAGGGAAGCCAAAACACAATCAACAACACAACAATATACACACAGCAAGAATAGCAGTAGGAGGGGCAGAATGCAGAAGACAAACGCAGCAGATGTTGTCATTTTGTGGCGCCCCAGGTATACCTTCAGCTATGTGACCATGAAGAGTTGTTGTAATTGGTCGTCAGTGCCTCAGTGGTAGTCTGCCCCCTGTCTGATGATTAAGTTGACCCTTGATGAATATATCCTCTATGATACCTGAAAAGGAACAGCTTTAACACAAAATTAAAGGAGGTCAGGAGAACCCAGAAGAATAGCAAAGCCTCTGACAGCCAGACCAGAGCAGCCCAGCCCAGCACAGTTCCTAGAGAATGATCGGTTGCAGGAGCTATTGTACAGTTATCGGTCAGCGTTATACTGCTGTTTCCTCTGTGCTGAGCATATGGATGATATAATACATCTTCCTGGTTTATGGAGATTTGTTTCAATTTTTCTGATATATCACCTTTAAATACCATTTCAGACATGGATAACTTCCCTACATCATCCTCAGTAAAGACCGAAGCAAAGAATTCATTCAGTCTCTTCACTTTGGCCTTGTCCTCCCTTAGTGCCCTTTTTACCACTGTATCATCTAATAGTCCAGTTGACTCTCTCACAGGTTTTTTGATGCAAATGTACTTGAAAAGGTTATATTATATGTTTTTGCTTCCAAGGCAAGTGTCTTTTCAAATTCTCTCTTTGCCTGCCTTATTAATGCCTTGCATATAACTGGACAGTGTTTATGTTGTTTCCCATTTTTGTCATTTGGCTCCTTTTTCCATTCCCAAAAGATGCCTTTTTGGCTACAACTGCCTCTCTGACCTCACCTTTAAACCATGCTGGCAATAGTTTGGCTTTCCTTCCACCTTTCTTAAAGCATGGGATACATCTGGTCTGGGCTTCCAAGATAGTATTTTTAAACAATGCCCATGCTTGATGTAAACCTTTAATCTTTGCAGCTGCTCCTTTTAGTTTTTTCTTAACTATTTTATCACAATCCCCGTTTTGAAAGTTAAAAACTAATGTGGATTTCCTTGCTATCCTTCCTCCATTTATTAAATCAAATGCAATTATACTATAAACTTTCTTGGCCCCAACACCCTTATCTCTTTCCCCGATCTTGTGTTTCTACTAAGGACTAGGTCCAAAATAGCTTTCCCTCTTTTTGGTTTATGAACCAGCTGCTTCAAGAATTTGTCCTCTGTCATCTAGAAATTTCTGTTCATTCTTTCTAGGTGGACGGTAGTATACCCCCACTGCCATTGCCTTCCACTTTTTACATTGAATTTCTATCTATAGAAATTCTACAATGTATCTACAAAACGTTTATCCTGTTTGACTCAATGCCTTCTCTAACATAGAGTGCAACTCCTCCACCAATTTGAACTACCCTATCATTGTGATATAATTTGTACCAAAGTATCATGGTGTCCCTTTGGCTGTCTTCCTTCCACCAGGTATTTGAGATGTCTATATCTAACTTTTCATTTAGTGCTATGTATTCTAACTCTCCCATTTTATTTTTTAGACTTCTAGCATAGAGGCATTTAAGAGGTTGTATTTTGTTCATATTAACAATCTGGTTATCAATTGACAGGGGTAATTTGAAATCTTTCAGCTCTGTCTGCTCTGGGTTACTTTTACTTTTATTTTAACCTTTCTATTAATTTCTCTCTTTTGCTAGTATCTTTCAAGAGTATATGATTTCGAACCATGCACTCTTGGGCAACTGTTGCCTTTCCCATTTATCTAGTTTAAAAGCTGCTCTATCTCCAAGTGCACACACTCTGCACCAGATTCTTCAATTTACATACATACCCTCACAGGTCCTGAGCCCCACCCCTGGCTCTTTGACTGGAGCTTTGAGGGGCGCTATTTTGATTGAGATGTACATTTCAGTTTTATTCTTTCCAAACCAATGGATGTTGAAAATAAATTAAACATAAATAATACTCTGAATATTTAATGGAACAGGACCAAATTTCGCATGGGGAAATAATAATCTCAAAGAAGAAATGGCCCAATGTGTTTCTACGGAAGGAGGAGTTCCAGCTTATGCAGCATAGGTTAGTGTCGCTGAATATCCCCTGATGCCAACTGGTTAGTATCTGGGCATCCCGAGGTCGGCTCCTGGCCAGAACCGTGCAGCAGCAATATCGAGCCACTGCCTCTTTATGGCAAAGTGGCAACATTCCGCTGCAGTAAAGGCTGGCCTAATGTTTGGCAACCTGGAGATTCGATGCCGGAACCTGGATATGATCCTGGCATCCACTATCTGGGTCGAATGTTCAGCGATGGTGACTAGCCACTTTAGCAGCACTAGCTGAGTAGCAGGTCCTTGGTTTTCTCTCCTACAAATTCTACTGTGAAACCTACGGTTTGAACCATGCAGATTTCTTAATGGTTACTATTGGCAGGGCCTGATTAAGGTATAGGCAAACTAGATAAATGTCTAGACCACAAATATTTAGGAGACTCTTTCGGAAATCTCTGTCTTTGCCAGCACCGTACAGATTTGTGCATCAATGTTTGGAAGCTAGAAGAATAGCTAATGTGTATGGACATTTTCAGATTTTAAAATCTCTGTCTGAATCTTTCAACCGTCCACCCCATCTGGCCTTGATGCAGAAACCCTGCATTAGAGCCCAGTGCTAAAGCTATAGCGCAGGGTTTCCTAATGCAAGACAACACAAGGGTTTTTGCTCACAGATGCTACAGGCACATAGAATGCAAATATGCTGTGCACAAGACATCTGCGCTAAACCAGAAGAGCAAGCCAGACACATGCAACAGGGTCTGCAATAGCAGCACGTGCTGGAATCTAAGCAAAGAAAAATGGTTATCTGACACGTCACTTCAGACCAAAATCAGATCCAGACCTCCAATTCTCTGCTGAGTCACTCCAAAAGCCCTAGCCCCTGATCCCCTCATAAATCACTGGTGGCACCAGTGTCAATCCCTCACTCCAATTTCTAATTTAACATTGGTGGCCTAGTGGTCCCTACTCTCCATCTCCCCTCTCACTTCCCATAACGCAACTGGCCTGGTTAATGCAGCCCCTCCTCCCCCAAACTCCCTCCCACATTCCCTAAAGTACATTTAATGTGATTGGAGAGAGGAGCACTGCCCACAGACTCCTTCCTCTGAGCTGCCATCTTTTAAAATGGTGGTGTCTGATCCCACTCAGTATGTTCTGAGATGCACTGTGAGGAAGTCAATCGGCAGACTGACCACCTCCCCCCAGGTGGCCTCTTGGGTCTCAAAGGTAAGATGGGCATCAAGTGTAATTCCTTGATGAGTCAACGACTGAGTGAGAGGAATGGGAATACCTGCAATTGTAGGGCTAACAGTTGGCATGGAAGAACTCCCATTATACATGAATCTTATGACAAGAGGGCTAAGTTGTAGGCCATTATTAAACAGCCATGCCGAAGTGGAGTCAAAGCATGAACATAAGAAATGCCATACTGGATCAGACCAAGGTCTACAAGCCCAGTATCATGTTTTCAACAGTGGACAATAATGCATGCAAAATGCATATCTCGGGGCAAGCAATGGATTTCCCGGGTCCTCTTTAATAATAGTTTATGGGAACTTTTCCAAACCTTTTTTTAAACCCAGCTACACTAATAGCTTTTACTACATCCTCTGGTAACAAATTCCAGAGTTTGATTACGCATTGAGTGAAAAACATATTTTCTCTTATTAGTCTTAAATAAATTGTAGCTTCATTGCATGGCCCCTAGTCTTTCTACTTTTTGATGGAAATCCCATCAGCCCCGGCGAGATTAACAGAGCCACGAGAAGAAAGGGAAACTCTCGCGGCTCTGAAAGCCCGCGCATTGAGAGGGACTCGGGAGCTGATGGTGAAGGGAGACTCTGCCGGGCAGGCGGTGCCCCGCAGCGGGACATTTGATTATGCTGCTGCCACGGCTGCAGCGGCAGCCTTTTTTTTTTTTTTTTAATCTGTCAGGGCTGATGGGGGTGGGGGGTTAGGACTGGTAATGGGCTATGGGGGGGGGGCTAAGACTGGAAGTGGGATGATAGGGAGGGGGGTTAGGACTGGTAATGGGCTATGGGGGGGTTAGGACTACTAATGGGCTATGGGGGGGGCTAAGACGAAGTGGGCTGATGGGAGGTTAGGACTGGAAATGGGCTGATGGGTTAGGATGTAATGGGCTATGGGGGTAAGACTGGAAATGGGCTGATGGGGGGGAGTTAGGACTGGTAATGGGCTATAGGGGGGCTAGGACTGGAAATGTGCTGATGGGGAGGGGTTAGGACTGGTAATGGGCTATGGGGGTGCTAAGACTGGAAATGGGCTGATGGGGGGTTAGGACTAGTAATGGGCTGTGGGGGGGGGTGCTAGGACAGGAACTGGGATATGTGGGGCTAGGACTGGAAATGGGCTGATGGGGGTTAGGACTGGAAATGGGCTGATGGGGGTTAGGACTGGTAATGGGCTATGGGGGGGGGGGCTAAGACTGAAAATGGGGTGATGTGGGGCTTAGGACTGGAAGTGGGCTGATGGGGGCTTAGGACTGGTAATGGGCTATGGGGGGGCTAGGACTGGTAATGCGCTGGGGGTGACTAGGACTGGAAATGGGCTGAGTGGAAGGAGGGCTTGAACTGCAAATAGCTGATGGGGACGGGGGCTTGGAATGGAAATGGGCTGTGTGGAAGAAGGGCTTGAACTACAAATAGCTGATGGGGAGGGGGGCTTGAAATGGAAATGGGCTGTAAGGGGAGGGAGCTAGGACTGGAAATGGGCTGAGTGAGGGGGGGCTAGGACAGGAAATGGGCTGATGGAGGGCTAGGATAGGACTGGAAATGGGCTGTTGGGGGGGCTTGGATTAAAATGGACTCATTGAGGGGCTAGAACTGGAAGTAGGCTCATGGTTCAGCACCAACTACAAGACCACATGGACGAGAGGGGCTAGGATAGGACTGGAAATGGGCTGTTGGGGGGGCTTGGATTAAAATGGACTCATTGAGGGGCTAGAACTGGAAGTAGGCTCATGGTTCAGCACCAACTACAAGACCACATGGACGAGAGAAACAAGCAATAGGGTGTTCATGGACGAGAGAAACAAGCAATAGGGCATTCAGCACCAACTACAAGACCACATGGACGAGAGAAAAGCCCTAGATGAACATCAATACGGATTCTGTCAGAATCACGGAGTGGAAACACTACTGCTGGCACTCCTTGACAATCTACTTAGGGGCCTCGAGAACAAAAACTCCATGTTCATACTCATATTCATAGATATCTCAGCGGCATTCGATACAGTACATCACAACACCCTTTTGGACCGTCTGGCCTCGCTAGGTATAACAGGGACCCCCCTGAAATGGTTCGCATCATACATATCCAATAGGATGCAACAAGTGCAATTCAACAACGACAGAGCTGATGCTTTCCCCCAAACCCAAGGGATCCCTCAAGGGTCTGCCCTCTCATCCCTACTGTTCAATTTTTATATAAAGCCGGTATGCAGCATTTTCCAGAAATACAACATAAATTACCACATATATGCCGACGATGTGATGCTATACACACAGCTTGACATAACACAGCCTAACTTCAGTCCACTAGAAGAATGCCTTGACATGCTACAATCATGGCTTCAGCAAAACAACATGTCAATAAATCACAAAAAAACAGAGGTCATGTTCGTGTCCAAGAAAGCCAATTTCATCCCACCCACCACAGTCACACTAAACAAAAACATATACGATACGAAGCCTGTAATAAAGTATCTAGGAGTCCTACTAGACAGCAACCTCAAGATGGACAAACACCTCAGAACAGTTAACCGAGCCATCTTTTACAAACTCAAAATCCTTCAACCACTCCGCAATATCCTCGAGAAATCCGACTTTAGGTCTGTTGCTCAAGCATTAATCATTCCCCACCTGGACTACAGCAATGCCATTCTACAAGGGCTTCCAAAGAGCACACTAAGCATCCTGCAAATGGCTCAGAACGTGGCTGCAAGAGTCATCATGGAAAAGAAAGTCACCGACTACATAACCCCAGTTCTAATGGATCTGCACTGACTCCCAGTGGCCGCCCGCATCATCTACAAACTACTCATCACAACATTTAAGCTCATCAATGGCATCGCACCATCCTACCTCAATAACCTAATCACTATTCAACCTAGCAACAGGAGCAGGAGAACTATGAATCTCAACACCCTATGTATCCCGACCAGCATAAGATCTGTCAAGGCCGAAACAAGCAATAGGGCGTTCACATACTCAGCGCCAATCCAATGGAACCAACTACCGCATGAATTAAGGCTCACAAACAACCTGAGCGAATTTAGACGAAAACTGAAAACCTATCTGTTTCAAACCCACTACAACGTGATCTAACTGCAATACCCTACCTCAACCGGATCTCCTCTGCCGCACACGGCAGCATATAATCTAATAGCATATAGTCATGTATAGCTTGTACACCTTGGCAATTAATTCTGTACAAATTGTATATAGTACATAATCATGTATAGCCTGTACACCTTGGCAATTAATTCTGTACAAATTGTATATATGGGCCCCCCCCCAATCTATTGAAATCAAATGTATACCCTGATCTGTATGCTATAAGCAAATGTGTATCGTATCCAAATGCTTATCCCGTGTTACGTAATCATTGACTAATCAAAATGTAAAACTGAAAATCTCAATGTACCGTACAATACATTATGATACTGTAAAGTAAACCGCTGCTGATCGTAGGAAGCAGCGGTATACAAGTGTTTACTAAATAAATAAATAAATAAATGGGGGGCTTGGATTGGAAATGGGCTGAGTGGAGGGAAGCTAGGATTTGACATGGGCTGATGATGGTGGGGCTAGGAAAGGACTAGAAATGGGCTGATGGGGGGCTGGGATTAGAAATGGGCTGATGGGAGGCTGGGATTGGAAATGAGCTGATGGAGGGATTCGGATGGGGGAGCTAGGACTTGAAATGGGCTGATGGGGGTTAGGACTGGTAATGGGCTATGGGGGGCAAAGACTGAAAATGGGGTGATGGGGGGCTTAGGACTGGAAGTGGGCTGATGGGGGGCTTAGAAATGGTAATGGGTTATGGGGGTCTTAGGACTGGTAATGGGCTATGGGGGTCTAGGACTGGTAATGGGCTGGGGGGTGGCTAGGACTGGAAATGGACTGAGTGGAAGGAGGGCTTGAACTGCAAATAGCGGATGGGGACGGGGGCTTGGAATGGAAATGGGCTGAGTGGAAGGAAGGCTTGAACTACAAATAGCTGATGGGGAGGGGGGCTTAGAATGGAAATGGGCTGTGAGGGGAGGGAGCTAGGACTGGAAATGGGCTGATGGAGGGCTAGGATAAGACTGGAAATGGGCTGTTGGGGGGGCTGGGATTGGAAATGAGCTGATGGAGGGACTCGGATGGGGGAGCTAGGACTGGAAATGGGCTGATGGTGGGGCTAGGATAGGACTAGAAATGGGCTTATGGGGGGCTGGGATTGGAAATGAGCTAATAGAGGGACTCGGATGGGGGAGCTAGGACTGGAAATGGTCTGATGCGGGGACTAGAAGGGAGCGGATGCTGGGTGGGGCTGGAACTAGAAGGGAGCTGATGTTGGGGGAGGATTAGAATGGGATAGAGTTGGGAGAGTGAAATGGAGAGGGAAAAAATATTTTGTGTGGGAGGGAAGACAAATCTACAATTGGCCGGATATTGGGAGAGTAAGTGGGGATTGAGGATGGCGGGGTAAAATTTGAGTGGATGAAATAGGAATGAGGAAAGAGCAAAAGGAGAGAGATTAGTATGTTAAAGCAGATGTAGAGAGAGAATGGAAAAAAACTAGAAGAGTGAAGAGAGGACAAATAGACAGCAGACGATGGAGAGTTAGCAGAAGACACAAAGAAACCAGAAGAAAGTGGCTGGAGCAATTGCAACTAAAAAAAATGCACAAAAGGTAGAAAAATATCTCTTTATTGAATTTATTAACTGAAATATGCCAGCTCTGGGAAATGTACATCATTAACGTCTGCACTTTGTTTAGTACAAGAGGAAATTCATTTATAGTTTTATTTCTACAGTGTTATTGGGCTTTTGGGGTTCCCAGTTTAATTATTGTCTTCCTGTTTCTACATTGTGATTTCTTGTTTGTTGATGGTCTATGTTCTGCATGTGTAACTGAGCTGAGGTATTCTGTTTATGTAATTCCTATTTGACATTGCCACTTGTTCTCTTTCCCCAGTAGGTCATGTATTGTTGTTCTCTGAAATGTATTGGTTTAATATTTGTAGTGTTGTCTTTTGATAGGTAGGGTCTTGTGCTTTGTGAGTCCTGGTAGTGCTGTTATGATACGGCGGGTTTGCTATGGGTTCTAAATGGGCAGTATTTGTAGTAGTTCCTAATGTGCCTGGCAGTTGGCACTGGATTATAGTAATGTAGAAATCTTTTAGTCTTTCTTTATCCATACGTTCATTAAGAGGCATGTTTACTAAAAGTTAGTGTATGGTAACATTATGCAAATATTTATGCAAATGAGGCCATTATGCAAATGAGGCCCTGCACCGAGTCTCCTCACATGGCCCCGCACCCCCCTTGGGCCGCCCCTGGGTTTAATATATTGTCACATTTAGTTTCAATTTATTTTTCTTTACACACTAACAGAATGTTTGTGAACTGCACCATTCAAACTGTTCATCCATCTCCCCATCTCCTCACAACCATTTGTCTGCTCCTCTCCCATGCCACAGAACATACCACCAGGGGATGCGCCTGCCCGTGCCTTGAGGCATCCCATCATATACAACATTAGTGGAGGACAGTGCACTGCTAAAACATCTAGGGCATCAGACGTCCTTGGGCTGGCCCTGCTGACATCAGCCTATCATAGCCAATGCAGAGATGTGCATAAAATAGCAAAACCTCATCACCTCCTTGACTTCAGAAGTCCACCTAATCCCTTAGCTTTTATTAGTCTCTATCTCCTGCTGCAAAGAATCTATTTGTTCTACAGCTTCAGTGGGAATGTTGCCTGTACATAGAGACAATGCCCTTTCTATACCACAGTATTTCAGCGAGATCTCTGTAGACCCCTCTCTCATATTCCTTTCCCACTATGCCTAGTTTCCTGACATCAAGCTCATTATTGGTTGGACTGGGAATATCCCAGCTAATCCCAACCTCTTCATTCTCCACAGTTCTCTTAGGGTCGTAATTTCAGTACTTTTTTGGTACAGCAATATTGTACGGATTTCAAAGTTTTCAATGGATGAAATATACCATTGTATACTATTTTTCTGTACAGAAAGCTTATCCCACCAAAACTTCAAATCCATCCACAAGATGAGTAGCCATTTCCAACTTTTACATTACAGATTATATATTTGTCTGTTTTTACCAGCTTATTTCTATATTTAATATAAACAATCTCATCTGTAACCAACTGCTGTGGGTTGCTACTATCAGTCTCCCCCATCCTTAGGTGTCAGTTCATCTTTTCTTAACCATTGAGATCAGCTTACACTTCCAAAGTTGTATGAGAATATGGCAACTGCAAGCAGATTGATGGCTTCTATTTTATTCTGTGACATTAAAGCACTTTTCATTATCAATTTTAATCTTCTGCAATATTTTTTGTGGAGCGGTTCCCTTAGTAATTTATGCCGGATTGGTGCTCCTTTCTCTACTCCTAGATATGTATTTACATATTCCTGTTAAAGTCTCTTTATGTCATGGTCATCAGTCAGCGATGTTTTTGGTTATACTCAAATTTTCCCTAAGCAGTATTTGCCTTAGGATGATTTTTTGGCCTAGAAAAATGCGCTATCATCTGAAAAGCTTTGCACTACTATTCCACTAAGTGTCGAACACTGGAACTGTACTCTGGACAATTTCACGTTTTCTTAAGTAAGATGACTAAAACAGGTATGGTTTATGGCTATGGTTTATTTTATTTATTTACAGATCTTCTATAGCGCCCTTTTTAGCATCAGTGCGGTTTACAAGTAACAAGATATTGCCACGGACAAACGGTCTTAGGCTTACATTGTAACAGGGAGAATAACTTGGGATGTAACTGGGGCAACTATGTACAATTGGGAATTATATACAGGTACAAATTATATACAGGTATATTTTGTCTTAATATACCGCCCTTTGAACCAGCAGCAGAGCAGTTTACAATAAAATTATAAGCTAGAAAATACTGGAAAGGAACTACAATTCACAAAGGAAAAAGATAGAAAGAGAAGGAACAGAACTAGTGAGATCATATTCAGAACGTTTAGATGGTTACTCTCCAGTGTGTATTCTTTTGTGAAGTCTTAGGTAACCTTTTTGAGAGAAGCTTTTATCATATTCAGGACATTTAAATTGTTTTAATCCACTGTGAATTATTTTATGTCTTCTTAGATCCTCTCTTGAGGAAAGATTTCTCACATTCAGAACATTAAAATTGTTTCTCTCCAGAGTGTATTCTTTCATGGAGGTTTAGGTGACCCTTTTGAGCAAAGCCTTTATTACATTTAGAACATCAAAATGGTTTATTTTATGAACTTCTAGATTACTTTTTTGATAGAAGCTTTTTTAACATTCAGAACATTTAAACTGTTTCTGTCCAGTGTGTATTCTTTTATGTCTTCTTAGATCAGAGGTTGAATTGAAAGATTTATCACATTCAGAGCATTTAAATAGTTTTGCTCTAGTGTGTATCCTATTGTGACGTTTTAGGTGACCTTTTCGAATAAAGTTTTGATAACATTCAGAACAATTAAATGGTTTCTCTCCAGTGTGTATTCTTTTGTGAATTTCTAAATGATCTTTTCAATTGAAGCTTTTATCACATTCAGAGCATTTAAATTTTTTCACTCCACTGTGAATTACTTCATGCATAATTAGCACAGATTTTGATTTGTAACATTTACCACATTCAGAACACTGAAATCGTTTCTCTTCAGTGAGGCTTCTTTCCTGAACTATCAAGTTACCTTTTTGATTGAAACCTTTATCACATTCCAAACATTCAGATTATTTTAGGTTTTCATGAACTTTCTGATCAATTGTAAACTGTGATTTGTGTGTAAAACAGTTTTCACATTCAGTACATTTGAACGGCTCATCCTCTCTATGAAACTGTTTTTCTGCAGTAAGGCTTGAATTTCTATTAATCCTTTCCTCACATATAGTATATTGAAATGGTCTCACTCCTTCACTGAATCTCTGACTTTGTTCAAAAGTTGGAACGTGGTTGGAGTTTTCCTCTTTTTCAGTACATGTGCTGAGTCTCCTTTTTGAGCTTTTTCTCTCTCTCTGGATATTGTTGCTCTATTAATATGTCCCTCACAGTCAGCTGAAAGATCTTGGCAGTTTCTGGAAGGGTCTCTCCATTTCCATTTCTCCCTCCATTGCCCATCACACATTCTCATTTTCTTACTGTTACTCCCAAATGCATCACCTATTGAATATAAATGATAGTATGATGATTAATTTTATAGCTATTGAGAGGGACAAATAGAGGGAACTATCCCCATAGGATTCTTTAGTGACATTTGTATAGCTAAGGAGTCATATGATAAACAGGAACTGGTGCTGTTTGGAGCCTGGTACAAGTTGGTACAGTCTCCTCAGTGATTTTCTTCACTCGGATTATATAGTCATGAACCAAAAACTCTGCAAACCCCTGCTGGAGACTTGGGATTTGTTCTGAACAAAGTCACTGAATCTCAGAACTGTCACCTTAAGAAAACCAAATTCTAACTACTAAGAAATAAAAATATAACCAAAAATCCCTAGTAACATTTACACTTTATGTGTAAATTTAGAAATATTTGACAGTACCTCTCCTGTTATCAGTATCATCCTCTCCTCCCTCCAGCTGGTCCCAGACATTATCTCTTCTGCTTTCAGGTTTTCTACTGTGGGGTCATACTGTGACCTCTTTGGCCTGAGAGAATAATGGAAAGATAAGCTCAAGTTAAGATGTAAGAGGAGCAATACTTGGATAAAAGTGAGATGGTAAGAATTCTGTGAGCTCTGAAAATGTAAGTATCCTGGTCAAAGGGGTTAAGGAGTCCCTGTAGCAATGAAAAGGAACCCAGACTGGAAACACAAACAGCTTCCCAAAATCCACTGATAAAGCAGAGTGACAGTCATGTTAGTTCAGGTTAATCGTAGTGGAATTAAAAGAAAAAGAAAAATGGGAAAATGAGATCGTACTGTTCCGACCTGAAAAAGAAGGATTTAACTGTCAACCATCCATACTGTAAATGTATTAACTTAGTCTAGTAAAAAGGTATCACACGGTAAAAGGAAGAAGAAGAAAGTCTTCCACAGTAGAAACAATGGAGGAGAGCGGAAGATAAAGACCACGGCTAAACACAAAGAGGTAGTATAGGAAACTCTTTATTAACAGACCCAACTCAACGGTTTCGGCCAGGGGCCTTCTTCAGGGGTCTAAAAATGAACAGACACAAACATCAATATTAAAAACATATTTAAAAATAAATACACAAGCATAAAACAGTAGCAATAAAACTCCTCAACTAAAATACATTACCATGAAGGAACAAAGAACGTGAAAATGGTGGACGAACCACTCTTCCCAATCTACAGGGGAATAGGTAAAACATACAAGTGTCATTAAATACACAACTACTTAGAAATACTGGAAGACAATCAGTGTGGCAGGACTAAAGAGAAAAATACATTTCATAAAACAGTATGAGACATAAAAGAGCAATAAAATGCATATAAAAAATTAATTACACATCAAAAAATGTATGTATATATATCTATGACCTATCCCAGGGGTAATAAAAACATAGCAAAAACAACTTTATATTAAAATAACTATCACATAGGTAACAGAAAAAGGGGGGACAAAGTGCCTAAAGATAACCTTATAATAAAAACAATTAAAGAGATCCTTTCCATAATGTCCTCAAAACTGGAGAACAGCAGTGCTAAATTTAAAACTGTGTATAAGAAATCATAAATGTGTCTGTTCGTTTTTAGACCCCTGAAGAAGGCCGCTGGCTGAAACCGTTGAGTTGGGTCTGTTAATAAAGAGTTTCTTATACTACCTATTTGTGTTTGGCCGTGGTCTTTATCTTCTGCTCTCCTCCTTAGTAAAAAGGTATCACCTTATTTTCCTTTTTTGTTTTCCTTTTTATTTAACTAACAAAACCCTGTGGTAATGAAAACTACTGCTGAATATGCTCGGTGCTCTGGGAGCCCATTTCCCTTCAACCTGCTGCTATTAATACGCACTCTCCCTGCCTTCCTCCCCCCCCCTGCTGCTCCCAGTGGGTGGGTAACACATCCTCCCTCTCTCCTGATATATATATTAGTGGTCACCCTGCCTTTTGTCCATCCTGCTGCTTCCACTGGGGGCTTATCTAATTCCCTCCCTATTCTTCCAGTAGTGGTGGTGGCATGGGCACCTTGATCCCCTCCTCTTCTATCCCTTTCTGCGTCCCTCCATCCTGCTAATGCCAATTTGACAATTCTTCATTCTTCTTGCTGCTGGATTTCCTCCTTTCCTGGAGCCATTTCCAGTAACACCACCCTGCTGCCTCTCTCCAGCTGGCAGCGCTGCCTGGCTTACAGAAAATAAACCCACAAGCCAGGGGCACTGCAATGCCTATATGATTGGGGGATCCCAAGCTGACTCCACCCCTAGCTACACACGGATTTCTCCTCTTGTTCTGCTGCTGGGATTCCATCTCCTGTGGGTAGAAGAGAAGGGAATGGCTGTGATCATGGCAAAGACTCCTTCCGTCTGCCTGCGGGAGTTCCCCAAGGGAAGGCAGAAAGAGTATTTGCTACGATTGCTGCTGCTCTTTACTGCCCATGAGAGATGGAATCCCCGTGGGCAGAATAGGAGGGGAAGGCCATGACTGCAGCCTTGATGCAGGTTGCAGCTGGCGAGTGAACTTTTGTCTTGCTGCACGTTGGAAATCTCTGTTGAGTTCTGCGATTGTCTTTCTTTCTCCTTTGGCTAAAGCTTCTCTGCGTTTCTGGGCAATTTTCAGAGTATCTTCCGTCATCCATTTTGGCCGTTTTGCCTTTTTCACCTTTTGTAGAGACTTCTCGCTTTCTTCCAGCACAACCTTCTTGATGTCATTCCATAACTCTTCCGGAGCTCTGTCATTTGTATCTAAAGCAGCAAATCGATTTTGCAGGCAGTCTTTAAATTCCAGTGGTATATTCTCAAGGTCATATTTTGGTGCATTCATGAGTGGTTTGCTCTTTTTCAACTTTAGCTTGAGTTTGCATACTAGTAGTTGATGATCTGTACCACAGTCAGCTCCAGGTTTTGTCTTTGTTGATGTTACAGAGCTTTTCCATCGTTGACTTCCACAGATGTAGTCAATTTGATTTTTATACAATCCAGTGGGTGAAGTCCATGTGTACAGTCGTCGCTTGTGTTGCTGGAAGAAGGTGTTTGAGATGAATAGATCATTGGTCTTGCAGAATTCTATCAGTCTTTCTCCAGCTTCATTTCTGTTGCCAAGTCCATATTTTCCAACTACTTTGCCTTCTTCTTTGTTGCCAACTTTTGCGTTCCAGTCACCCATGACTATCAGGATATCCTGTTTGCATGTTCTGTCAATTTCAGCTTGTACTTGTTCATAGAACTCTTCAATTTCATTCTCTTCTGCAGCTGTTGTTGGGGCATATACTTGAATTATAGTTGTGTTGATAGGCAATCCTCGTAGACGAATAGAGACGTTCGCTGACTGCATTGTATTTCATTACAGTTCTTGCAAGTTTCTTCTTTATTATAAATGCAACACCATTTCTTCTTTGTCTTTCATTTCCAGCATAGTAGACCATGTGATCATCTGATGCAAAGTGCCCGATGCCAGTCCATTTCAGTTCGCTGACACCCAACAGATCAAGTGTACACGTTCCATTTCATTCTTGACCACCTCCAACTTCCCTTGGTTCATGCTTCGTACGTTCCATGTTCCAATGTGTAAGACATCTTTACAGCTTCTGACTCTCATTTCATGCGCAGCTACATCAGCAGTCAGACTTCCCGAGGGCTTTGATCCAACCACATCATAAATGCTGGCTTTACTCTGAAAAGTCTTCAGCTCGTCCCCAGTAGCTAGTTGAGTGCCTTCCGACCTGGGAGTCTCATCTTCCAGCACCATAGCACAATTTGTTTCCTTGTATCTATCCTTTGGGTTTTCATGGCAAGATACAGAAGTAGATTGCCGGGCCTTCCTTCCGCGCAGTTTAAGTTTGGTGTTGTTGCCGTTGTCACAGAAATGTGATCCTCCGCCGTCAACACTATCCCATTCTGCTGCTGCCCAGATGGGTGGTTTGTCTTCGTCTGGCACCTCAGCTGAGACCTGTCCATCTTGGGAGACCCTGCCAGTAGTTAAACTACCGATAGTTTAGCTCTCAGCATCACTGATGCACGCAAGCCCTCACAGCACGACAAGCTGCAAACCAAGTGAGAGGAGTGAACTTTAATAAGAGAAAATTTAGCATCTTGGAGCAGTACTAAGAGAGATCAGAAATAGTGAGAGATACAAGGATGATTATAAAAACTGATAAAGAATGAGAACTAGTAGGTGTTGAAAGAAAATGAGGGTATGGGACAGAGAGACAGTAAAAATTTGGGGGAGAATGAGAGAAAGACAGAAGGTGTCTTTCCTGTGGGAAATGTTTAGATCAGATAACCACTAGTTTTAATCTAAGATACATCACATGATTCACACAGGACCTCATGTTTGCCTGTGATAAAGATATTTCCTCTTTTCTCAAATCCCTGGGGCTCAGTTCTGTATCCCTCTTACTGAAATCGGATTAAAAGTTCAGGTTTCACATTGGGGGAGCCTGCCATGAGAAAAGACAAACTCTGGTGTAACTTTTCTAAACATATTCTACTATCTTATCAGTGCAAGTGAACTCAGAGTTATGTTGTTTTCACAGTCACTGCCACCACTGCAGAACCAAGAGAAGAGGGGTGCTGCTGTGCTGATTGTCATAAAAAATCTATTCAAGCAGCACCCTAATCATTTTAATACTGAGATGGGCAACTCCATTCTTCAAAAGCTACAAAACAGGTCTCTTGTGGATATTGCCACTGCATAAATATTTTGAACATTTCTGCCAAAAAAGGCTTTTTTTATACATATTTATTTAATTTTATTTATTAGTATTTAGCTCCCATCTTTCCAGTAGCAATTCGACTGTCACTGTTTTTCATTTCAGCTGCTATAGATCAGGAATTCAATTCTGTTTAGTGCCAACAATGGGAAATTTAACTCATTATAATTTTATGAGATAGGATAGGAGATGTCTTAAGCTCCAGCTAGGAGGCTCCCAAGACAAAGAATTTTTTTATTTATTTTATATTTATGGAATATACAAAATTATTATAAGGATACAATCACTTGCACAGAAATCGGGGAACCAGTAAGTTTAAACATAAGGAAAAAACACTCAGAAGAAACAATTAACCTGATAACCCCGCTCTAGCCCACAATAAAGAATCCAAAAGTGAACAGGAAAATATTCTAAATGAAACTCTTACAGGAAATATACAGAGGCAAATATCAGCCATATTCACAATCAAAACGGAGTATAACAATTGACAGACCCCCCACCAGCAACCCCACGGGCATTCATAAAGGAAGTCAACTGAGACGGAACAAAGAAAATATAGGAAGTACCTTCCAATTTCACAAGACATTTACAGGAGTACTTCAAAAAGAAAAGCACACCCAATTGAGAAACCCTCGGGCGCAGAAGCAAAAATTCTTTCCTGCATCGCTGGGTTTCCCTAGCTAAATCAGGAAATATGCGGACCAGGCAGCCCTTAAAAGGCACATTCCTCTTCTTAAAAAACATTTTAAAGGAGCCATTCCCTATCTGATGCCAAGGCAAATGTTACCAAACGTAAGGATGTGGTTGAAAACTACAGGCCGGTTAGTTTAACTTCGGTGGTGAGTAAATTATTGGAAACGCTGCTGAAAGAGAAAATAGTGAGGTTTCTGGAGTCCAGCGGATTACAGGATCCGAGGCAGCATGGATTCACCAGAGGCAGGTCTTGTCAGACAAATCTGATTGATTTTTTTGACTGGGTGACCAGGGAGTTGGACCGAGGGAGAGCTCTAGATGTGGTGTATTTAGATTTCCGTAAAGCCTTTGACACTGTTCCTCACAGGCGACTTATAAACAAACTGAGCACCCTAGGGATGGACCCTAAAGTTACTGCTTGGGTTAGAAGTTGGTTGGGTGGGAGGCGACAAAGAGTACAGGTAAATGGAGCTCACTCTGAGGAGAAGGATGTTGCCAGTGGTGTGCCCCAGGGATCTGTCCTTGGTCCGATTCTTTTTAACATCTTTGTTAGTGATATAGCGGAAGGGCTCTCGGGTAAGGTTTGCCTCTTTGCGGATGATACCAAAATCTGCAATAGAGTAGACACCCAGGAAGGGGTAGATAACATGAGGAGGGATCTAGCTAAGCTTGAAGAATGGTCTAGAATTTGGCAGCTGGGATTTAATGTTAAAAAATGTAAGGTCATGCATTTGGGCTGCAGCAATCCAAGGGAGCAATACAGTTTAGGAGGTGAAGTACTTTTGTCCACTAAAGAAGAGCGGGACCTAGGCGTGGTTGTGTCTGATGATCTTAAAGTAGCTAAACAGGTGGAAAAGGCGACAGCAAAAGCTAGAAGGATGCTTGGGTGCATACGGAGAGGAATGGCTAGCAGAAAAAAGGAGGTGATAATGCCTCTGTATAAGTCTTTGGTGCGACCTCATTTGGAGTATGGTGTGCAATTCTGGAGACCGCATCTTCAAAAGGATGTGAACAGGATGGAGTCGGTGCAGAGGGTTGCTACCAAAATGATTAATGGGCTTCATTATAAAGCATATGAGGACAGACTTAAGGATCTTAATATGTACACCTTAGAGGAAAGGCGGGATAGAGGTGATATGATTGAGATGTTTAAATACCTCCGTGGCATAAATGTTCAGGGAGAGAGCCTCTTTCAATTGAAAGCAAGTTCTGCTACGAGGGGACATGGGATGAGGGTGAAGGGAGATAGATTCAGGAGTGATATGCGGAAATATTTCTTTACGGAAAGAGTAGTGGATCCGTGGAATAGTCTCCCAGTGGAGGTGGTAGAGATGAGGACAGTAACTGAATTCAAGAAAGCATGGGACCAACACAGAGGATCTCTAAAGGCAAAAAGTGGACTGTTGTAGTTGTTATGGAAGGACAGACTAGATAGGCCATGTGGTCTTTTTCTGTCGTCATATTTCTATGTTTCTAAACATGTAACAAGAACAGCCATTTCTGTATCTGAATTCTATAACAAAGAAGTATCATTTAAAACATCAGCTATTTGTGATCCAGGTAACTCAGCATTAGAAAAAACGTTTTGACCAGTGGGAATATAATATATCTTAACCAATGGTGGATAGAGCTCAGGGGAGACCCAAGCACCTCTAACAAATAAACTTTAAACATCTCTTTAGCAGACATACCAGTTACTTTTGGAAAATTGATCAAATGTAAGTTAGTCAGCCTTGAATGGTTACCCAGAAATTCCAAATGACTCCTCACATTTCCAGAATCTTTCATCAATGCCTCAGCTTGGGAATCCAAACGGTCATTTCTGAATGAGAGGTCAGAAACCGAAGTTTTAAGAGTTTCAATAGACTGGACATTCATAGAGTAGGTCTTCTCGTTCTGTACCACCTGGGCTTGCAAACGTTGGATCTGAGGAATAATGGCCTCACTTAACTGTTTAATAGCAGACCAAATTGCCTCCAAGGTAAACTGCTCCGGTGGCTGCTACTCAAAGGAAAAGGGTGAAGCCTCTCTTGCAGCCTCAACTGCAACTGCTGCCATTATGGGGTCCGATGGAGGATAGGAAGCTTTTCTCCTTGCCTCGTTCACCAACGACTGCACTCCGAGCGTCTCAAGGCTAGATGGATCTTGCGAGGAAACCACGACACTTGCGGTCATGCTCAGATTTGGCCCCAGCGAAGCAGCAGGCACACCACCTCCGGAGCGCTCCTCCGCTTCTACACTCTCCGAACGCACCCCTGAGCAGGCCTGCTTCAGAGGCCTCCGTACATCCGGGGGCATCAGGTCACTGCCCGAGGGAGACGCTGAGCTCACTGGCTCCAGCGAACTCTCAGCCGGGCTTCTCACCCCGGTGTTTTGTGGCGGACCTTCCCGACGCACCAAGGAATCCAACAGACCTGAAAAAGGTAAAGCAGAGGCAGCAGGCAAGTCTGGGGTACTTTCCCAAGCCGAACTTTCTTCTGACACGGCATGAAGAAAACGCGTCAGGCTCATCAGTCTCTGCCCAAGACAAACAATTTTTAGCAGGAAAACCAAGGGGGTGGGAGGGGGAGGGGCAGAGATAGCAACAATGGCACAAAATGCCTTCTCTCCTCCCCCTCCTGCCTCCACCTCAGCAGTGAGAGAAGGAACTTCCTGTTGGTACCGAGAGTCTGACATGTACTGATTAACCAGACAGACAGGCTGGACTCAAAATCCTCTCACTTAATTCACCTCCTTGGTCATGATCTTCATTTCAATTCATGTGAGCCAGTGGCGGCACCCATGGACCCCTAGGGTGCCCCCTGTTGTGATGAATTGTATTTATATTTGGGCTCTTGTGGGTCCTGCTGAAAGACCGAAGCTGCAGGTTTGTCTGTGGGAGAACAGAAGCCAGGAGTGTTTGCTCAGGGCTTGCTGAGTGCCAAATGCTGCAGAAAGAGCCTTGGATGTCAGCAGCCAGTCCAAGGCCTGATCCTGGTGCTATTAAGAACAGCTAAGTGTTTAAGACACTGCTGGAGGCTTTTTATTTTTGTACAAAATGTTAATACATGGTTATCAAGATCCTTATAGCTTAGGGCAGGATTACTATATATGTGCCAACCTGCTCACATTACCTCCAGCCGACCATACTACTCTTCTAAAAATCCTCTAGAATTTCCCAGGTTGTTGTTGTTAAGTGCCGTCAAGTCAGTGTCGACTTATGGTAAAGAGGATGGAAGCATAGCCCTATGAGTACTTTTGTACACTAGAAGAGCGGGACCTAGGCGTGGATGTGCCTGATGATCTTAAAGTAGCTAAACAGGTTGAAAAGGCGACGGCAAAAGCTAGAAGGATGCTAGGGTGCATAGGGAGAGGAATGGCTACAGAAAAAAAAGAGGTGATAGTGCCTCTGTATAAGTCTTTGGTGCGACCTCATTTGGAATATAGTGTGCAGTTCTGAAGACCACACCTTCAAAAGGATATAAACAGGATGGAGTCAGTACAGAGGGTGGCTACTAAAATGGTTAGTAGTCTTCATTATAAAGCATATGAGGACAGACGTAAGGATCTTAATATATACACCTTAGAGGAAAGGCGTTATAGAGGTGATATGATTGAGACGTTTAAATACATCTATGGCATAAATGCACAGGGGGAGAGCCTCTTTCAATTGAAAGCAAGTTCTGCTACAAGGGGACATGGGATGAGGGTGAAAGGGGAGAGATTCATGAGTCATATGCGGAAATATTTCTTTACGGAAAGATTGGTGGATCTGTGGAATAGTCTCCCAGTGGAGGTGGTAGAGATGAGGATGGTATCTGAATTTTAAAAAAGCATGGGACAAACATAGAGGATCTCTAAAGGAAAAAAGGGGACTTTTGTAGTTGTAGATATGGAAAGAGACTAGATAGGCCATGTGGTCTTTTTCTGTTATCATTTTTCTATGTTTCTATGAGGAGAGGCTAAAAAGGTTAGGGCTCTTCCACATGGAAAAGAGCTGGCTGAGGGGAAATATGATAGAGACCTATAAATTAATGAATGGAGTGGAACGAGTAAACCTAGATCGAATGTTTATGCCTTCAAAATATAGAAAGTCTAGAGGACATGCATTGAAGTAACAGAGTAACCTATTTTAAGACTAACAAGAGGAAATATTTTTTCACTTGACGCGTAATCAACTCTGGAATTCGTTACCGGATGTAGTAAAAGCCGTTAGTGTAGCTGGGTTTAAAAAAGATTTGGACAAATTCCTGGAGGAAAGGTCCATATACCATTATTAAAGGGGACTTGGGAAATCCTCTGCTTGCCCCAATACAAACACTGTGGAACCTGTGTCTTTTGGTACTTATGACCTAGATTGGACACTACTGGAAACAAGATACTGGGCTTGATGGACCTTGGTCTGACCCAGTATGGCATATCTTATATACTTATCATCCTCTGAATAGTTGACCTAAACTGTATTCAGCCTTCAGTCAGGCAGCTCATTGTTGACAGTGGTATCCATAGCTGCTGTTATTGTATCGATCCATCTCACTGTCCTCTTTTGCGTTGACCTTCTACCTTGCCAAGCATGATGTCTTTCTCTAATGATCTCTCTCTTTGCATGATGTGTTCAAATTATGAATGTCGAAGTCCTGTTATCTAAGCTTTTAAAGAAAGCTTAGGTTTGATCTCCTCTAATACTGACTGGTTTGTTCTTTGGACAGTCCATGGTATACACAGTATTCGTCACCAGCACCATAATTCAAAGGCATCAATTTTCTTCCTGTCTCTTTTTCACTATCTAACTTTTGCATCCATTTGATTCTCTTACGCAAACTTTACATTCATCAAGAAGCAACAGTTTGAAGGCAACAAGGAGAAACAGAATGTTTTAAGATCAGCAAAGGTGTACGACAAAGCTGCATATTTTCCCTCTACCTCTTTAATATATATGCAGAACAAATCTTCAGAGAAGCAGGATTGTATGACGACAACAGAGGCGTGAAGATTGTTGGAAGACTCATCAACAATCTGTGCTATGCTGATGATACCACATTAATGGCTGAAAGTGAAGATGATCTGAAACATTTGCTTCTCAAGATCAAGGAACATAGTCTTAAAGTGAGCCTGCACCTTAATGTAAAGAAGACAAAGATCCTGACAACTGGCAAAATCAATAAGTTCATCGTTGATGGGGAAGAAATTGAAATTGTGGACAACTTTAACCTACTTGGATCAACAATCAATAAAGAAACAACAAGCAGTCAAGAAATCCGTCGACACATTGCTCTTGGCAGAATGGCTATGAAGGACCTGGACAAGATTCTCAAGAGCAGAGATATGTCTCTCCCCATACAAAGATTTCCCGAGTATATAATACCAAAGCTATAGCATTTTATATGAATTTGCCACTTTATTAGCTGCAAACCGGGCCAGCCCATCCATTGCGCGATAATGTTGTTCGCACAGGACCCTGCGCAAACTCCATTCTCGCACAATGGACGACTTCAGAGGCAGCCGGGGAAGCCCACGCATAGCCGCCAGCGTGATGCATGTGCTTGTCCAGTCCCCAGGCTATCGCTACCTGCTCCTGTCACCAGACCCACTGTGCTACTTCTGGACAGGGGAAGGCGGGAACAGCAGGAGAATGACACCCTATGGGGAGGAAGGGGGGCAGTCCAAAAAGAACAAAATGGGGAGCCATGATAGAGGTTCACAAATGCTGTTTGGCTAGGGCTCAATATAATGTTTACCCAGCCCTAGCTGTGGGACAGGGGTTAAACTGTAAAATAATCTTTTGAAGCTATTAACCGTGTCATCTAAAGGTCTGATATATTATTTCACTTGGTTAGAATTTATTATTCTTTGCAAGCCAACAGAATGTTTAGGTACTGCAGCATTCAAGACACCATCCATCACCCATCTCTCCATAACCACGTCAGTCCCCTCCGCATGCTACAAACCATATCAACAGGGGCTCTGCTTGCCCATGCCTAGAGGATTCCCATCCCAGAAAACAATAACATACAAGTTTAGAGCAGTGTGGTACACTGCTAATAAACAGCAGCTCAAGGGTCTAGGGCTCCAGATGTCCTTAGGCTGGCCCTGCTGACATCAGCACTGAAAGCCAGCATGAAATGTGTATAAAGTAGCAATACGTTGAGCCCAATTCAGGGAAGGAGACGTCCTTGAGGAAGACAGGCCAGTTGGGACAAAACGTTCCCGCAGTGCACAGAATCGGGCCCGTGGATGGCCTGGTGTGCCTCTGCTGCCTGCGGGGACGTCCTCCCTGCAGGTGCCCCCAACTCCCTTGGCTTCGGCCCCCCACTTTCCCGCCGCTCAACCCACGGCTGGCCTACTGGGGCCTGGATCGGGTGGCAGGGATCGCTCTGCAACTAGACCTGGGGGGGGGGGATCTCTGGGCCCACATCGCCGGGTTGGTGCTGCTTATTCTACCTTCAAGGTGGAATAAGCAGCACATCCCCTTTGACCCAGCAGGATGTACAGGGATGTGACCTGAATTGTCCCTGTACATCCTGCCGGGCCAGGCTGGCCTGCCTTTGCTCCACCCAGATTCCACTCCCTCCCTGCTCTCCTCATCCTGCTGCTCAGGTTGCGCGGGGAGAGCCGGAGGGGGAATTAGGCCCGCAACCCGCATCCCAGAATCGGGCCTGTTATCTCTTTCTTATCATCAGGGGGTCCACCTAATTTGAGTTACTCTTCATAGCTGTTTTACTATCTTCTACCTCATGCTGCATAGGGTCCATGAGATAGAAGGTTCACTATTGTTGATAGCATGCTTGTCAAACTTTTATCCTGTATGACCCCATTTTAACAACTGAAAATTCACATGACCCCAGATGATGATACAATCAAAATATATGGTCTCCAACTCCTTCCCCTCCCTTCATTCATCTAAAGCAGGAAGGTAGTGGCAAAAGCAGCAGCAGTCGGCACAGGCTAGAAACAGAAGCATGACGGCAGAAAGAGACCACATGGCCTATCTAGTCTGCCCTTCCATATCAACCACTGGATCAACCAAGGACCAAGGATCCCTTGTGTCAGAGTGCAGTGTGTTCTTATAGACCCCAGTACTCAGCATGGGTTTCCGGTCTAACAGGAAGCTTACCGCAGAGAGGACAAGGGCCCATGAACGTTCACTGGCTCACAGGCCACGTGCTGTCTGCTGACAGCCACTAATTGGTTTAAGTCACAGTAAAAGTCCAAAGAGAAGGGGCAATGGCCATATATCTGTGACTCCATCTGGGGTCCCGACCCAGTTTGGGAACCAGTGGTCTATAACTTCAGCAGGAATGTTACCTGTACTTATAGGTAATGCCCTCTCTCTAGCACCACCTGAAGCCCTAGTGCCTAAGCTAAGGGTAGACACCATTTTATCCTGGGTGAGATGCATCCAATATGAAATATCCTTTCCTGTCATACTTCAATAAAACATACATAAAATAGAACAAGAAAGACAATTTTAGCAGTTGTCTTGCTGAAATATGGTATAGGGTTTAAACAGTGAGGTGTGTGGCTAGGAACAGCGATTCACCGAGATTTCTGCAGACCCCTGGTGTGGATTCTTTATTAGTCCTTTACCTCTATGTCTGGCTTCCTGCATCAAGTTCCTTATTAGTGGAATGGGAATAACCCAGGTGATCCCGACCTCTTCATTCTCTGGTAGATTGCTTTTCCACTGCAGCAATATCATAGCGATTACCAGGTTTCCAGTGGATGAGACGTGCCATCTGATTCTGCTTTTCCATAGAGATCTGTTTTATTTTATTTATTTATTTGGCTTTGCTTTTATACTGCTTCTCACAGAGGTCAAAGCAGTGTACATAAAACTTAAACAGGTTAAACAAGGTTTACATAGAACAAAGTGATCCACGTAAAACTTGGAGTTTAAACAGATTAAACGATGTTACAGAAAACAATAAGTTTGTACATTATATTTAACAGAGGCAAGTTGCCGTAGAACTATTTACAAAGCATTCTTAGGTCTGGGGGGGGGGGGGGGGAAGGGGGTTTGGAAACTGGAGAGGGTGAGGGGGTGGGGTCAAAGCACAGCTTTTCCTTACAGAATCTATATTTTACTTTTTTTTCCAGTTTCTTTCTATATTTGCTGTAAACCATCTCATCTGTAATCTATTGCCCTTAGCTGCAACTATTGATCTCTCATCCTTAGGTTTCAGTTCACCTCTCCTTAACGATTCCTGTTTCCTGGATGCATCCACGTCTAATTCCAGGAGTTACACTTTCTATTTCCCACTGTATTTGTATATTTGCTACTTGTTTTTACTAGTTTGCTGATCTAATTCTTTAAAGAGATTTATTTCTTGTTTTGAAAATTCTGTTGCTTGGAGGCTGGCTTTCATACTTCACCACTTTTTTTGTGCTCAGGTCTGCTGATGTTGTTAAGTAGATCTGGTGGCCTATGATGGTAGCTCTATATGTATAAATGATTTTCATGAAGTCCACTCATCCTTCAACTCTAGGAATATAATGTTTTTGCTTGCACAGATTCTTACAAACTACCTCATAGGCAAGGAGGAGTGTTCTTCTTTGTATATCTGGTTGTGAATATCAGCCAACAAAAGAGAAAGGAACCTCGTCGATCAAGAAAGCTATAGCAAAACAAAGAAAGAATGGAGCCACAAACAGAATATAAACTGAATGAATTCTTCACTTCGGTCTTTACTGAGAAAGATGTAGGGATGTTACCCATGACTGAAGTGGTATTTAAAGGAGCGGAAGAATTGAAGGAAATATCGATACATCGGGAAGATGTATTACAACTATTAGATAAATTGAAGAGTAGAAAATCACCTGGGCCGGATGGTATACATCCAAGGGTGTTGAAAGAACTGAAATATGAGATTGCAGGCCTGCTATTAGTAATCTGTGAACTATCATTAAAATCATCTCTAATACCTGAAGATTGGAGGATTGCCAATGTAACACCAATTTTTAAAAAGGGTTCCAGGGGGTGATCTGGGAAACTACAGACCAGTGAGCCTCACGTCAGTACTGGGAAAAATGGTAGAAACCATCATAAAGAATAAAATTCCTCAACATGAATATAGTCATGGCCTAATGGGAGACAGCCAACATGGCTTTAGACAAGGAAGATCGTGTCTTACTAATCTGTTATGTTTTTTGAAAGTGTGAATAAACAGGTGGACAAAGGTGAGTCGGTTGATATAGTGTATCTGGACTTTCAGAAAGCCTTTGACAAGGGCCCTCATCAGAGACTTTTGGCAAAACTAAAGAGTCATGGGATAGGAGGCAGTATACTACTGTGGATCAAGAACTGGTTACAAGATAGAAAGCAGAGGGTTGGGCTAAATGGCCAATTTTCCCAATGGAGAAAGGTGAATAGTGGTGTACCCCAGGGATCTGTTCTGGGTCCGCTGCTTTTTGACATATTCATAAATGACCTGGAAAGTGGAATAACGAGTGAGGTTATCAAATTTGCAGATGACACAAAACTATTTAAAGTTGTTAAAACCCAAGAGGATTGTGGAAAATTGCAAGAGGATCTTGATAAATTAGAAGACTGGGCATCAAAATGGCAGATGAAATTTAATGTGGACAAGTGCAAAGTTATGCACCTAGGGAAGAACAACCCAAACTATGGTTACACGATTCAAGGTTCCACATTGGGAACCACTACCCAGGAATCATTGTGTATATCATGTTAAAACCCTCGTCCAAGTGTGCAGTGGCAGCCAAGAGAGCAAATAGAATGCTAGGTATCATAAGGAAAAGAATAGAAAAAAAAAAAGATATTATAATGCCTCTATATCATTCCATGGTGAGACCACACCTTGAATTTTGTGTGCAATTCTGGTCGCTGTATTTTAAAAAGGATATAGAGTTATTAGAAAAGGTTCAGAGAAGAGCCACCAAAATGGTAAAGGGGATGGAAGGATACTCCTGTGAAGAAAGGCTAAAAAGATTAGGGCTCTTTAACCGGGAAAAGAGACGGCTGAGAGGAGATATGATAGAAGTCTATAAATTAATGAACGGAGTGGAACGGATAAACGTAGATCGATTGTTCACGTTATCAGAATATAGAAAGACTAGGGGACATGCAATGAAGCTACAGGGTAAACTATTTAAGACTAATAAAAGAAAATATTTTTTCACTCAACATGTAATCAAACTCTGGAATTTGTTACCGGAGGATGTAGTAAAGGCTGTTAGTTTAGCTGGGTTTAAAAAAGGTTTGGACAAGTTCCTGGAGGAAAGTCCATAAACCATTATTAAGAAGTGACCCCGGATATCAATGCTTGACCCAGTACAAGCATTGCGGAACCTGTGTCTTTTGGGGAAACTGCTAGGTACGTATGACCTAGATTGGCCACTGTTGGAAACAGGATACTGGGCTTGATGGACCTTGGTCTGACCCAGTATGGCATATCTTATGTTCTTATAGTAAAATAGAATGAATTTAGTGATTGTCAGTGAAGCTTTTAACCCATTCAGAAAAATTAAATGATTTCTTTTCGGCATGTATGCTTTGGTGAAGTCTTGGATGATCTTTTTGACCGACTAAAGCATTTATCACATTCAGAATATTGAGATTGTTTCTCTCCTGGGCAATTTCTCCAAGCAGGTTAGTTTTGTGCATACTATGACAGTCATGAACCTCACTTCTAAGCCAGGGTTTGTGACTTGTATGGATAACCTATCAAGGTGTGATTGGAAATTCCGCTTTATGAGACCTTTGACTTCCAATACATCAGAGGAGGGAGGGATTAGACCAGCCATGCAAGTGTGGAGTTGGAAAGATCTGCATTTTTTTTTAATTGGAGGTCTGCTGCTGCCACCACTACCAAGAAAACAGGAAAAATGGCAATGGGGCAAAGACTGGGCAGGCAGGCAGGCAGCATGGGAGGGGGGGGTGCCAGCTGGACATGAGGTGGGCTAAGATGGGGAGATGCTGAACATGGGGGAGTGGGGCAGAAGGGCTATAATGGGCATGAGGGGTTGGGCAAATGACAAAAGTTTGATGTCATTGTTGGGGGTGTCAGCATTATTAGTCACATAGGGCACAGCTGACCTCTATTATCAATGCCATTCTGATGTTTTTCTTCTGTACCACTCTTGGGTTCCTCCCATCCAGTTTCTTATATGTCAGAATGGGAATGTCCCAAATTATCAGAACTTCTGCATTCTCCTAATTCTCTTAGGGTCACGATCCCAGTGCTTTTCTGATCCAGCGTTGTTGTAGTGCTTATAAAGTTTCCAGTGGATGAGCCATGCCACCTTGTGTCTTTCTTCTGCCATCAGAACTTCACAACCAGCTTCAAGATGAGTAACCGTTTCCAGCTCTTCTTACAGGAAATGCATATTTCTGTTTTAGCAGTCTCCACAATGCTTGCTGTGAACCATCTCCTCCTTAATCCAGTGGCCTGGGCTGCGATTACACAGGTCTGGGACTAAAAAGCTGTTTGATTATTTTCATCTAATTTCCATGTATTTTTGTGTGCTGAGAACAAATAAAATATTGAAAAAACTCCTAGACATCATGATTTGCCACAACATGCAAAATTGTCTTGAAATTTATCAAATTTTTGAAATTACTATTAATTAATTCAAATTACTATTAATTAATTCACATAAGTACATTTAAGATATAAAATGCCAAAAAAGCCTTAAAGGGGTTGTTCGAGTTATGTAAAAAAAAATATAGCACTGTAAATCTGATGGTCAGCAATATATACATAAGCTAAGGAAGTTTTAAGTCTGTGCTTCTAATGGTAGAAGGGGTTAATCTTTCCTGAAGAATCCAGTGGGAGGGAGACACAGGGCAGATAGCAGCAGCTCCGGTCAGTGCAGGGGGGCGTGGCCAGCACTGTGACGTCTCGTGTACAGACACAGAGCTGCTCTCTCCTGCATGCCACATTTGTGCACAAATCATCATCAGGTTCTTGGTTCTAGGCTGTTCACACTTTTTCATCGCAATTCGTGTTAGCTCGTCATTCTCCAACCGTTAGGTTATGGCTCCGCGAAAGTATATTAATTCACCAGACAGTTTCTGTTTCATCTGTGGTGAATATACAGTGTTGAAGAAACAGCAGAATATTACAGATTTTGTGAAAAAAGTATACTTTGCATACTTTGGACTAAAAATTGGAGATCAAGATAAAGTCTGAGCGCCTCATAAAGTGTGCAAACGCTGTGTTGAGGACCTCCGAAACTGGTTCAAGGGTAAGAAAAAATCTTTCCATTATGGGATTCCTATGGTATGGTGAGAGCAAAAGAACCATAGTGACGACTGCTACTTTTGTTCATGCGATGTGAAAGGTTTTAATTCCAATTGGAAGCATTCCATTTCATACCCCAATCTTCACTCGGCAGTTCGTCCCATCCCCCATGGCACAGATATACCAGTACCCAAGCCCCCTGCTACCTTGGAAGAGATACCTAGCTCCAATGAAGGTGAAGTCATACCTGAACCAGATGACGAATCAAGTTCTGACTTTGAAGATGATACAAGACCAAAATTGTTTTCTCAGGAGGAGATGAATGATTTGGTAAGAGACTTGAATCTTCCCAAAGATGCCCCTGAGTTACTCGGATCAAGGCTGAAAAGCAAGAATTTATTGTTGCCTGGAGTGTCATCTTCATGGTTCAGACATCGTGAAAAGGAGTTTCTTCCTTACTTCGCCCAGGAAGACAAGTTGGTTTATTGCATCGATGTCGAAGGTCTGATGGGTCAATTTAAAATCCAATATGATTCAGAGCAATGGCGTCTTTTTATAGCTTCTTCAAAAAGAAGTCTCAAAGCAATTTTACTCCACAATGGTTTTTACGCTTCCATACCTGTAGGTCATTCCATACACTTGAAGGAAACCTACGAGAATTTGGAATTGGTTCTTCGTAAACTTAAATATGAAGACCATGGTTGGCAAGTGTTTGGAGACTTGAAAGTCTTGTGCATACTGCTCAGGCAACAAGCTGGGTATACCAAATATCCTTGTTTTCTGTGTCTGTGGGAGAGTCGAAACTGACAAAATCACTGGACCAAGAAGAGTTGGCATCCGAGGGTGCTAACAGTCGGTGAAAAAAATGTCCTCCGAGAAACTTTGATACCTTCCCATAAAGTTCTTCTACCACCTCTCCACATAAAATTGGGATTGATGAAGCAATTCGTAAAATAACTTCCAAGAGATGGAGAATGCTTCAAATACTTGGTCACCAAGTTTTCAGGCCTGTCGGAGGCAAAATTGAAGGAAGGTGTGTTCGTCAGACCAGACATTAGGCTTATAGTTGACCAAGAATTTGTCAATACCATGACGGATCCTCAGAAAGAAGGGTGGATTGCATTTAAAAAGTCATACAGAAATTTTTAGGCAATAACAAAGATCCTCACTACAAAAAGATCATCGGACGAATGCTGAAAGCATTTCAAGCTTTAGGTTGCCTGATGAGTTTCAAAGTGCATTTCCTCCAGTCCCACCTTGACTACTTTCCTGAAAATTTGGGAGCTGTGAGTGAGGAACAAGGTGAACGATTCCACCAAGAGATTAAAGAGATGGAAAGGAGATACCGGGGAAAATGGAGCATTACAATGATGGCAGACTACTGTTGGATGCTTCAGAGAGACATTCCAGATGCTACTCACAAGCGTAAATGCACCAAGAGGAGCCTCATAAGGAAGAAGAATCAAGTTTAGTGTGTGTAGGTGAGCTCATTTCAGTTCAAAAAAGGATTTTCATGAAAATATTGTAATAAAACTTTAATTTTATAAGTCTATTTCCATTTATTTTGAGGTATTGCCTTATTTAACATAGTTGCCTAAATTGTCAGGAAACGTGATGTCCTATGACAAAATGGAGGTCATTTTCGGATTCAGCGCACCAAAAAACATAAAGATTACGTGGAATAACCAAAACAGTTCTCGAAAAAGCTTTTTTTGCAGACCTGTGTTATCAGTCTCTCACCTTAGTTTTCCTCTCTTTAACCACTCATGTGTCCTTGTTTGATCAACAAACAGCTCTTAGAGTAATGCTTTGGATTTCCCACTATATTTATGAATTTGCCACTTGTTGTTTCCTTGTTTGCTGATCTAATTCTTGGAAGAGTCCTTTTCTCATATCGCAAATTCTGTTGCTTCTTTTCCTGTGCGTACTAGTGGATTCTTATCCATTCCTTATGCTCATCAGAATGCCTGTCGTAGTTTGATAATGGAGATGGATTTTGGTCATTTACTTTCATACTGTAATACTTTTCATGCATTCGGATCTGTTGATGCTGTTAAGTAAGGCTGGATGCCTTGGAGTGGATTGCTCTATAGGTATAATCTAAAGAGGTCCATTCCTCCTTGAACTCTAGGAATGTACAGTCTCAACATACACTGATTCATATAAACCACTACTAAATATGGAGTTTTCTTGTTTGTACATCCAATTTCTCAAGATACTTTAAAGGCCAATCTATAATTCCAAAGCTATACAAGAGTACGGGGCTTGCAAGCTGATTAATGGCTTATATCATACTTTGATGTTAGTGCAATTTTTAGAATCAGCTCCTATATTATTCTTTGCTGGTCTTTTCTCTCAATACTTTATGCAAAATTGTTGCTCCTTCTTCTACTGCCTTCATGTTTAAGTTCATTTATGTTACATGCGTCAGTTAGACAGATGCTTTTAATTGTCCTCAATTTTCCTCAAAGGAAAGTTGCCTTAGCACATTTGTCTAGGCCAAAAGTCATTGTGATGTCATCAGAGAACCTTTTAACTAGCTGAAGTTGTTCTGCTACATGTTTATCATTGAGACTATAGAACTTCAGGCCATCTACAAACAGTAGGTGTGATGTCACCTCTGGATTTTTGCTAGCTTTTCATTAAGGCTAAACCCATAACCCCAAAATGTTAGGAAGTGCATTCAAAGGATTAATTGGTATACAAAACAAGAGTGGTGACAAGGAATCTCCCTGAAATATTCCTCAATGGATCTTAATATTAGGAATGTGTACTATAATGGAATGTGATTTGCTACATTTTCAGTCAATTTGATGTACTCAAACAATTTAGAATTTACATTTTGTACATTTCAAAGCTACTTATTATCCAGAAATGTGGACACAGTCAAAGACTTTCTTATAATCAAGCCATGCTGTGCTGAGATTTCTACTTTTCTTAGCTCTAACCATGGTATTTTTGTTTAGCAGTGTTGGCCTTTGGCTCCATATACTCCCCTTTTGTTACCTTTCTGTTCTACTGCCATGATATTATTGGAATCAATATGGTCCGCGTATATTCCGTCGACATCTATTGTAGTAAATAGCTTGTAGATTGGAGACAGACAAGCTATTGGTCTATAATTTTTGGAAATGTTAGTTGAGTCTCCCTTTAGAAAAAGAAGTGTTGATCCTGTTATTAGCCATTGTGGTGTTTCTCCTCGGTATGTGTTATTTCATGAATTCTTAGGCTAGCTTTATTAACATACTTTTTACCACAAAAAGAACATGTAAATGATTTCTCTCTAACGTGTACTTTTTCATGAAGTTCTAGATTACCTTTTTGGGTGAAACCTTTGTCACATTGAAAACATTTGAATAGTTTTTATCTAGTGTGTATTCTTTCGTGCATTTTTAGAGTTCCCTTTAGATTGAAGCTTTTATTGCATTCAGAACATTTAAAGGGTTTCTCTCCAGTGTGTTTTCTTTCATGCTTTTTTAGAGTTCCCTTTAGATTGAAGCTTTTATTGCATTCAGAACATTTAAAGGGTTTCTCTCCAGTGTGTATTCTTTCATGGATTCTTAGGCTAATTTTATGAACATAACTTTTATTACACTGAGAACATGTAAATGCTTTTTCTCCAGTGTGTATTCTTTTATGCATTTTTAGAGTTTCCTTTTGATTGAAGCTTTTATTGCACTCAGAACATTTAAATGGTTTCTCTCCAGTGTGTATTCGTTCATGCTGTTTTAGAGTTCCCTTTTGATTGAAGCTTTTATTGCATTCAGAACATTTAAATGGTTTCTCTCCAGTGTGTATTCTTTCATGATTTTTTAGAGTTCCCTTTTGATTGAAGCTTTTATTGCATTCAGAACACTTAAATGGTTTCTCTCCAGTGTGTATCCTTTCATGCTTTTTTAAAGTTCCCTTTAGATTGAAGCTTTTATTGCATTCAGAACATTTAAAGGGTTTCTCTCCAGTGTGTATTCTTTCATGCTTTTTTAGAGCTCCCTTTAGATTGAAGCTTTTATTGCATTCAGAACATTTAAAGGGTTTCTCTCCAGTGTGTATTCTTTCATGCATTTCTAGATGACCTTTTTGATTAAAGCTTTTATCACACTGAGAACATTTAAATGCTTTCTCTCTAGTGTGTATTCTTTCATGCATTTTTAGAGTTTCCTTTTGATTGAAGCTTTTATCACATTCAGAACATTTAAATGGCTTAACTCCACTGTGAATTATTTCGTGTCTTCTTCGACCTGATTTTGATTTAAAACATTTACCACATTCAGAACATTTAAATTCTTTGTCTCCAGTTTGTTTTCTTCTGTGAATTCGTAGGCTATCTTTTTGTCTGAAGCTTTTATCACACACCAGGAATTCAAATTGTTTTTGGTTTTTGAGAACTTTCTGATAACCTGTAAGCTGTGACCTCTGTGTAAAAAATGTTTCACATTCAGGACACTTGCCTGGTTGGTCTTGTCTATGAAATTGTTCTGCGGTCATGTTTGACGTTCTGGTAAACCTTTCCTTACATGCGGTACAATTAAATGGTCTTACTCCTTCATTACGTCTCTGACTTTGTTGAAAATTTGGGCAGTGGTTGGAATTTGCCTCTTGTTCAGTATATGAGCTAGTTCTCTCTCTTTCTTCCGCTCTGGGTGGTGGTGTTCTACCAATATGTCTATCACAGTCAGTTGAAGCTTCTGGACTGATGATGAAGGTGTCTCTCTGTTCCCATTTCTCATTCTGTTGTCCATCAAACATTCTCATTCTCTTACAGTTACTCCTGAACCCATCACCTATTGGATATAAATGAAAGTAAGACCACTAATTTTACAGCTGTGGAGAAGGACAGACATAGGGAATTATTGCCACAGAATTCTCTAAAGACATCTGATTGGCTAAGAAGTCATATTATAAACAGGAGGAGATATTAGTTGTAGACTAATACAAGTTGGCAATAGCACACAAATGGAGAAGAATAGCCCATTCCAATCTCATCCTACTACTTCTGTGCATCTCCTCCTCACCTCCCAAATCTCCAGTGATTCCCTTTTTGCAGATTTCAGTCACTAACCAAAAACTCCCCGCTGGAAACCTGGGATTCATTCTGAACCTAGTCACTGAACCTCAGACCTGCCAACTTAAGAAAACTGAATTCCAATTATTAAGAAATAAAAATGTAACTGAAAATCACTAGTCACATTCGCCCTCTATGTGTAAATTTAGAAGTACTCCACTGCACACAGCAAGGATTTTAATGTAAAAGAATTCTTGGCTCACCCCTCTTGATATCAGCATCCTCCTCTCCTCCTTCCAAGTGGTCCCAGAGACAAATCTCTTCCATTTTCACCTTCTCTGCTGTGGGATCAGTACCATAACCTCCTCTGTCTGTAAGAAAAATGGAAAAATAACAGGGAAGCTTAAATTTAAGAAGAGCAACACTTGGATAAAAGTGAGATGATGGGAATCTTGTGAGTTCTGACAATTTAAGTATCCTGGTTGAAGTGAATAAGGACCCTCTGAGCTATGAGCAGGAATCAAGATAGGGGGATACAAACAGGTCTCCATAATCCCGTGATAATGGAAACTGCTGACCTTTACTCCAGAATCCCACCTCCTTCTAACCTCTTGCTACTAATGTGTGTCCTTCCTCCCTTCTGCTATCAGTGTGTAGATACACAACCTCCTCGCTCCTGATATGAATATTGGGGATCACTCTGCTTTTCTCCCTTCTACTTGGGCCGATCTGCCTCCCTCCCTTTTCTTGGTCCCCTCTTCAGTTCCTCCCTGCCTCTCTCCATCCTTCTGATTCCAATTTATCCACCCTTCCTCCTTCATGCTGCTGATCACAATAAGAGTCATCTTTCCTCCTTCTCCTCCAGCTTCTACCAGTAAGACCACCACTGTTCCCTCTAAGCTGTGCATGTGTGCGCGCGCACACACCTCGCTGAGTGAGCGCACATACTTTACAATAGAGCGCACAAGAATTATGGTTCCGATTCTGATAGAAAACAACACAGACATCTTAAAATTTAAAAGTTGTGATTGTAACTACTAGAAATTTTCCACTTCATTTAGTAATCGCCTATTTTCATTTAATTTGATTAAAATCAATGTGGTGTACATACTGTATTCTGACATGTAGTCAAATTTTAAAGCATATAACTCCGAGTGTCATTATGTGGCGCACAAAAATGTAACCTTCCTTCAAATGCTGCACAGCTGATATTTTATGCGCACACAGCCTACAGAAAATTAGCGGGAACATTGAAGACCACCCTGCTGTTTCTCCCTATTTGCCAACACTGTCTGGATCACAGAAAACAAAATCCACAAGCTGTTGGGTGGGACGAAGCTTTAGCATCTTGAAGCAACACCAAGAGATCAGAAACAGTAAGAGAAACAAGGAAGAATATAAAAATCGATAAAGAATGAGAAACAGTAGTAGTGTTGAAAGAAAGCACAGTTACTTACCTGTAATAGGTGATCTGTGGGAACAGCAGGAATAAGTCTTCACATATGGGTATCGTCGGTACCGACGGAGCCTGCGCGGGAACGCTCCCCAGCGTCCAGTAAGAAAGCCTTTGGGAGCATCCCACAGTGCCTGCGCGCTGCCTTCCCGCCTTTCCCAACCGCCTCTCTCCAGTTCAAGTTTTAAAGCTGAGACAAAGAGAGAGAGAGGAAAAGAAAGATAGATAGAGAGATACAACTTCTAGGGGAGGTGGGTGGGTTGTGAAGACTTATTCCTGCTGTTCCCAGAGATCACCTGTTACAGGTAAGTAACTGTGCTATCTCCAGGAACAAGCAGGAATGAGTCTTCACATATGGGGACTCCCTAGCTGCATATGCCAGGGAGAGACCCCAGGTTGTGTGTCCTTGAAAAGGACTCTACCTCCCCCCATGGATCTCTGGCATCCAACCAGGGTAGGTTGGTAGGAGTTGATTAGGAATGGAACAGGTGTTTGAGAACAGCCTGACCAAACGAGGCATCCCAGCTTGAGTCCTTGTCCAAACAGTAATGGGCTGTGAAGGTTTGAACCGAGGCCCAGGTGGCCGCTTGACAGATTTGGTCGATGGACACGGAGTTTAGATGAGCCATTGAGGTTGCCATGGTTCTCACATTGTGAGCTGTGACATGGCCCTCCAGAGAAAGGTTCCTACTCTGGTAGGCGAAAGAAATACACTGAGCAATCCAGTTGGACAGTGTTCTCTTAGAAACTGGAAGTCCTAAATGAGAAGGATCAAAAGCAACAAAGAGTTGAGAAGACTTTCTATGTAGCTGTGTTCTTTGTAAGTAAAAAGCGAGAGCTCTCTTACAAACCAAGGTATGAAAATTCCTCTCTGCACTTGATGCATGAGGTCCTGGAAAAAAGACAGGTAAATATACCTCTTGGTTCAGATGAAAAGGCGAGACCATTTTGGGCATAAAGTGTGGATTGGTCCTGAGGACTACCTTATCATGATGGAACCTTGTATAAGGTGGATTAGCCACCAAGGCTTGCAATTCACTGATGCGGCGTGCTGAGGTGACTGCAATGAGAAAGATAACTTTCCAAGAAAGACATTTCAAGGAGGTGGTGGCTAAAGGTTCAAAGGGTGGCTTCATAAGCTGACCAAGAACCAGGTTTAAGTCCCATGGCACTGGAGGTGGTCTAATGGGAGGTTTAGTTAGAAGAAGGCCTCTCATGAATCTTGCTATAAGAGGATGAGAGGAAATAGGCTGTCCATTGAGAGGCTTGAGGGACGCTGCAATAGCACTCAAATGGACTCTTACTGAATTTGTTTTAAGACCTGCATGGGATAGATGCAGGAGATACTCTAGTAAAGAATTCAAAGGTATTGCAAGAGGGTTAAGACCCTTCTCTGAACACCAAATGGTAAATCTTTTCCATTTGAAAGCATAGGAATGTCTAGTAGAAGGCTTTCTAGAGGCATGAATAATATCTCTGACTTGCTGAGAGAGATGAAAAACTTGAAGGACTAGGCCTTCAGCAACCAAGCCCTGAGATGGAGAGACTGGGGGTTTGGGTGCCACAATGTTCCTTCTTCCTGGGATAGAAGGTCTGGTGCAGAGCCCAAGTCCAGGGAAGGAGCTTGAGAGAGATGCAGAAGTAGAGGGTACCACACTTGGCGTGGCCAATGTGGTGCTATGAGGATCATGGTCCCTCGATCTCTCTGAAGCTTGAATAGTGTTTTGGGAATTAGGGGAATGGGTGGAAAGGCATAAAGGAAGTCTTGACCCCAGTGAAGGAGGAAGGCATCCTTGGCCTGAACTCCCTGACACAGAATTCTGGAACAGAACCGGGGAAGTTTGGCATTCCACGGACTTGCAAAGAGGTCTATGTCCGGGGTTCCCCAAATTCTAGAAATCCTGGCTACCTGGTCCATGTGGAGGGACCACTCGTGTGGAAGCAGAACTCGACTGAGTCTGTCTGCCCAAGAGTTTTGAATGCCTGGAAGATATACTGCCAGAAGATGAATGTGATGCTCTCTGGCGAAGGCCCACAGTCACAAAGCTTCGTTGCAAAGCGACAGAGAGCCAGTCCCGCCCTGCTTGTTTACATAGAACATGGCTACTTGGTTGTCCATATGGATGAGCACTGTCCTGTAGCTGAGCAGGGAATGGATAATTCTGAGAGCTAAGAATATTGCTCTGAGTTCCAAGAGATTGATATATAGAGAAGTCTCCTGTGGAGACCAGATGCCCTGGGTGGAGAGATCCTGCAGATAAGCTCCCCAACCCATTGGGGAAGCATCTGTTGTAAGAGTTGCTTGGGGTAGCGACTGCTGAAAAGGGGACCCCAATAACTTTTACTATAAAACTTCAGTTTAATGACCTAACCCCAACAACTTAGAACTTGTTATTATGCATCAAGGTACGGAATACAGGTCTCAGCAGAATCATATTGCACTACAGCAAGGGTAAAACCCATTAACTGTGCTTATCCTTACATCAATGACCTGATCCAATACTTAGGTGCTGTCTCTTATTCAGACTTCCTCAGCTACTTAGTATAATGCCGAATATCGTAGAAAATCTTCTATAAAAGCTGAGGATCTGTTCACAACCAAACTTAGCCAAAAAATAACTGGAAAAACTTTCAAGTCCATCAATAATCATCTTGTTCAACAGTTGAATCCATAATTGCTTCATATATTGTCCAGCCCTTATAAAACAAACCAATCCTCTGAACAGACAAAAAGAAGCACTTAGCTTGTAAATATTGTTGAATTCTCAAGTGAAGAGATGGCACTTGATATCACAGTCAACTCCAACGCCTTCAGCTGGTACCCCCAACGTTTCACTCCAAGGTTTCCTCAGGGAATTAGAAATTTTGGCTAGAAAACAAACAATGTGATGACATGCAAGCAATCCTTGTTGCTACTAAAACTATAAACATATTCTAAGAAGACTAAATCAATTTAACTAACTTCACCTTAAAAAATCATGCCGCCCACGCTTCCAACAACTGTTGAACCTCAATCCGTAAATGCTTTGAAAAATCTCCACAGAAACGCCGCGCATGCGGAAACCGAGTAAGGCGCCATATTTAAAGAATCATGCAGGTTAACAATTAAAGGGGACATTCAACCCCAAAGCAGTTACCCGACCCCCAATTAATTGTTAAAACGCTACAGTCAAAAGGACTAAAAAACCTGCATGTCCCCCTTCTTCCCTAAAAAATCAAAGACAAAGAGCCAAATTCAAACTGACATTGAGTCTAGATGGCTGTACTGTATTAAGGGTAAATATCCAACGTTGTTCCTTCCACACCAGGGTGTTATCGATAGTGCGTCCCCGCATGCCCCGATCAACTTTCTCAATGCAAAAACATCAAAGCTGTTCATAAATATGATTATACTGCAAGCAATGTTGTACTATAGGTGCTTCAAGGACCTTGCACTTCAACCAGCTATGATGCTCTCTCATTCGTATCCTGAAAGGTCTAATAGTCTTGCCGACGTATAGCAGTCCACATGGGCATACAATCACATATACTACATTACAAGATATACATGTAGTCCGATGTCTAAATTTATATAATTTCTCTTGGTGAACAAACTCCTGGAGTTCCATAGTTATATCACAGACTGTGCAATTATTACACTTGTAATGACCCGTGGATATTGACTGATCGTCCACTGTAGATGAAACCTCACGCGGCAAAGTAGAAGGACATAAACGCTCTTTTAAATTACTGCCCCTGCGCCAGACACAGCGTAATTGGTAGTGACACAGTCCTGGAACAGCCTGTAACACATTACTATGGCGCTTAAGAATTTTATCAATTTCTTCACGTTTGATGGGGCACTGTACCAACAACTATCTGGAGTTGCCATGGGGGCGTCGTGCGCTCCATCTATTGCTAACCTTTATATGGCACAGTTTGAGGACAGATGGCTTAGTGAGTCTCCTTTTCAGTCCCACATTAAATCTTGGAATCGATACATCGATGATATTTTTTTGCTATGGCATGGCACGACACAAGATTTACAAAGTTTCCATCAGTGGGTTAATTCTTGTGATCCCTGTATCCAGTTTACTTGTTTAAGTCATCCCAGTACGATTACTTATTTAGATCTGCTAATTACTAGAGGGTCTTGTAAATGGGAAACCTCTATATATAAAAAAGAAACGGATCGAAACACATATTTACATTATACTAGTGCGCACCCCAGGAATCTAAAAGAAAGTTTGCCAATTTCACAATTTTTAAGATATCGGAGGAACTGTTCGACAACAGAAGAATATAAGAAAAAGTCCAGGCAACTGCTGGAGAATTTTGCAGAACGAGGTTATCCTGCTCCCATAGTAAAATCTGCCTATAAGAGGGCTTTACATAACGACCGCGATAGGTTATTAGTGCCCCGATCAGCGGGTACCGACAGGTCCTCATGTCAGGAGGAGAATAAGGTCAATCTTGTTACTAAGTTTTCGCCATTTAGTAAAGAAATTGATAAAATTCTTAAGCGCCATAGTAATGTGTTACAGGCTGCTCCAGGACTGTGTCACTACCAATTACATTGTGTTTGGCGCAGGGGCAGTAATTTAAAAGAGCGTTTATGTCCTTCTACTTTGCCGCGTGAGGTTTCATCTACAGTGGCCGATCAGCCAATATCCACGGGTCATTACAAGTGTAATAATTGCACAGTCTGTGATATAACTATGGAACTCCAGGAGTTTGTTCACCAAGAGAAATTATATAAATTTAGACATCGGACTACATGTACATCTTGTAATGTAGTATATGTGATTGTATGCCCGTGTGGACTGCTATACGTCGGCAAGACTATTAGACCTTTCAGGATACGAATGAGAGAGCATCATAGCCGGTTGAAGTGCAAGGTCCTTGAAGCACCTATAGTACAACATTGCTTGCAGTATAATCATATTTATGAACAGCTTTGATGTTTTTGCATTGAGAAAGTTGATCGGGGCATGCGGGGACGCACTATCGATAACACCCTGGTGTGGAAGGAACAACGTTGGATATTTACCCTTAATACAGTACAGTCATCTGGACTCAATGTCAGTTTGAATTTGGCTCTTTGTCTTTGATTTTTTAGGGAAGTAGGGGGACATGCAGGTTTTTTAGTCCTTTTGACTGTAGCGTTTTAACAATTAATTGGGGGTCGGGTAACTGCTTTTGGGTTGAATGTCCCCTTTAATTGTTAACCTGCATGATTCTTTAAATATGGCGCCTTACTCGGTTTCCGCATGCGCGGCGTTTCTGTGGAGATTTTTCAAAGCATTTACGGATTGAGGTTCAACAGTTGTTGGAAGCGTGGGCGGCATGATTTTTTAAGGTGAAGTTAGTTAAATTGATTTAGTCTTCTTAGAATATGTTTATAGTTTTAGTAGCAACAAGGACTGCTTGCATGTCATCACATTGTTTGATTTCTAGCCAAAATTTCTAATTCCCTGCGGAAACCTTGGAGCTGAAGGCGTTGGAGTTGACTGTGATATCAAGTGCCATCTCTTCACTTGAGAATTCAACAATATTTACAACCTAAGTGCTTCTTTTTGTCTGTTCAGAGGATTGGTTTGTTTTATAAGTGCTGGACAATATATGAAGCAATTATGGATTCAACTGTTGAACAAGGCGATTATTGATGGACTTGAAAGTTTTTCCAGTTATTTTTTGGCTAAGTTTGGTTGTGAACAGATCCTCAGCTTTTATAGAAGATTTTCTACGATATTCGTCATTATACTAAGTAGCTGAGGAAGTCTGAATAAGAGACAGCACCTAAGTATTGGATCAGGTCATTGATGTAAGGATAAGCACAGTTAATGGGTTTTACCCTTGCTGTAGTGCAATATGATTCTGCTGAGACCTGTATTCCGTACCTTGATGCATAATAACAAGTTCTAAGTTGTTGGGGTTAGGTCGTTAAACGGAAGTTTTATAGTAAAAGTTATTGAAGTTAAACCGTTTAGAAAATATTTGGCTACTTATTCCATTGTATATTACAGAAAAGGGGACCCCAGCAACAGATTTGGAGAGGACTTCCACCACTGGAGAGACAAAACAAGGCGACTGGAGTTTGCTATTTTGTCTGACAGGCAACCTCATGCCTGAGTCCATTGGGTGGACAAAGTCCATTGAGCTGCCCTCATGTGAAGGCGAGCATATGGAACCACATGCATGGTGGATGCCATGTGGCCTAAGAGTTGTAACATCTCTCGAGCAGTTAAATGGGACTTTAACTGTATCTGGGAGGCTAACTGCACCAAGCGTAGGCAACAGGCCTGAGGAAGATAGGCCCTTGCAGTTGTGGTATCCAGCAAGGCCCCTATAAACTTCAGAGACTGAGTAGGGTTAAGTTTGGATTTTGGGATGTTTATTACCAGTCCCAAATACTGAAGGACACGCATTGTGCAGATTAGACAAGTCTGGGCCTCTGACTGGGATGGAGCTCGAATGAGCCAGTCGTCCAGATATGGGAAAACGAATATTCCTAGAGTGCGTAGAAATGCAGCTAATACTGCCATGCATTTCGTGAACACGCTTGGTGCAGAGGCCAGACCGAAAGGAAGCACCCTGTTTTGGTAGTGCTTTCCTTGAAAAAGGAACCGAAGGAACCTTCTGTGTGTTGGATGGATGAGGACATGGGTGTACGCATCCTTGAGATCTAGAGAACAAAGCCAGTCCTGACTTTGAAGGTATGGAAGCAGAGCACCGAGAGAAATCATCTTGAATTTCTCTTTGAATAGAAACTTGTTCAATTCTCTGAGATCTAATATGGGTCTGTAGCCCCCTGTTTTCTTTGGGATAAGAAAATAAGGGGAGTAGAACCCTGAGCCCTGTTGAAGAAGAGGTACTTCTTCTATTGCCCCTTGGGCAAGAAGGGTGGCAATCTCCTGACCCAGAAGGTTGAGGAGAGATGTTGGAGAATTGAACTGTTTCACCATGGTGTGAGGAGGAAGGCTTAAGAAATGAAGCTTGTACCCTTCCGTTATGATGGAGAGGGTCCTTTGCTCTGCTGTGATTTGTTCCCATCTGGGAGCAAAGTAAGCCAACCTTCCTGGAATGGTGAGGGGCTCTGGTTATTCCAGAGCTAGAAAGGCTAAGTTCTCTAGTTGCAAGTCAAAGGCCCTGAGGAGGCTGAGGCTGCTGGGCCGTGGAAGGCCTAGCAGCCTTTGACTTGGCCTGTTTAGGTGGTTGCTGATGCTTTGCAGCAAAACGACCTGCAGAAGATGCCTGCTGACCATAAGCAGGATAATATCTTCCCTTTTTGGAAAAAGATGTCATTTTGAACAATCTTTTCTTAGCAGGAGCAGAGGTAGACTTTGACAGTCGATCCAAAGCGGAGTTCTCAGCATCCATCTGAGTCGCCTTTGCTTGTCAATCCTTGCCAAAAAGGTTTTCACCTGTACAAGGAAGATTTCCCAATTCATCTTGGACCCAGAGTTCCAAATCAGAAGCTTGTAGCCAAGCAATTCTGCGTGCACCTATGGCAATAGCCGAGGCTCTGCTTACACACTCAAAAGAGTCAAAGGCTGCATGGTTGGAAAATTTGGAAGCATCCTGGGCATGTTTGAGCCAAGTGAGAAACTCCTGCCTTTTATCTTCTGAAATAAAAGGGGTTAAAGTCTGCAGATGATCTGTGACTTCTTTTAGAAACATCCCTACATAGAGACTTGTGATAAGGAAGCTTATCATAGCTCAGGTAGGAGCTATAGAAAAGATGATGTGACTCTGAACAAGCAACCTGTCAGTTCTGGTAGAAGCAAGAAAACAGAGTTTTCACATAAAAGACTACCAGTCCCAGAATGCACCAGGTTTCCAGCAGCCATGAGGGAGGCTGAAGTAAGAAAATGTGTGTGCAATCAAGAGAGCTATGAGGTAATCCCTAAGCACTCATCTCAAAGGGCAGGGCCTGATTCAACACAGCTGCGCTGTGTTAGGGAGCAGCACACATTAGAACAGGATAAGAATAGAGCTTATTCTTCAGATAACAGCTTCAGGGAGAGCTTCAGCAAAAGCTACAGAGGGAGGAAGAGATACAGAGACAGCAACGGCTACAAGCACCAGTATCACCTGGAGAAACAGAAGCCAAGCCAAGCAGATAGAGAGAGAAGGAAACTCTCTGGAAGGAAAAGAAGAAAGGCCATTGGAAGGTCTGGGAGATTCCAAGGCAGTACTCATACTGGGAGGTATTCCAAAAGCCAGCAGAGTCCATTGGACTGGATTCAGCCAGAGGAATGGAGTGGCAGAGATAGGAATCACCAGTGGCTACCTGGAAGAGAGAAGACTGCATGTGGAAGGGACTTTCAGACCAAGGCCAGAAGGTATGTGAGAGAAGATCCAGCGTCCAGGGATCAAGATTGGAAGGCTGGACATCAGAATTGGATTACATATTGGCCAGGCTATACAGAGAGAAATAATGATAGCAGGAGAGGCTCAGGTATGAACACTGATCCAGACCCTATCTATAATAGAGAATGGCAGCAAGGGAATAAGCATTCTCATGATAGTGCCTTAATGAAAGACTCATCTGTGCCAATGTATGATATTGACCCTATGATTGTTGATGAAGGGGGAGATACAGCAGATGAAACTATTTATATGGACTATTCTCTATCTAAATGCTAGCTTTCTGTGAGCAAACACATCAGCCATCACAAAGAAACCTAACTTTGTTCTTTATTTCCACTGCAAACAGCTCTTGGAGCAGGATTTGGGCTCACACAGTAGCAGCCAGCCAGCTAAAGGCTTTCAGCTGGTCCATTGATAGTAATTAGGGCTGCACCTGATTGTGTGTGTGAGCAAGGGAGAATCACTGCTGAGATCGGCGTGGAAAATAAGCAGAAGTTAACCTAACCAGCAAAGTTTATTCTTTACTTTGTGCCTTTGTATTTGGTAATTACTTGCTAAGAAAACATTAGCTAATTGCCTGACAAGCTGAAGGTTGTTTTCTGGTTTACTTTGTGACTTTTTGTTATCCATTTTAAACACTGCAAGCAAGTAACCTCATTTATAGTGCTATCAAGCATACATGTGCTGGGTGAATTAAACCCCATCAATAAAAGAAGTATTTTATTGATCTTACCACTTGGTTTCACAACTCAAATTATTGTCATCAGCTGTGTTTGGGAGTGAATGAACTACAATACCCACAATACCTTGCAAGAATCATATGAATATATGCATCGTCAAGATTGTGTAAGTTCTCACCCTAGGCAGCCTTCTGACAGACTATAGGAGTTGATTCTGGCAGCTAGCATAGAAGCTTGAAAAATCCTACGGCCAAAAGCATCTAGGGTCCTGCATTCATGTCCTCGAGGACTAGATGAGTGTCTCTTTGCACTCTTTATCTTTCTCATGGCAGACTCTAACACAATAGAGTGGTGAGGAAGCTGAGTCTTATGAAAGCCAGGACAAGGAGGGACACGATACATGGTGTCTAACCTGTGAGAATGAGGAGAGGTGGTAAGAGGTGTCTCCCACATGCTCAACATGAGATCATACAAAATCTCATGAATAGGTAAAGTAGCTGCCTCTTTAGGAGCTTTAGGATATTGTAAAATATCCAGCTCCTTGGCTCTAGGCTCTGATTCAGGGGCCACTGTGATGGAGAGGCCCCTAGTCACTTCCCTAATGAAGTCTTGAAAAGACAAGTCTTCTGGAGAAGACATTCTTCGTTTAGGAGAAGAAGACTCCTGAGGAAGAAGTATCGATGCCTCGACAGAGCCCTCAGACTCCTCAGAGTCTTCGGAGGAATCGAAGTATCGCCTGTCTGGATGCTCCTGTAAAGCCCGATATGCGTACCGAGTGGGATCGACATCGGGAGTAACCGGTACCGGTTCGGTACCGATGGGCATCATAGGATAGGGTACTGTTGCAGTCGACACCGAAGCCGATGTCGATGCAATCGGTACCGGCACCGGGAATGATGCCGGTGCCGGAGCCGGTACCGGCAACGGGGATTGTTGCGGTACCGGAGGCGTCGCATCCTGCATGAATGCCGTTAGGGTGCGCTGCATGGTCAGAATCTTCTGATCCATTGACGCCACCAAAGTCTGGATGTCAGTACCAGTGGGAGCCACCGGTACCCCAGAACACGGCAACAGGTGATCGGTCAAGGCCGAGCCATCGATGTCAACCTGTGACCCCATAGACAATGTTTTGGAAGCCGGAACTTCCCGCCGGGATAATTTTGCCGGTGCGGAATCCTCGAGGACAAGCCCGGAGGCATCTCGATGCTTAGAGGGAGATTTGCCCTTCGAGGACCGGCCAGATTTATGCTTGGTTACCTGAGATCCATGGGAGGAAGAAGAAGCCCTGGAAGACGTCAATGCCACCGAAGCTGCATCAGAGCGAAACAGGGTACTGAGCTTGGCTGCTCGGTTCTGCCGACCTCTTTTAGACATCTTGGTACAAGACATACAATCCGTGATGGAATGGTCAGGACCCAAACATTTTAGACACCAATCATGGGTGTCGGTAACAGAAATAGTACCGCCACATTTGGTGCACTTTTTAAACCCGGAGGCGGGCTTCTCCATGAGGAGAAAATTTTTAGGCCTAAGGCCCAAAAACTGAAAATGCACAGTGAAGAAAGTATAAGGTTTTTTTTTTTTTTAAAAGAAAGAAAAGAAAAGACCGGCGGTACCGGTCCAACGTCGAAGAAGGCAGACGCGACACAAAAGAATAAAGAAAAAATAAAGAACTTCTTCTGCGGTGAAAGGAACACGACCTGCTGGCTCCGCGGAAAAGAAGAACTGGAGAGAGGCGGTTGGGAAAGGCGGGAAGGCAGCACGCAGGCGCTGTGGGATGCTCCCAAAGGCTTTCTTACTGGACGCTGGGGAGCGTTCCCGCGCTGGCTCCGTCGGTACCAACGATACCCATATGTGAAGACTCATTCCTGCTTGTTCCTGGAGATAATAAAGAGATGGGACATAGAGACATTGGGAAATTGGTGAGGGAGAATGAGGGAAAGAGACAAGGAATGAAATCCATAGAAAGATAGACCTGAAAATACAATTAGAAAGTAGAAATAAAGGAAACACACATTATTCACACAACAAAGTTCTGAAGTCAGGGATTGTGATTATACCACCCCACTCTCTGTTTGCCTGGTCCACAGGAGGCATCTCTTGCGATAAATGTTTCAATCAGCTCATCATTAGTTCTATTCAAAACTACATCACCTGTTTCGTGTAGTTCCTCACATCTGCCTATGGTCGAGAGGTTTCCTCTTTCTTCGGATCCCTGGGGCTCAATTCTGAATCCGTCTTGCTCAAATCGGAACAAAATGTCAGGTTTGACACTGGGGGAGCCTGGTATGGGAAAATACAGTACAATATGTTTAGAAAGGTTATCTCAGAGTCTTTCTTATCAGTGCAAGTGAGCTCTTTTTATAGACACCACCACCAGTATAGAGCTAACAAAAGAAAGGTGCTGCTGTACTGATTGTCATCATAAATCCATTCTAGTAGTACTCTGATCATTTTAAGACTGAGGTGGGCAACTCCAGGACTCAGCAGCTGCAAACTAGTCTATTGTGGGCACTGCTACTGCATAAACACACTGAGATTTCCTGTCATGAAAAAGTGTTTCTGATACATATTTTTTTTCATTCAGCTGTCATAGAGCAGAAATTTGATGCTGCCTAGTACCACTAATTGGAAAACTAACCCATTATGATTCTAAGAGAAAAGATGAGAGCTGTCTTAAGCCCCAGCTAGAAGGCTACCATGACAGATCATTTTTAGCAAAGTGAGAGAGGGGAAATAGCAACAATCGTGCAAAATGCATCGCAGAGCCCACAGCAGCGAGAAAAGCAACTTCCTATATGGGGTATTAGTGCTGAAACATATCTAACACTCAGACAGGCACTAATCTTCTCATTTAAGGAGTCAGTGGACTTCATTTCAATGCCCAGTCTGCCAGTGGAGCCCTAGGTTGATCCCCATTGTAACAGCAAATTTTGTTTTTATTTTGGGCTCTTGGGAGTCATCAGGAAGCCAGAAGCCAAAGATTTGTCTGTGGAAGAAAGAAAGTTGAAAGTGTGTGCTAAATGGTTTGGTGAGTTTTAACTCTATCCAGGCCGGTCCCAAAACTCTCGGGATCCAAAATTGCTGTCACATTTTTCTATCAAATGGTATATAATACATGACCATAGCAGAAAATACATCACTGTAATAGCATATTGAATAAGACGCGTACAATTTTCCTGAAATATTCAAAAATTAAAGCTGCAGGAGGTGCCATATCTCTCTATATAAAAAGTTTGGGTGATGGATGCGGGAATTAGTGAAGAGGATGTTTGTTGGGAAACATGTTGGAGGTGTGTGACTCATCCGATGTTTGTTTGTTCATATATTTATTTATTTAACATTTTTTCTCTGGGAACATGAAAGAAGTCAGTCCTCACATACGGGTGACGTCGGCACCAACGAAGCCCTCACTGAAGCATCTCCCCAGCTTTCAAAGAAAGTCTTTGGGAGATGGCACTATGCATGCACGGTCCCCTTCCCGCCCAAGGGTGCCATCTTGCTCAGTCTCCTTTTTAACGGGCAGCCCTTCAGATGCTGTCTGACCTTCCCCCGAAAAAAGTTGATTTTTTGGTGCCCAAGCTTTTCATCTCGACTCCAGTCTTGCACTGGTACTCCTCCCACCTACCAGCCTCGGCGTCGAGTTCAATCCATTTTTATAGTCTTCGTTCTTTGTTATCTGCTGGCACTTTTTCACCTTTTTTCTCCGCTGGCAGCACAGAGAGTCTTCGACTCGCAGAGGTACTTTTTTCTCCCATGGCTGCCCGTGGCTTTAAGAAGTGTGATCGGTGCTCTAAAATAATGTCCTTAACCGACACACATGACTGCTGCCTCCGTTGCCTTGGGCTGCTCCATGACCCGGCGGCCTGTGGTCTCTGCAAAAGGATGTCTAGCCATGCCCTGAAGAGCTGCCAGCAGCAGCACAATAAAGCAAATCGTAAATCTAACCTGAATGACTCTTTTGTCTAGCAAGAAGATTTTCTATGGTGGAACAATCCCCTATGTGTTCTCTGGGGATTACACATGACTACTTGTCACATTTCAGGTAAGGAACACTTTAAACTATCATGGTGAATAGAGCCCTGATGGAAGTGTTGGGGGCAAATACAGTGACAGAATTCTAAATGGCTTGGGACAGACACAGTGGATCCCTTTATAGCAACAGGATAAAATCAAATAAACATGACTATCTCTTATATCCCAGTAAATAGGGGTGACCTACACGGAGCGGTGGGTACACCCTAAACAAAGGCATGGGGAGGGGTGTCCTGCATGGAGCGGCAGGTGCACCTACTCTTGCCACCTTGCTGGGCAGACTAGATGGACCATCCTGGTGTTTATCTGCCATCATATACTACGTTACTATCTATGTTACCGTTAATGCAATTTAGCACACCAGTCCATGTTAAGTTAACATTTTTGTTAATGAGAACTATGTCCCTATACATAAACATGCAAATCAGATCATTAATATTAAAACATGTTTCTGTAAATTGCATTATATACTGTTGTTTTCAATGAAAAGACCGACCTCCATTGCTTCTACATTATGTCATCATGGCTAAATCAAACTTCACCATGCTCGTCAGTAATGTTCCCCTCCTGCAACAATGGAGAATTCCACCCACAACCCTCCAGCTCTTTCAACCATCTCAACCCTGTAGTACTCCAGGATAACAGGTTTTGCAAGCTTGATCAAACCTCCAAGTGTCCCATCTTCATCAGATGCCCCCTATATCTCCACAGGGAGCCCACTCCAGCCGAAGTAGAGAAACAGACAGTGGGAGGGAGAGAGGGGACGACTGTCTCTTATGTCACAAGAGCTGAATTCCTACATGGTGCCAGCTCACCTACTAAAGATGACCAGGAGGAATTTTATACTTACTTGTTACAGAAGAGTGAATCTGTTCAGTTATCTCTGATTCAGGATGATCCATGAACTGGAAATCTTCTTCTTGTTTAACACTCAGTGAGAACACAGATGTTACAACTGGAAGGTCTGTGATGAGAAAACCAAAATATCTAGAAGGATTCACAAGGAAGGATGTGATAATATTAAATTAGGAAATGGATTTTAAGCAGAGATATAACCGCAGAATGAGTGAGTGTCATCCGAGGGGGGGGGGGGAGGTTGCCTGTTTGCCTTCCCACAACTTAACTGATGCCTTCTAGCCACATCCCTGATTATTCGCCTCTGATATTTGAAATGAATGCGACATCTCCTCTGAAGTGAAACTGCAAAGTCCTTTAATTCCAAACCATTTACTTACTCATCGTAGGCTCAGTCGTGTTTTCTTTTTCATCCCATCCACTCTGTTGAGTGAAATATTTCTCATCTTCTTTTTTAATCCTGAATATTACATCAGGATTAAGAATTGAATAGCCTGTCAATGAGAAATATGAAAATTGGATTGAAATGCTCTTTGTAGCACCCCTGAGGAGGTTTCATCTGTTTCCTATTCTGAAAGAGCAGTGTGAGCGTGTGTGTATATCTGTGTTATATATCGTTGAGCATGTGTGTTATATATCTTTGGGTGTGTGTATATCTGTGTTATATATCATTGGGCGTGTGTGTTATATATCTTTGGGTGTGTGTATATCTGTGTTATATATCGTTGAGCATGTGTGTTATATATCTTTGGGTGTGTGTATATGCGTGTTATATATTGTTGAGCATGTGTGTTATATATCTTTGGGTGTGTGTATGTGTGTTATATATCGTTGAGCATGTGTGTTATATATCTTTGGGTGTGTGTATATGTGTGTTGAGTGGAGGAGTAGCCTAGTGGTTAGAGCACTGGCTTGGGAACCAAGAGACCAGCATTCAGTTCCCACTAGCACTCCTTGTTGCCTTGGGCAAGTCACTTAACCCTCCATTGCCTCGGAAGAAAGGCCTGACAATCTACTTCCAGTCACACTGCCAAGAAAAAACAGGAGCTTCTGGGTCTCCAGGAGTCAGCATTGACTCAAAGGCACACATTGCATATATGTGTTATATATCATTGGGCGTGTATATATGTGTCTTATATATCTTTGGGCGTGTGTATATATGTGTGTTATATATCTTTGGGTGTGTGTATATGTGTCTTATATATCTTTGGGCGTGTGTATATATGTGTGTTATATATCTTTGGGCGTGTATATATGTGTCTTATATATCTTTGGGCGTGTGTATATATGTGTGTTATATATCTTTGGGTGTGTGTATATGTGTGTTATTTATCTTTGAGCGTGTGTAAATTTATCTTTGGGTGCGTGTGTGTATTTCTTTGACAAAGAAGTTGAAACCTGCCACGTGATTAATATTAAGCCTTGAAGGTTTTCTGGAACAGTCATTTCTATTCATGCCCCTCCTAGGTCTTCTCTTTAACATGCTGGGCAGTAGAGTTATCTAGTGCAGCGCTAACATATCCTACCATTACACAGAAGCTGTGGCTCTCAGCAAGGAATCAGAGAGGTAGATCCTCCCTCCTGGTTTCCAGACTCCTGGGGTCTTGTTAAAGGTTTACATTTTATCTTACAGCACTGAGCAGCATCTTTTGCAGATCCTGCAGCAGTGGAGTCGAGCACTAGGTTCTTGGAGAGTCACAGCAGCCCCTGATGCATATGGGATGGCATCAAAAGCCAGGCTCTGAATTTTAGGTGCTTCTGCAACCTGGTAACTGCAGTGATAAAATGGCAGCGCCCATTCCATATTGTGCCTACACGATAGATAATCAGAAAGCAGATTTACCTCGTGCTATCAGAATGCAATGAATCTCCTCGACGACCTTCTTGTACAGCTCCATTTGCCATTTTCCCAAAACGTCCCACTCCCTTTCTGAGAAATAAGCAGCGACGTCACTGAATATGACTGATGCCTGGAACAGCAAACCGGACGACACCCCATTATTACATGTGTCATATGATCTCTGTCAGTGAGATCAGCTCACTAGTACATTATAACATGAAGCTGTTCCCCTAAATACCCCGTATTCTGTAGAGATTGCCTGGTCCCCAGAGAAACACCGGAAATCTCATATGCTGGCTGACTGAGCAATTGGAAGGAAGAAGTGGGATGAGCCCATGTGGGTTGGAAGGGGGAGGCAGCAACTATTGAACAGGTGGGAAGGGGAGAGACTGGTGGGTTGGAGCCTGAAGTCAGGAAAGTAGAAAGCACTGACTTTGGACCCAGAGAGAGGAGAAAAGAGAGAGAGAATATGAAAGAGTGTGAGTATGTGTAAGCAGGGCAGGCCGAAGTCTATCTGCCACCATTGTCAGACTTTCAACATCCGCCATCCCCGGACGGCTCATGGTTTCGCCACTGCTCCCCCTCCATAGTGCCACATTATCTCTCTCCATCCTTCCCCAGCAGTGTCCCCAGAACGCTGCAGGATGGTGCCTTTTCCCCTCACTTGATCCGCCCCGTCAAACCTTCAGGGGTACAACCATTTGTTTCTTGCTTTATGACAAGTCAATGCTCAAAAAGAAAATGAAGAGGTCGCACTCGCACTGAAGCACACTGGAGGCCTCTGCCAGTCCCACCAGCAGGAAGGAGGTACCAGCAAAGAGCATCACACTTTCCTGGTCACATTAATGCACGATGGTGGACCCTGATCTCGGGTCCACCATCTATTAAAGAGACCAAACATGCAGTAAATAAAAAAGAAAGCGCCTCCCCTCCCCCCACCCCCCGCCTATTCTTATAAATCCCTGGTAGCCTATAGTAAGGACTGGATGCTCCCCTCCCCCTGGACTATCAATTCTGCAGGTGGGATAGTACAATCTGCATGGGGCAGTGTTAAAGTCTTCTAGCAACCTCATTCCCACTTTTTGGCTGTTTTCAGCAGGATCACTGTACAGTTTCTTCATCTGATCTGGAGAGTCAGGGGGGAACGGGATCTGAACTCCCGTCTCTCATCTTGCTGCTGTAAAGGGAGCACTACTGCTCCACTCCAGAAAAACAGGGATGGAGGAGGGAAGGTTACAAAAGCTGCACAGGAAAAAGGTTTTATTTTAGGGCCGATGCCCTCTATAGAAAGACATGTCTTACCTGCTCAGTAAGCAGGGCAGACATTTCCCTCCTGTTCTCCCTCTGAATTCTGCAGCTGCTCTAATGCTTCCAGGCTGGAGATTTCTCTGTTCCTGGAAAGGAAAAGAAGACAGGAGGAGGCTGGGCTTGATTTCTGAGGGTTTCAGTGAAACTCCCTCCGCTCCCCCTGTAGATCTGAGGCTGGGGCTTGCAGGGATCTCCAGTCCTACAGGAGCAGAAAGTTTCTGCTTCTAGCCTGAGTCTTTTGTAGCTCTACAAACACTACAGGAAGAGAAGGCAGCAGAGCATGCTCAGAGGGTTCCCAGCTGAGGTCATACTATGGGATCCTGCTTCCTTAAGGTGGATCTGCAGAGATAGAAGATAGAGGTTGAATGACCAAAGCTGGAGGCATGGCATAGAGTCACTGTTTAAACGGGTTGCATACTGGTAAATTTGCTGCTGCCACCATCAAGGAACCACTACAGGAAAAAAAGTCAAATATTATTGTTACTTCAGCAAGTTTCTCCATAGTATTAGAAAGTACTTTCAGAAGAAGTAACACAAAACGTTTCAATAAAGACATTCAGAAGCTATATGACAAGTTTGCCATATGTTTATGTTTATTAATTTGATGAATATCTTAAAAAAACATTAAAAATATAAAAACACAAACCAACAAACCTAGAGAGGGAGAAAAGTTGGGAGAGTTAATACAATGTAAAAAGCCAACCTACTCGTCTAAAGACTAGGGTTGCCAACTTTTTCACAGAGAAAAACCCGACACCTGTGGCTCGCCATGCTCCACCCATTCTCCGCCCCAGTCCCACCCCTGCCCCGCCCCCACCCCCACCCACAAAAATTACCGAGGATTCAGTCACACCCCCCCCCCCCTCAGTGCTGGTTCACTCCCCTCTCTGCTGGTTCACTCACCCACCCCCTGTCACTCACTCACCCCCTCCCCTGCTTGTTCACTCACACCAACCCCCCTCACTCACACCAACCCCCCTCCTCTGCTGGTTCACTCACCCACCCCCCTGTCACTTACTCACCCCTCCTGCTGGGTCACTCACTCACTTACCCCCCTCCCCTGCTGGTTCACTCAAACCATCAACCCCCCCCCCCTTGCTGGTTCACTCACACCATCACCCCCCCCCTTGCTGGTTCACTCACACCTCCCCCCCCTTTGCTGGTTCACTCACCCCTCCCCCCCCCCTGGCTGGTTCACTCACCCCATCACCCCCCCCCCCTTGCTGGTTCACTCACCCCCCCTCCCCTCCCTCTGCCCAAGCCGCTGCTTCTGCTTTGTACAGTCCCAAAAAAATTGGAGAAATATGTAAAGAAGTCAAAAACTGACGTGTAAAAATCTATGAAATGTCGGAAATTTAGCCATGAGACAGCAAGACTATCTCTTGAAGCTAATTTTTCCTTTTACTCAGATTTATAAAGCCCAATAAGAGCTTACGATAAATAAGGTGCAACACCACAAAAAGTGCCACCAATGAATTATAAAAAGTCGTGAATATGTTTTAAAACTCGTGAATATGTTTTAAAACTGTCTCTAAAAAGTTATAGCTGGAAGCCACAAAATTCGCCGTAAACAGGGTACTTATCTGAAGTCTCTCCTCAAAACAGCCGAATTCCCCTTCACTCCGGAGGCCGAACGTTGGCTCCAGCGAGCTCTCCGTAGAAAAACTTCAAGGAGATGAAACTTCAAGGAGATGAAATTGTAGACAAGAACTTACAAAAAGTAAATCAGCACTTTAAAGTAGCATTAAAGCAGACACAGCACTGCGTTTCGGGTGATTCAAATTCTTTCACCCTGTTTCAACGCTCTCCACCTACTCCGACTTTCTTCGTCGTCGCTGATACCAAGAGTGAGACGCCAGCGCATGCTCAATAGCGATCCAAAGCAGATAGCAGGTACTCCGTTTAAATAGCCCAACCCAAATGAATGCCGAAATTCCAAAAAAAAGTAAGCAGACCTCAAAGCTTTCAAATTAAAGATGACCACTCTAATTCTTTGTTTAAACCCAAAGGTTGCACCGTGGACCAACGATAAATCCACTGCTGTTCTAATAATTGAAGTTGCTGTTCACGATCACCTCCCCGAGGGTGTGCAGGGACGTGATCCAAAACTCGCCACAAAAAATCTTCAAATTTATGATGATGATCCAAACTATGTTGTACAAGAGGGGCAGAAATAACCGAGTGTTTCACTCTGGAGGCATGTTCATTCAAACGAGTCCCAACAGCTCGAATCGTGCGACCAATATATAATAGATGACAAGGGCAAATTAATACATACACCGCAAAAGTAGTAGAGCAGTTGGTATTCCATCGCGAAACCTGAATGAATGAAGTAGAAGGAACCTCCCACTGAATACCCCCTATTGTCCGTGAGCAATGAGAACACGAATTGCATGCCCCATGACCAGGTGTTGTGGACTTAGTCACTTGTCTGTCCAGGGGGGAAGATGTAGCCCCCATCAAATCTCTCAAATTAGAACCTCGAGAGTGTGCCACTTGTAAAGTTTTTTTGAAAACAAGGATACATTTGTAGCATATGCCAGTGCTTTAGCAGGATTTTCTTAACACTCTGTATATGAGACATGTAAGGCAAAACTGCTACAAATTTCTGAAAATCATCAGTAGTGCTAGAGGTTCTGTCAATCAACAGCCATTCACGATGAGTATATCTTGCCCTCAGAAAGGCCTGACGAATGACTTTTTTTGGGTAACCCCTCTGAAATAGACGTGCCGATAATTCCTTTGCGTGAATCAAAAAATCAGTCAAAGTGGAACAAATACGTCTGAGGCGAAGGAATTGACCATATGGGAGTCCTCTCCGTAAAGCCCCAGGATGAAAACTGGTATAGGACAATAATGTGTTTCTCTGAACAGGCTTACGATATAAGGAAGTATGAAAAGAATCTCGTCCCTTACAAACAGTGACATCCAAAAACTCAATTTGGGAAAAATTGTATTGTAATGTAAAAGATAAATTCTCACTCAAAGAGTTAAGCCAGTCAACAAATTGGTGTAAAGCAGCCTCCGTGCCCTGCCACAGAAAAAAGATGTCGTCCAAAAACCTGACCCACAACGTCACATTCGTGAACCATGGGGAGGAATAAACATGGGTAGACTCAAAATCAGCCATATATAAGGTGGCCACAGACGGAGCTACCGTCGCCCCCATCGCAATCCCTTGGATTTGATGGTATATCACCTGCTCAAACTGGAAGTAATTATTAGTAAGCACTAATGTCAGCATTTCCATAAAAAAAGAGTGAGGAATGCGTTCAGGTAAAGCTAGGTCCAACTGGGTAATGACGTTTAAGGCTTGATTCTGGTCAATGTTGGTATACATGGCAGTGACATCAAGGGAGGCAAGCCACCAAGAGGTAAGATCCCCTTCAACATCTTGTAATCTGGTGAGAAAATGAGTGGTGTCCTTCAAAAACGACGGAACACGCTGAGCACATGGTTGTAGAAACTGATCACAAAACTTAGACAATGGTTCCAGAGCCGACCCCCGACAAGACACAATGGGTCGGCCTGGAGGCATGGTAACAGACTTGTGTATCTTTGGCACAGTGTAAATAAAAGGGATCCTTGGATGTTTAATTACCAAAAATCCAAATTCCTTCTTAGTGATCCAATTATTACTCAGTGCCTGTGACATAAGATTCTGAATGGTCGTTTGTAAACCAGGAAAAGGGTTTTGTGACAATTTAGCGTAATAGGTCAAATTATTAAGTTGATCCACTAATTGAGTACGATACTGATCATAGGACTGTATAACTGTGGCACCACCTTTATCGGCCCGACGAATTACTAAATTCTGATTATCACGAAGTTGTTTAACAGCCTTCCACTGAGTGGCGGATAGATTGTAATATCGTGTCCGGCAGGTTGAATGCTCTAGCTCCTGTAAATCATGAAGAACTAGTTTTTGATAAGTCGAGACTACTACATCAGGGGCCTCCAAAGGAATCCAACGGGATGGAGGTTTAACTATGGAATTATCCACTCCCATATCATGTGTTGCGCAAAAATGAGTGACCAGAAGTTTACGAAAAAAGCGATGCAGTGCTATTCGTACACGAAAAGGGTCATAATGACTCACCGGGACAAAAGATAAACCAAGATTTGTACAGAGCAGCGGCTGCACTACAAAAAATGCAATGTGTGCCTTTGAGTCAGTCACTTACCTTGAAAACTAAAGACAAACTGTGTGAAGAGCCCTCCGATCATTGCAGAGCCCGAGGAAGTGATGTCATGGGGGCGGGCTCCTCACAGACTGTCTTTCCTTTTCAAATTAACTTTATTGCAGCTAAAGTTAGTTTGAAAAGGAAAGACAACCTGTGAGGAGTCCGCCCCCATGACATCACTTCCTCGGACTCTGCATGATCGGAGGGCTCTTCACACAGTTTGTCTTTAGTTTTCAAGGTAAGTGTAGTGCAGCCGCTGCTCTGTACAAGCAGAAGCAGCAGCTGCACTGCTATAGGGAATCGCGATCGCGTTCGCGCTGTGGACTTCGGCACAAAAGCCGTTTTTTTGCTCTGGCCGCTCCCGATCTTGCGGCCAGAGCAAAAAACCGGCTTTTCAATGGCCGGTTTTACAACTGTGCCGGCAGCCGGCTTGGCCATGGAAAAACCGGCCAGGCCGGCTGAAAACCGGCCGGTTGGCAACCCTACTAAAGACATATATCTGAAACACATAAGGAAGACAGAAGGGAAACGTATTTAATGTAGCTGCGTATCTGGCTACATGCTGGACCCTTCTAATCAGTCAGGGAAAGCACACACAAATAAACAAGTTTTCATAATCTATCAAATTTTTGGTAATTGCTTTTGAAGTGAAATCTGAGATCAACAAATTCGTAAGGTACGTTAGGAAGCGCTTTATTATATAAATTGCGCAATTGAGAGAACTGACAGACGTGCAAGGATTCAGGCATGAAATACAGTACTAGTCTCTGCCTAATCTCCAGGAACAAGCAGGAATGAGTCTTCACATATGGGTATCGTCGGTACCGACGTAGCCTGCGCGGGAATGCTCCCCAGCGTCCAATAAGAAAGCTTTTGCTAGCATCCCACGGTGCCTGCGTGCTGCCTTCCCGCCTTTCCCAACCGCCTCTCTCCAGTTCTTCTTTTCCGCGGAACCAGCAGGTCATGTTCCTGTCACCGCAGAAAAAGTTCTTTATTTTTTCTTTATTCTTTTGTGTCACATCGCCTTCTTCGACGTTGGACCGGTGCCGCCGGTCTGTTCTTTTCTTTCTTTAAAAAAAAAACAACAACAACTTATCTTTTCTTCACTGTGCATTTTCAGGGGGTTTTTTGGGCCTTAGGCCTAAAAATATTTTCCTCATGAAGAAGCCCACCTCCGGGTTTAAAAAATTCACAAAATGTGGCGGTACTATTTCCTTCACCGACACCCATGACTGGTGTCTTAAATGTTTGGGTCCTGACCATTCCATTACGGATTGTATGTCCCGTACCATGATGTCTAAAAGAGGTCGGCAGAACCGAGCAGCCAAGCTCAGTACCCTGTTTCCCTCTAATGCAGTTTCGGTGGCATCAACGTCTTCCAGGGCTTCTTCTTCCTCCCATGGATCTCAGGTAACCAAGCATAAATCTGGCCGGTCCTCGAAGGACAGATCTCCGTCTAAGCATCGAGATGCCTCCGGGCTTGCCCTCGAGGATTCCACACTGGCAAAATTACCCCGGCGGGAAGCTCCGGCTTCCAAAGCATTGTCTATGGGGTCACAGGTTGACATCGATGGCTCGGCCTCGACAGATCACCTGTTGCCGTGTTCTGGGGTACCAGTGGCTCCCACTGGTACCGACATCCAGGCTTTGGTGGCATCGATGGATCAGAAGATTCTGACCATGCAGCGCACCCTAAACGCATTCATACAGGCTGCGACGCCTCCGGTACTGCAACAATCTCCGTTGCTGGTACTGGCTCCGGCACTGGCATCGCTCCCGGTGCCAGTACCGATTGCATCGACATTGGCTTCGGTGTCGACTGCAACGGTACCCTGTCCTATGATGCCCATCGGTACCAAACCGGTACCGATTACTCCCGATGTCTATCCTACTCAGTACGGTTATCGGGCTTTACAGGAGCATCCAGACAGGCGATACTTCGATTCCTCTGAAGACTCTGATGAGTCTGAGGGTTCTGTCGAGGCATCGATACTTCTTCCTCAGGAGTCTTCTTCTCCTAAACAAAGAATGTCTCCTCCAGAAGACTTGTCTTTTCAAGACTTTGTTAGGGAAGTGGCTAGGGACCCCTCCATCACAGTGGCCCCTGAGTCAGAACCCAGAGCCAAGGAGTTAGATATTTTACAATATCCTAAAACTCCTAAAGAGGCAGCTACTTTACCTGTTCATGAGATTCTGTATGATCTCATGTTGAGGATGTGGGAGACACCTCTTACCACCTCTCCTCATTCTCGCAGGTTAGACACCATGTATCGTGTCCCTCCTTGTCCTGGCTTCCACAAGATTCAGCTTCCTCACCACTCTATTGTGGTAGAGTCTGCCATGAGAAAGATAAAGAGTGCAAAGAGACAGTCCTCTAATCCTCCAGGACGTGAATGTAAGACCCTGGATGCTTTTGGCCGAAGGGTTTTTCAAGCTTCTATGCTAGCTGCCAGGATCAAGTCCTATAGTCTCTATATAGGAATGTTTCTAAAAGAAGTCACAGATCATCTGCAGACTTTAACCCCTTTCATTTCGGAGGATAAAAGGCAGGAGTTTCTCACTTGGCTCAAACATGCCCAAGATGCCTCCAAATTTTCCAACCGTGCAGCCTTTGACTCTTTTGAGTGTGTACGCAGAGCCTCGGCTATTGCCATAGGGGCACACAGAATTGCTTGGCTACAAGCTTCTGATTTGGAGCTTGCGATAAGAAAGCTTATCATAGCTCAGGTAGGAGCTATAGAAAAGATGATGTGACTCTGAACAAGCAACCTGTCAGTTCTGGTAGAAGTGAGGAAACAGAATTTTCACATAAAAGACTACCAGTCCCAGAATGCACCAGGTTTCCAGCAGCCATGAGAGGGGCTGAAGTGAGAGAATGTGTGTGCAATCAAGAGAGCTATGAGGTAATCCCTAAGCACTCATCTCAAAGGGCAGGGCCTGATTCAACACAGCTGCGCTGTGTTAGGGAGCAGCACACATTAGGACAGAATAAGAATCGAGCTTATTCTTCAGATAACAGTTACTACAAGCTCCAGCCCAGCTTCAGGGAGAGCTACAAGAACAGCTTCAGAAAGAGATACAGGGACAGCAACGGCTACAAGCTCAAGCACCAGTATCACCTGGAGAAACAGAAGCCAAGCCAAGCGGATAGAGAAAGAAGGAAACTCTCTGGAAGGAAGAGAAGAAAGCCCATTGGAAGGTCTGGGAGATTCCAAGGCAGTACCCATACTGGGAGGTATTCCAAATGCCAGCAGAGTCCATTGGACTGGATTCAGCCAGAGGAATGGATTGGCAGAGATAGGAATCACCAGTGGCTACCTGGAAGAGAGAAGACTGCATGTGGAAGGGACTTTCAGACCAAGGCCAGAAGGTATGTGAGAGGAGATCCAGTGTCCAGGGTTCAAGATTGGAAGGCTGGACATCAGAATTGGATTACATATTGGCCAGGCTTTACAGAGAGGAATTATGATGGCAGGAGAGGCTCAGGTATGAACACTGATCCAGACCCTATCTATAATAGAGAATGGCAGCAAGGGAATAAGCATTCTCATGATAGTGCCTTAATGAAAGACTCATCTGTGCCAATGTATGATATTGACCCTATGATTGTTGATGAAGGGGGAGATACAGCAGATGAAACTATTTATATGGACTGTACTCTATCTAAATGCTATTGCTAGTTTTCCGTGAGCAAACACATCAGCCATCACAAAGAAACCTAACTTTGTTCTTTATTTCCACTGCAAACAGCTCTTAAAGCAGGATTTGGGCTCACACAGTAGCAGCCAGCCAGCTAAAGGCTTTCAGCTGGTCCATTGATAGTAATTAGGGCTGCACCTGATTGTGTGTGTGAGCAAGGGAGAATCACTGCTGAGATCGGCGTGGAAAATAAGCAGAAGTTAACCTAACCAGCAAAGTTTATTCTTTACTTTGTGCCTTTGTATTTGGTAATTACTTGCTAAGAAAACATTAGCTAATTGCCTGACAAGCTGAAGGTTGTTTTCTGGTTTACTTTGTGACTTTTTGTTATCCATTTTAAACACTGCAAGCAAGTAACCTCATTTATAGTGCTATCAAGCATACATGTGCTGGGTGAATTAAACCCCATCAATAAAAGAAGTATTTTATTGATCTTACCACTTGGTTTCACAACTCAAATTATTGTCATCAGCTGTGTTTGGGAGTGAATGAACTACAATACCCACAATACCTTGCAAGAATCATATGAATATATGCATCGTCAAGATTGTGTAAGTTCTCACCCTAGGCAGCCGTCTGACAAGCTCTGGGTCCAAGATGAATTGGGAAATCTCCCTTGTACAGGTGAAAACCTTTTTGGTAAGGATTGGCAAGCAAAGGCCACTCAGATGGATGCTGGAAACTCTGCTTTGAATCGACTTTCAAAGTCTACCTCTGCTCCTGTTAAGAAAATATTGTTCAAAAAGACATCTTTTTCCAAGAAGGGAAGATACTATCCCACTTATGGTCAGCAGGCATCTTCTGCAGGTTGTTTTGCTGCAAAGCGTCAGCAACCACCTAAACAGGCCAAATCAAAGGCTGCAAGGCCTTCTATGACCCAGCAGCCTCAGCCTCCTCAGGGCCTTTGACTTGCAACTAGAGAACTTACTTTCTAGCTCTGGAAGAAACAGAGCCCCTTACCATTCCAGGAAGTTTGGCTTACTTTGCTCCCAGATGGGAGCAAATCACAGCAGAGCAATGGACACTCTCCATCATAAGGGAAGGGTACAAGCTTCATTTCTTAAGCCTTCCCCCTCACACCATGGTGAAACAGTTCAATTCTCCAGCATCTCTCCTCAACCTTCTAGGTCAGGAGATTGCCACCCTTCTTGCCCAAGGGGCAATAGAAGAAGTACCTCTTCTTCAACAAGGCACAGGGTTCTACTCCCCTTATTTTCTTATCCCAAAGAAAACGGGGGGCTACAGACCCATCTTAGATCTCAGAGAATTGAACAAATTTCTATTCAAAGAGAAATTCAAGATGATTTCTCTCGGTGCTCTGCTTCCATACCTTCAGAGTCAGGACTGGCTTTGTTCTCTAGATCTCAAGGATGCGTACAACCATGTCCTCATCCATCCAACACACAGAAGGTTCCTTCGGTTCCTTTTTCGAGGAAAGCACTACCAATACAGGATGCTTCCTTTCAGTCTGGCCTCTGCACCAAGGGTGTTCACGAAATGCATGGCAGTAGTAGCTGCATTTCTACGCACTCTAGGAATATTCGTCTTCCCATATTTGGACGACTGGCTCATTCGAGCTCCATCTCAGGCAGAGGCCAAGCTGGGGCAGCCCAAGGGGGGTGCGGGGCCATGTGCGGAGACTCGGTGTGGGGCCTCATTTGCATAAGTTGCTTTATTTTCATAAATATTTGCATAATGTTACCATACACTAACTTTTAGTAAACATGTCTCTTAATGAGTGTATGGATAAAGAAAGACTAAAAGATTTCTACATTACTATATTCCAGTGCCAACCGCCAGGCACATTAGGAACTACTACAAACGCTGCCCATTTAGAACCCATAGCAAACCCACCGTATCCTGACATCATTACCAGGACTCACAAAGCACCAGACCCTACCTATCAAAAGGAAACACTGCAAATATTAAACCAGCACATTTCAGAGAATACTGGGGAAAGAGAACAAGTGGCAATGTCAAATAGGAATTACATAAACAGAATACCTCAGCTCAGTTACACATGCAGAACATAGACCATCACCAAACAAGGAATCGCAATTTAGAAACAGGAAGGCAATAATTAAACTGGGAACCCCAAAAGCCAAACTTGGAATGTACAACAACACTGTAGAAATAAAACTATAAATCAATTTCCTCTTGTACCAAACAAAGCGCAGACGTTAATGATGCACATTTCCCAGAGCTTTCATATTCCAGTTAATAAATTCAAAATAAAGAGATATCTTTCTACCTTTTGTGCATTTTTTTTCAGTTGCAATTGCTCCAGCCACTTTCTTCTGGTTTCTTCATGTTTTCTGCTAACTCTCCATCGTCTGCTGTCCATTTGTCCTTTCTTCTCTCTTCTAGTTTTCTTTCCATCCTCTCTCTCTACATCTGCTTTAACATACTAATCTTTCTCCTTTTGCTCTTTCCTCATTCTTATTTCATCCACACAAATTTTACCCCTCCATCCTCAATCCCCACTTACTCTCCCAATACCTGGCCAATTGTAGATTTTTCATCCCTCCCACACAAAATATTTTTCCCCTCTCCATTTTACTCTCCCAGCCCCATCCCATTCTAATCCTCCCCCAACATCAGCTCCCTCCTAGTTCCAGTCTCACCCAGCATCCATTCCCTTCTAGTCCCTGCATCAGCCCATTTCCAGTCCTAGCCCCCCATCAACCCATTTCCAGTCCTAGCTCCCCCATCCATTTTCAGTCTGAGTCCCTTCATCAGCTCATTTCCAATCCTAGCCCCCCATCAGCCCATTTCTAGTCATTTCCTAGCCCCACCATCAGCCCATGTCAAATCCTAGCTCCCCTCCACTCAGCCCAATTCCAGTCCAAGCTCCCCATGAGCCTACTTCCAGTTCTAGCCCCTCCATGAGTCCATTTCAATTCAAGCCCCCACCACAGCCCATTTCCAATCTTAGCTCCCCCCAACAGCCCATTTCCAGTCCTATCCTAGCTGCTCCGTCAGCCCATTTTCAGTCCTAGCTCCCTTCCCTCACAGCCCATTTCCATTCCAAGCTCCCTCCCCATCAGCTATTTGCAGTTCAAGCCTCCCCGTCCACTCAGTCCATTTCCAGTCATAGCAATCCCCCCACCCATTACCAGTCCTAGCCCACCATCCACCCATTTTCAGTTTAAGCCCCTCCGATACCCCATTACCCGTCCGAACCCCCCCATCAGCCCACTTCCAGTCTTAACCCCATCAGCCCATTTCCAGTCAGCCCCCCATAGCCCACTGCCAGTCCTAACCCCCCCCCCCATCAGCCCACAGTCCATTACCAGTCCTAACCACATCAGCCCACCTCAAGTCCTAACCCCTCCCCATCAGCCCATTTCCTGTCCTAGCGCCCCCATAGCCCATTAGCAGTCCTACCCCCCCCATAGCCCATTAGTAATCCTAACCCTCCATCACCCCATTTCCAGACAGCCCCCATCAGCCCACAGCCCATTACCAGTCTTAACCACCCCCCCGGCCCATTTCCAGTCCTACCCCCCCATCACCCCATTTCCAGTCAGCCTCCATCAACCCCCCGCCCCTTACCCGTCCTAACCCCCCCCAGCCCATTTCCAGTCCTACACCCCCAGACCATTTCCAGTCCTAATCCCCCTCACCCCATTTCCAGTCAGCCTCCATCAGCCCCAGCCCATTTCCAGTCCTAACACCCCCCCCCAGCCCATTTCCAGTCCTAACCCCCCTCACCCCATTTCCAGTCAGCCTCCATCAGCCCCAGCCCATTTCCAGTCCTACCCCCCCAGACCATTTCCAGTCCTAACCCCCCTCAGCCCATTTCCAGTCAGCCTCCATCAGCCCCAGCCCATTTCCAGTCCTAACCCCCCATCACCCCATTTCCAGTCAGCCTCCATCAGCCCCAGCCCATTTCCAGTCAGCCTCCATCAGCCCCCCAGCCCATTACCAGTCTTAACCCCCCCCTCCCCTTCCCTTCCCTTCCCTTCTCTTCTGGCAAATTAAAAAAAATAACCCTGGCTCTAGCTGCTGCCGCTGCCGCGTCCGTCGCAGCAGCGGCAGAATGGAGTGTCCCGCGGGGCCCCTTCTCCTCGTTGAGCCCTCTGCAAGGGCTTTCAGATTCGCGAAGGGAGAGTGCTCCCTCGCGTCTCTGTAAAGCCCGCAGGGGCTAATGGGAAATTTCCCATCAGCCCCTCGCGTCTAAAGGGGCTGATGGGAAATTTCCCATTAGCCCCTGCAGGCTTTACAGAGACGCGAGGGAGCACTCTCCCTTCGCGAATCTGAAAGCCCTTGCAGAGGGCTCAACGAGGAGAAGGGACCCCGCGGGACACTCCATTCTGCCGCTGCTGCGACGGACGCGGCAGCGGCAGCAGCCAGAGACAGGTTTTTTTAAAAAATGTAATTTAAAAAAAAAAAGCAGAATGTTCTTTGCGCGGGGCCCCTGAAACGCGGGGCCCTGTGCAAAAAACATTCTTGCTCAATGGACGGGCCGGCCCTGAGGCCAAGACTTGTCTAACCTGCACAATGCGTGTCCTTCAGTATTTGGAACTGGTAATAAACATCCCAAAATCCAATCTCACCCCTACTCAGTCTCTGGAGTTTATAGGGGCTTGGCTGGATACCACAACTGCAAGGGCCTATCTTCCTCAGGCCCGTTGCCTACGCTTGGTGCAGTTAGCCTCCCAAATACAGTTAAAGTCCCATTTAACTGCTCGAGAAGTGTTACAACTCTTAGGCCGCATGGCATCCACCGTGCATGTGGTTCCATATGCTCGCCTTCACATGAGGGCAGCTCAATGGACTTTGTCCACCCAATGGACTCAGGCATCAGGTTGCCTGTCGGAGAAAATAGCAAACTCCAGTCACCTGTTTTGGTCTCTCCAGTGGTGGAAGTCCTCTCCAAACCTGTTGCTGGGGTCCCCTTTTCAGCAGTCACTACCCCAAGCAACCCTAAGAACAGATGCTTCTCCAATGGTTTGGGGAGCTCATCTGCAAGATCTCTTCACCCAGGTCATCTGGTCTCCACAGGAGACTTCTCTACACATCAATCTCTTGGAGCTCAGAGCAATATTCCTAGCTCTCAGAGTGTTCCATTCCCTGCTCAGCTACAGGACAGTCCTCATCCACACGGACAACCAAGTAGCCATGATCTATGTAAACAAGCATGGGGGAACTGGCTCTCTGTCGCTTTGCAACAAAGCTTTGCAACTCTGGGCCTTCGCCAGAGAGCATCACATTCATTTTCTGGCAGTATATCTTCCAGGCGTTCAAAACTCTTGGGCAGACAGTCTCAGTCGAGTTCTGCTTCCACACGAATGGTCCCTCCACATGGACCAGGTAGCCAGGATTTTTAGAATTTGGGGAACCCCGGACATAGACCTCTTTGCAAGTCCATGGAATGCCAAACTTCCCCGGTTCTGTTCCAGGATTCCGTGTCAGGGAGTTCAGGCCAAGGATGCCTTCCTCCTTCACTGGGGTCAAGACTTCCTTTATGTCTTTCCACCCATTCCCCTAATTCCCAAAACACTATTCAAGCTTCAGAGAGACCGAGGTACCATGATCCTCATAGCACCACATTGGCCACGCCAAGTGTGGTACTCTCTACTTCTGCATCTCTCTCAAGCTCATTCCCTGGAGTTGGGCTCTGCACCACACCTTCTGTCCCAGGAACACGGAACGTTGTGGCACCCAAACCCCCAGTCTCTCCATCTCAGGGCCTGGTTGCTGAAGCCTAGACCTTCAAGTTTTTAATCTCTCTCAGCAAGTCAGATATATTATTCATGCTTCTAGAAAGCCTTCCACTAGACGTTCCTATGCTTTCAAATGGAAAAGATTTACCATTTGCTGTTCAGAGAAGGGTCTTAACCCTCTTACAATACCTTTGAATTCTTTACTAGAGTATCTTCTGCATTTATCCCATGCAGGACTTAAAATGAATTCAGTAAGAGTCCATTTGAGTGCTATTGCAGCGTCCCTCAAGCCTCTCAATGGACAGCCTATTTCCTCTCATCCTCTTATAGCAAGAGTCATGAGAGGCCTTCTTCTAAGTAAACCTCCCATTAGACCACCTCCAGTGGCATGGAACTTAAACCTGGTTCTTGGCCAGCTTATGAAGCCACCCTTTGAACCTTTAGCCACCACCTCCTTGAAATTTCTTTCTTGGAAAGTTATCTTTCTCATTGCAGTCACCTCAGCACGCCGCATCAGTGAATTGCAAGCCTTGGTGGCTAATCCACCTTATACAAGGTTCCATCATGATAAGGTAGTCCTCAGGACCAATCCACACTTTATGCCCAAAGTGGTCTTGCCTTTTCATCTGACCCAAGAGGTATATTTACCTGTCTCTTTTCCAGGACCTCATGCATCAAGTACAGAGAGGAATCTTCATACTTTGGATTGTAAGAGAGCTCTCGCCTTTTACTTACAAAGAACACAGCAACATAGAAAGTCTTCTCAACTTTTTGTTGCTTTTGATCCTTCTCATTTAGGACTTCCAGTTTCTAAGAGAACACTGTCCAACTGGATTGCTCAGTGTATTTCTTTCGCCTACCAGCATAGGAACCTTTCTCTGGAGGGCCATGTCACAGCTCACAATGTGAGGGCCATGGCAGCCTCAATGGCTCATCTAAACTCTGTGTCCATCGACTAGATCTGTCGAGCGGCCACCTGGGCCTCAGTTCATACCTTCACAGCCCATTACTGTTTGGACAAGGACTCCCGCCAGGATGCCTCGTTTGGTCAGGCTGTTCTCAAACACCTGTTCCATTCCTAATCAACTCCTACCCACCTTCCCTGGTTGGATGCCAGAGATCCATGGGGGGAGGTAGAGCCCTTTTCAAGGACACACAATTCTGGGGTCTCTCCCTGATATCTGCAGCTAGGGATTCCCCATATGTGAAGACTCATTCCTGCTTGTTCCTGGAGATAGCACAGTTACTTACCTGTAACAGGTGATCTCTGGGAACAGCAGGAATAAGTCTTCACAACCCACCCACCTCCCCTCGGAGTTGTATCTCTCTATCTATCTTTCCTTCCCTCTCTCTCTCTCTTTGTCTCAGCTTTAAAACTCGAACTGGAGAGAGGCGGTTGGAAAAGGCGGGAAGGCAGCACGCAGGTGCCGTGGGATGCTCCCAAAAGCTTTCTTTTGGACGCTGGGGAGCGTTCCCGCGCAGGCTCCATCGGTACCGACGATACCCAGACTTATTGCTGCAGTTCCCAGAGATCACCTGTTACAGGTAAGTAACTGCTTTCCTGATCAGGTCAATCTTTTATAGGCTGATAAATGAAACTTCACAGCAGGGTCGTACCAAGGACAGGACAGAAGGGGCACTGATGTCATCACTGTGCTTCCAGAAAGTCCAACCATGCGGTAGGGTGTAAGGAGGGCACCACGTTCAGGAGTCACACAGGGCACGTTGCTAACTTGGTAAAGTCCTGCTTCACAGCTTTGAAACTGAAGAATTACCTTAGTGCAAGAGCAGAAACAAGCACTAAAGGTATTACATTAACAGAGGTTCCAGGCAGACGTGTGCAAGATCCCTGTTCTGGTTTCCTTGTCTAATTTCAAAATCCAATTGTAGAAGCACTATGTCTATATCTCTAAGCAAGCAACACTTTTGTCCTTGTTTTTATTGGCTGGTTCTCAAAGACCAGACTTTATCATCATGATTAGTCTAACTGTTATGGACAGTTATCCAATGTCAACTTCTTTTTGTTCCCTTTTTGTCTGGTTTCGCCAAGAGTCTCTCATGAGGGACCTTGTCAAAGGCTTTCTGAAAATCCAGATACACTATACCAACTGTCTCACCTTTATCTACTTGCTTATTCACAGCTTCAAAAAAACTTTAACAGATTAGAGAGACTAGACTTTCCTTAGTTAAATCCATGTTGGCTTTCTCCCATTAAACCATGACTATCTACATGTTCAGTATATTTTTATTTTTACAATGGCTTCTACATTTTGCCCAGTACTGAATTCAGGCTCACAGGTCTGTAGTTTCCCGGATCACCCCGGAACCCTTTTTAAAAATTGGCTTTACATTGGCCGTTCTCCAATCTTCAAGTATTACAGATTAATTTAATGATAGTAATATGTGAACTAATAGTAGGTCAGCAATCTCCTATTTCATTTCTTTCAGCACTCTGGGATGTATACCATCCAGTTCAGGTGATTTACTACTCTTTATTTTATCAAATAGTTTATGTCTATTATATTTGCTTAACTGCCTTTCAGAGGGACCAGCAAGGCGGTGTACAAATAAAAACAGTATAAATAAAATGAAAAGAGGAAACAAACTCTATAAAATCATAGGACAGAAAAGGCAGGCATACAAGGAGTCATGCAACCAGAAAATGGGAAATAGGAGGACACTAGGGAATAGATAATTTGAAGGCAGCATTGAAGAGATAGGACTTTAGAAGTGATTTGAATTTGGTGAATACAGGTTCAAGTCTAAAGGCAGATGGAAGTGAATTCCAGGATGCAGGGTCAATAACATAGGCTGGCGATCGTCTGGAGGCCAAATGGGCTTGAGAAGCTGAGGGAAGGTGCAGACGATTGCCATGGATGCTACGGAGGGCATAGTGGGGTGAGTGAAGGAGTGACGAGTCAGAGAGATAACTGCAGGAACCAGAGTGCAGTGCATGATATGGAGTGGTCTAGTGATTGGGACACATTACCTCAGGCCAGATGGCTAGGGGTTCAATTCCTGCTCAGGGACAGCAATCTTGGGCCAGAGGGACTGAGGTCTCTAGTCCTATAGGTGCTCCTTGTGGTCTTGGGCAAGCCCCTTAACCCTCTGTTGCCTCAGATACACATGTAGATTGTAAGCCCTTCAGGGACAAGGGAATATCTCCAGTACCTGTCTGTAAACCACTCTAATGCCTTTCAGCCTGGGAGGTATATTAAGATATTAAATAAAGATAAAGATGCCAAAGTGAGAAGTTTGTACCGAATGTGAACTTTTACAGGGAGCCAATGGTAATGAATGAGGAGAGGCAAAATATGTTCAAACCGAGTCGTAAAGGAAAGAACACGGGCGGCAGTATTTCAAATATGTTGAAGTCAGTGTAACTGGTATTCCTTATCGTTCCTCCAGTTTAGTCCTCTACCTCTGGGTTGTGCACCTCTTCCTGCAGCTAGGAGACTGGGCATGTCAAAGTCGTGACATCACTGGATATAGCCTGCTGGTATCTCCCATCAGCCTCCAGTGTGTCCAGTCTCCATGCAGCAGGAGGACGTAGTGAGCCTAGCTTCTGGGCTCACTTGGGGGGAACAGATAAGGAGCATTTAGTGTGACAAATTCTATTCTGATTTTACTTTTGATTTTTACCTTTAATTTACTTTTAATTCAGTTACCTTTGGTTAATTGGCAATCAGAGATTAGTTCCCTTTAGTTAGGAGCAAATTTCCTTATTTACAGTAATTTTAAATTTGAGCCTGGCTCTTTAAATTAGTAGCAGTTCTCGCCTTCCCTCCTTGTCAGTTATTTTCACTTGCTGCAGGCATTTGCCGGTGTGGATCTCTCTCCCTTGACTTTACAGGAGAGAGCTCCGGGACCCGTACAGCCACACTGAAGCTTTGTGAGACGGAGCCTCTCCGGTGCTGCGGAGTTTTAATTTTACTCTGTGGAACTGGCTGAGCGATCCTCGCCGCGGCTGCCAGGCGCATCAGCGTGGCTTGAGGATCGGATGAATTCAAGGTGGTAGGAGCAGGCTGTGTGGCTTTTGGCCCTGCAGGTAAGGCCTTCGGGCTCTGTCGGTCTGCTGAGGCCTCAGTTTTGCAGCGGCTGTTGTTCTTGGCGCCAAAATTCATTGGCGAAGGGGCGGCCATTTCCTCTCTAGGTATTTGGACCACATGGCGAGAGTTGCAGTGAGCTGCTTGTGTGAGGAAAACAACAGGCAAAATATCTAGATTTTTTGGCCTAGTGTTTGTTTCTTTCTATTGTTTGTAGGGTTTTTTTTTTTTTGAGGCTCAGGGGGTTCCTCAGCATTAAGGGGAACTGTTGTCAATCCTCTTTATAGAATAAATAAGAATAAACTTAAAAACAGGACAGAAGTTTTGGCATTGATCCCTGATACCACATGGTCTTTCCCTCCTAATCATGTCTCTGAGGAGCATCTGTTAAGGCCCAGGATATTAGGCAAATTGCCAGCTTTTAGGTTCAAGGGCAGAGCCCTAACTTGTAGTTGGAAGGAGGGAAAGCCTGGAAGTGTGCTTTTATGTATTCTATAGTGAAAGTTGCCCAAAATTCACAGGGACAGGTTTAGGAAACCTTAGGATATAAAAAAAAATAGACTGGCAGTTAAACTGTCAACCAAGAAGTGCCTGTGCTATGGTCTATGGCCACCAGAGGGAAGCTGGTACACTCAATAGTGCCTTTCTATGACTGTGGGTATGCAGCCATTATCTGCAGGTCAGGAAAGAAATCACCACAGAGCCACAGAGCCTCGGTGATGTGATGTACGAGGGGGTACCCAAAAAAACCCAGGAATAACATTGCCGTGGGCGTATCTTGTGTAGTACGCACTTCTGCCGCTATGCGTGTATAGTGCAACTCATTGTCAGTTCAGTGCCGCCTGTGTTGTCGACCTGGCTGGTTCTGTTCATCTGCAGTGATTGTTTTTGCTAGCGCTGTTTTGTTCTTGTTTCTTTTTTTATCAAAACAATGCTGATTTGCTTTCTTGATGCCAAGGGGGTAGTTCATTCAGAGTTTGTTCCCCCAGATAAGACCGTCAATCAAACCTTTAATTTGGAAGTTTTAAGAAGATTGCGCAACAGTGTTCGTCAAAAAAGACCCGATTTGTGGCAGACAGACTGGTTCTTCCACCACGACAACGCACCTGGCATGGTTCCGCTGCCCCACGCACCTTACTCGCCTGACCTGGCTCCGTGCGACTTTTTCTTATTTCCACGCATGAAAAGGGGCATGAAAGGACACCGATTTGACAACATTGAAGAAGTCAAGAAAAAAAAGAGGGAGGAGCTGTCAGCCGTTTCTAAAGATGACTACAAAAAATGTTTCGAACAGTGGAAGCACCGGTGGGACAAATGTATCAGTTGCAATGGAGAGTATTTTGAAGGGGATAAGGTTGTTTTGTAAAGAATTTGAAATAAATAGCTTTTAAAAAATAATTCCTGTTTTTTTTGGGTACCCCCTCGTAAGCTCTGAGAATCCAGATTATATGACCAAGATTTAAAGCTCTTAATTTCTGTATCATTGGTCAGGCTCTGCTGCTCTAAAGGCCACCGAATGACAGCGCTGCTCATGAATTACATATAGTATTCAGTGCCCGCTCCCTGGGGGGGGGGGTGGTACAATACAAAATCATATTACTCATCAGGTTCACACAGGCAACAACCTCTAAGACCTCCATTTGCAAGGTGGTCGGTGTATTCCACTGCTATATCTCTGACTGCAGGAAGGCCTGGGAAGGTGCTTGTGTGTTTCATAGCAACACTTAGCAGGACCTTCTCAGGAAATTCTCATCTATTACTAGAGCAGGGTTTCATTTCATTTAATTTCTCTGGTTGTGGTTAATGCACAGCGTCAGGGGCTGTGTTCGAAAGCTTGGGTCCCACGAACTTCGGTGGGATTTCAAAAAGAAAAAGAAACTTGCTTTAGTGAGAGATAGCCTTGTTCATTTTTAGCTAACACTGTTGATTTTACTTTTGATTTTTACCTTTTGAGCCTGAATCCCAAGGACGGGACACTGTTTGCTTCCAGGGGTTCTACTTTCTATTTTGCTCTTCAGCTCCCTGGCAGATGCAGTAGGCTGGCAGGGGATGTGCAATGCCTCCTGCAATGCAGAATCCCCCAGGATAAGGGGGGAAGGACAACTGAGTGCAGCGGGGGCTGGTAGCTTCTTGCAAAGCTATAGTAGCAGTTCGGGTAATTTTAGCTGATCTGCTTTGATTTCATTGGAGTTGGTGGAAACTTGGTTTTTGGAGTCCTATACTTTAAAAAAAAAAAAAAAAAAGCAAAGAAAAAGGGGCATAGCTATGTTGATTTACCAGAATCTCCTTCCGCTATCCATAGAAGGTCCTATAAAGCGTTAAAGTCGGTTTATAGGAGCTATATGGGAAGAATCCTGCACCAAAGCTAGCCTAGAAGACAAGAAACTGGCCAATTGGGAAGGTTCAAAAAAAAGATAACTATGCCCATCTAATTTAACAAAGCACTTGCAAGGAAACCGAAGGGGAGTTAGTGTGAAATAGGGGTAGTTTACCGTCTTGGTGCCTGCTCTATTACCTTTATGGCTATGTTTGTAATTTATCCTTTGATTTGTGACCCATCTTGTCTACTTATTGAGGCCTATTCAGGAATCCATTTGTTAGCATTTTTCTTTTTGATTTATGTTTCTGTTAAAAATGAGGACGATGGATTGTTTTCTTTGTACAAGGGTTTTCTTGTATTATAGTGTGAAATTGCATAAATAAAAAAGAAAAATTAAAAAATATTAAAGTCGGTTTATATGGCAGGATAATATTTTGGCTTAGCTGCTGTGATATAGCGCTATGTTCCGCTGTAAACATATTCAGGTCAAAAGGAATTATGGTGATAACTCTCTTGGACAGTTGTAACAGGTGCTTGGGTGAGCGCCATGGCCAGTCCACAGATGTGGAATGCTCTGCCCTAAGCATTATGTCATGGGAAGGATTTTATAGTTGTGTGATTTCTTAATGGAAAATGTTCCCATTTAGTTTGGCTTTGCCCAAATTATAAGATTTTACGGTAGATTTGTAATGTCTTAATTTTGGCTATATGTGGTTTAATTTTACATATGGAAAAGGCAGCTCAGCGGAGAGGGGTTGCAAAATAGAACTCTGGCCTTTGAAGCTATCTATGCTCCCATTCCATTTATCAGAGGTTCTCCAGTAAGGAGGGTCTCTGCTAGTGTTCAGCGAATGCCTTAATTTATTTATTTATTTATTTTTATTTATTTATTTATTACAGTTTCTTATATACCGCGCTATTTAGAATCAGCGCGGTTTACATCATAACAAAACGACCATAACGACAAACTGTCAGGTTTTACATTGAACAGGAGTACAAACTTGGATAACTGGGTTAACTATATACATAAACTATTTACACTGCAGTGTGAGGGCATTTCTAGATTGGGTCATTTCTTGGAGGGGATATCTAGTTCAGTTGCTGTCTGGGAAATATTGGCAGAAAAGGTATGTTTTGAGAGCCTTCCTGAACTGATATAGATTGGTAATGGCTCTAATGTCAGGGGGTAGGGTGTTCCAGCATTTTGGTACATAAAAACTGAATGCCCTGTTTGTGGTGTTCGTGTTGGACTTTGTTGAAGCCTTTGGTATTGCTAGCAAGTTTACAGCTGATGTTCTTCTTGCTCTGTTGGGGGGGACCATGTGGATTAGATTCGTGAGTGAGAGGGATGAGGTGCCTTTGATTGCCTTAAATGCTAATACAAGGGATTTGAAGGTGATTCTCCCGTGAATTGGTAGCCAGTGTAGCTGTTTGAGAATAGGAGTCACGTGGTCGTTTCTGGATGCACCGTAGAGGACCCTAGCTGCGGCATTCATGGCCAACTGTAAGGGGGTTAGTGTGGATTGGGGCAGACCTTGTAGGATGGCATTTGCAAAGTCAAAATGCGGCAGGATCAGCGCTTGATATATGGTACGGAAATCGTCTGGGTCCAGCAGGGAGCGTAGGTGTTTGAGGGAACGGATTTTGAAGTAGATGGCTTTGACTACGCTGCTTATGTGGCATCTCATGTCTAGATGTTGGTCCAGGCTCACTCCCAAATATTTTATTGCATCTTTAGTTTGCAAATCAGCTTCCTTGACACTGACGTGGGATGGGGGCGTAAAGCTGGAGTCTCTGGAGATGAAAAGGACTTCTGTTTTTTTATGCTGGATACGTAGGTTCTGTGTCTGGAGCCATGTTGAAACTGCATTGAAACAATCTGTGAGTGGGGTCAGGTCCATGTGGGTTGTGGAGAAAGGCATGTATAAAAGAATGTCATCTGCATATATCATGCAGTTTACGTTGAATGATCTTATGATATTGCATATGGGCTGCATGTAGATATTGAAGAGTAAGGAGGATAGTGAGGATCCTTGAGGTACCCCTTGTTTTTGATGGAAGTGGCTAGACTCTTCTGATCCAGACTTCACATATTGCCATCTATCGTCCAGATAAGACTTGCACCATTTTAGTGCCTTGTTGCAGACACCCTTTTCTTTTAGTCTTCCCAGGAGGATTTCGTGACTGACGGAGTCAAAAGCCGCGGCGATGTCTAGGAAAATGAGGACAAAACCTTGATGGATGTTGTCAATTCCTGTGATGATATTGTTGTTTAGACCAGTGAGTAGTGTCTCAACCCCATGATGTTCTCTGAACCCATGTTGGCAGTTATCTAAGGGAGCAACAGAGTCTATGTGATCTTGAATTTGCCGTTGCGCTTCCTTCTCAATTATTTTGGCTAAGATGGGGATGCTAGCTATTGGTCGATAGGAGTCCACCCTTTGGGGGTCCAGTTTGGGGTTTTTCAGTAATGGTCTAATGGAAGTCTGCTTGAGTGAAGTGGGAAAATAACCTGTTGTAAAGGAGAGTTTCATTATATTTGCGATGACAGGACTGAGCACATCACGTAGTTCCTTGATCCAAAAAGCTGGACATGGGTCGGTCTGTGCAGTGGAGGTGTTGAGTGATGCTATGGTGTTCTCAATACATTTAATGGATGGTGTGGAAAAAAAGTTAAGTGGAGAGAGGTCCGCTGGTTCTTGATATTGGACTGCTGTGACCTTGTTAGTTTGTACAATCTTGGATTGCAGATAATCAGCGAAATCTTGTGGGTGTATGTTGTATCTTGTGGGTGTATGTTGCCAGAAGCAGCCAGGCTAGTTCTCTAGCAGCAATGGCAGCGGCTCATACTCTAGTAGGCATACTTCATATGCTGGGCTTACAAGATGGCTTCCACGCGGATCGGCATCAGCCAAGGTGACTGCCAGTTTAGACTGTGAATGTGGAGTCAGCTTGAAGGAGGGGCCTTGCATTCTCTGGACAATGCCCTGCATACACTGAATCCCTTCAATTCGATCAGCTGCTGGCAGGACACAAGGCACTCTCGCATGCTTTTTTGCTTCAGTGGTCTAAAAGTGGAGTCTTTACCAGGTGGTATAATGGGAACTTGTCTGCAGTTTCTCGGCTTCTTCATTGCTGACTCAATTGCCACTGCGGAATGAGAGCTGTATTTCATATCACCAGGTGCTAGTTGAACTTAAAATATAAAGTCCATTTTTGTGCAGTCAGACGGAATGGGGCGTTACTCTAGCAGGAAGGCAGTGGATTAGTATGCCTGTGTTTGGGAGTTCTTTCTACTTCATATTGTTGGCACGGAAAGAGCGTCTCTTAACATATGCTGAAGGAATTTTTGGTTTAGAGGTGTCTTTGTAAGAAAATAAAAAAAATAAAGAAAGTATTCAGCTGTCCTGAATTTGCCTGTTCTTGATTGACATTTGGAGGCTAAGCAGGGGCAGGCCTGGGTACTACGTGGGTGGTTGCACACCTGGCACTACCAGGGGGTGTGGACTCACTGTATGGAACAGAGCCCTAGCAATCTTCTTTATCGCAAGATAGGAAAGTAGATGGTTCACTGAAGCGATCATTGGGGGCAATGCTCTGGCCTTACAAGCTCCCATTTTTGGAGCCTGGGGAGGCGAGAGCATGCTTCAGGTGGTCGCAGTGTTTACGGCAGTCTACTCGCCTGGAAAAGGAAAGGATCAGGGAGTTGAATCGACTAGAGCCTGATTTGCTTTATGGGGCAAATGTGCATTATGGCTTATTTCAAGCGCTAGCTAATATTATTGGCTTCCTTGGGGTTCACCCAGAGGTCTCTTTGGTGGAGGAATAGGGCAGCTGATGGTTTGTCCAAGTTGAGGGTCAGTAAGCTCCCAATTAAGTCTTTGTCTGGTCCTTTCCCTGTGGGCTCTCATAGGGCAACTAGTTGGCGTATCGAGGCTTTCGGAGAGAGGTACTCTTGGTAGCGCACGGTTGGATGAAATGGCCATACTAGGCTTTTCTCATTCGCCTACTTGATAGGCTTTTCCTAGAAGTTGTCGGTAGCGGACGTTCTGCTGTGGCTAGGTCCTTGATGAATGTCTCAGGTGGATCAGTGCCCGCCTACGGTTTGGCCTTTGTATGTGCAGGGCTCAAGTAGAAGGTATATTCTGCGGCAGTCTTCGCCGCCTTATTGAGAACAAGGAGGCAGGCTGCTTCTGCTACGTAGATCCGTGCTTAGCGCCTTTTGGAAGGCTGCTGTTCACGGAGGCAAGTCCGGGCGACAAAGGTGTCTGTATCCTTGGTCTGAGTTCTCTGCAGGACAGTGTCTGAAGGAACTAGCGGCCAGTTCCTTAGAGGATCCAGCGGGCGACTGTTTCCGGCTGTAGAGGTTCTGTGAAGGGAATAACGCTAGGTGTTCAGATCGATGTGTAGTGTTTCCTTAAGATAGGATCTGACTGCGCTCCTCAAGGAGAGTTCAAGTGACGCCGGGGGATCCCGATGGGGCCTTAGAGGTGTTAGCTAAAGAGCCCTTTGATTCTTTACTCCAGGCGTCGGTAAAAGATTTCCTGCTATAGACAGTGGCTTTGATAGCTCGTTGTTCGGTGCGACGAGTTTCGGAGTTTCAGGCGTTGTCATGTATTGAGCCATTTTCACCCTTTCTGGATAGAGGGTGGTGTTTGCGAGCAGTCCTGTCGTCCTTCCAAAAGGTGGTATCTGATTTTTCTCCTGAGCTTATTGGTTTCTCTTCCAGTTCTCGGTTTTTCTGGAAGGGGAGGTTTTTATTCGTAGCTTACGCCGATAGGAAACATTGCATGCAGGGTGCGACGTTCGTTTCTTTGTTTTTGTGTGCTGGTTGGAGGTCCCCACAAAGGGGAATCAGCAGCGAAGGCGGCCATTTCGCACTGGGTTAAGGCGGTGGTTGCCTCAGCTTTCTGCTGGCGAGGTTGTATGATTCCGGGGGGCTTTCTGACTCTTGCTACTAGGGCACAAGCGGCTTCATGGGTGAATCACTGTGTCATTCCACCAGGGGGGATTGGTAGAGCAGCTTTCAGATCGTCTCTTCTTTTCCTCAGTAACCACTACTACCTAAATATTTTGGCAGTAAAGGAGGCCTGTTCCGGGTCGGCGGTGTGGTGAGTTGGCTGAATAGGTCCCTCCCAATAATTACTGCTCTGTTACATCCCAGAGGTAGAGGACTAAACTGAAGGAATGATAAGGAAATATTAATTACACTTACCTGGTAATTGTCATTCCTTGAGTGACAACAGTTTAGTCCTCATTCCCGCCCAGGAATGTGATTTCTTCAGAGTTTATTTTCTGGCGGAGTGGAGCATCAATCTCAAGGAGTAAACAGATCCTTTCAGTTTCTAGATCGCAGTGAGTATCCCTCCCTGTTCTTTCTTTCTTTTCTCTTATTTAAACGAGGCGATGGTATAGGATACATGTTTGCATAGGGGGGACATGAATGTAAAGTTAAAAAAAAAAAAAAAGAGAAAAGAAAATATAAGACGGATACGGTTAAAAAGGCTCCTCCGGATGAGGAATGGGGAGTTATTTAAAGTTATGGTATAGTTACTTATTTGTTATTCCTTTGAGTTTGCTTTCTCAATAGTACACTGGAGGCTGATGGGAGATACCAGCAGGCTATATCCAGTGATGTCATGACTTTGACATGCCCAGTCTCCTAGCTGCAGGAAGAGGTGCATAACCCAGAGGTAGAGGACTAAACTGTCGTCACTCAAGGAATGACAATTACCAGGTAAGTGTAATTTCTATTTGAGGAAGACCATGGCATTGCAATAGTCCAACTTTGAAATAACGAGAATAAGAAGCAAGGAGGACAGGGAGGGGAAGGTGAGAAAAGGGCGAACAGCACAAATTTTTCAAAGGGTGCGGAAACAGCGACAAACCAGAGAAGAGAGATGGGCATTGAAAGATAGTGACAAATACAGAATAACACCAAGATAGCACAGAGAGTCAACAATGGGGCTAGAAGAAGCAGAGAGCAAAGGAGCCATAGTGGGGATAGGTCTACCAAAAGTAACCCAGAGCTGCAGATTTCTTAGGGTTGAGGTGAAGAAAGATCCGGAGTAAGTGGGCTAATGTAATGGAGTAGTACAATGTCATCTGCATAAAAATAGGCGGAAATTCCATGTTGTTATATAAGGAGAGCCAGGGGGATAAGGAAGATATTAAATAGAAGAGGGGCAAGAACAGAGCCTTGAGGGACACCACAAGAGAGGTAAGGTTAAAGAAGAAGAGACATTGACTGAGACAGAGAATGACTGTTGCATTAGAAAAGAATGAAACCAATTAAGAACAGTACTCTGAAGACCGAAGTCATATAACTGAGTAAGAAATGTGGCATGGTCAACAACGTCAAAAGCTGATGAGAGATCAAGAGAGACCACCACCAAAATATCACCCCAGTCATGCAGTTGATGAAGTTTACTAAGAAAAATAAGAAGAATAGTTTCTGTGCTGTGACCAGGGTGGAATCCAGATTGATGGGGGTGAAGGGCATTAATAGAATCAAGATGAGAAGAAAGCTGAGCAAAAAACAATTTCTCAAGTAGTTTGGAAAGAAATGGAATCCGGACGATAATGGGCTGGAGTAGAGGGGTCAAGAGAGGGGGGACTTCAGAATGGGTCGAATGATAGCATGTTTCCAAATTGAGGGGAAAATCTCAGAAAGTAAACTGTTGTTAAGAAGAGACAATTGGAGGAAGAAGACGAAGGGAAGGAACAGCAAGTCAAGAGGAGTGGATGGGATCAACAGGAGATGTAGTCTTGTGAGAGGACTTTAGGAGTTTGATGACCTCCGGAGAGGAGACATTTGTAAAGGAAGACCATGAGTTGGAAAGAGAGGAATTACAAGGGGATGAGGGTTGACAGGGTTTGGAGGAGAGGCCTGAGATGATGGTGATAAGGGAGGAGGGGACAGGGGTTTGGAAAGAGAGTTAATAGAGTTGGATGGCTTAGATAGGGTTCATAGAATAGTCTACAAATGATGAGAGGAGTTAGTAGAAGAAGCTATCAGCAGAGCATAATAATCCTTCTTAGCTGTATGAACAGAAGAGTGGTAAAAGTGGTATGTATTTTTAAAATGACAGCGAGTGAAGAGAATGGCATTTCCTCCACAGATGCTCCAATCAGTGAAACTGCCAGCGAAGTGTCAGGAGACCCCAGTGGAACTATGAGTGATGGGTCTTAGCAGAGTGCCTGCGAGGTCGGAGTGGAGCAATCGAATTGAAGGTTAAAGACAATGATTAGAACCAACGACTAGCCTGTGCTTCTACTGGAAGGGAGTAAAAATCTGATGGGAAGACATGCTTGGCTGAGGGGAAATGTTCCAAGGTGCGTGTGGATAGATCACGAGTCTAGAAGGGTAAAAGAGGACACTGGGTAGAAACAGGTAGCGACGTGGTCAGTGGAAAGTACTGAAAACAGAATCTAATACAAAGGTGATCAGACTAGGGGAGTGGAAATGAGGAAAATGATGAGAGAGTCAAAGAGAGAATAAGATCAAGAATATGACTAGCATAATGCGTGGGAAAAGATGTATGCTGCAGGAGTGGAAGATCAGAAAGCAAGTGCAAAAGGGAAGTGTCATGAGAGGACTGCAGAGAAGCGTAATGTAAATTAAAATTACCCAGGATTATGAGATGTTGATACTGCAGACAAGCTTCCGAGAGCGTAAGAAGAAGCAAGTCCAAAAGCTAGGGGCGTATAGATGGGAGTGCATAAAGCAACAGGCAGTAGAGGGGAGGGGAGCCCTCAATAGGGAGTTATAAGGATTTAGGGTAAGATAAGCAGAGATTGTTGATTACTGTCACTGGAACACCTGTCACACCTCCACCCCCTGCGACCCACCCTTGGCATTGAAAAGACCACATAATCAGGGGGAAGGCACCGGTGGAGAAGCTGCTCCTCCCCCTCTTTTAACCACGGTTCAGTTATAAACAAAACATCTAAAGAATACTGCACTATGAGGTCGTAAATGAGAAGTGTCTTATCACTAAGTGATCTGCTGTTTAATAATGCAGCTGTCAAAGTATTAGCCGATGTAGATGTTAACGATGGTGAGGAGCCAGTCTATATATTAAAAGTTTTTTAATTATCGTGTGCTTATAGATATGGCAATTGAAACTCCTCTCCTTTGCTTACATAATAATACTGACATCGAGTCGCACTCGTTTGCTTCCATGTCATCTTTTAATTATTTTCCCACTTGGTCCTTTTTGACACTATATGACCACTTTTAGTTTAGTATGGCAAAATGTTGCAATGTTTATTTAAACAAAGTGTTTTAATGTTGAGGCTGCCTCTGTTTTGACGCTGGCATTTGCCCCCTTTTTTCACAACTTTTGTCTTATCTAAACGCATTGTCACAATGTTCTTCCCCTTTTTCCACTCCCTTCCCCTCCGGTCCTTCCTCCACCCCCCCCTTCCCCTCTCCTCCCTCCCTCCCCTCCCCTTCCCTTCCCCTTCTTCCCCACCGCCTCCTCCCTCCCCTCCTTCCACCCCCTCCCTTCCCTCCCGTGGCTCACGGTTTATTTATATTATTTTATATTTTTATTTCTCATTTTTTAATTGTGATTCTTGGGTTAAATTTTTCCATGCCCTATGTTAGGAGTTGTGAAATTAAGCCAGACTATATACACTGATCCATGCACAGTTGTTCTTGATATTCATTGTTTTTTGTCTCCCCCCAAAACATTTTTTAACATAATTTTTTAAGATCTATTGTATTTTTATTGTAATCTTTCATGCATATGCTCAAGGTACGAGTAGCCAGTTCTTTGATGTAGACATTTGATATTTTTATTCATGATGTTCCTTAAGCATGATTTGTTTGTATTGTTATTTATTGCTATATGCATTTGCATGTATCATATAATACATATGCATCAACTATATTTTTATGTATGGTTGTGTAAATTATTTATTCTTCATTGTTTATTCGTTTTTTCTTTTAATGTTTTAGTTCTTCATGTTTTTGGATAAGTTTTAATGCATTTAAATGTTTTTGATAACTTTCTATTATTATTATTATTACTGTTTATGATTACATCATATTTTTATATGTCACATATTTTTATGTTCTCTGGGTGCTATGTTCTTGTTATTAATTATACAATTTTTAAAAAATTGTTGGTGTTGGTCTGGGTTCCCATTTTTCTTCACTAGTTGATGCAGATTTTTATGCAGTTTTGTATTTTAACGTTTTTATATATTTTTTCCAGCCATTTCTATTGTACTATTGGTCACACACTGTTTATGCGTTCTTTGTAATGCATGACTAGAAGTATAACATGTAAGTATATTTTACTTGTGATCATACATAGATGTTTATCATTATTATATATAATTTTTTATTTCATTTTTATATATTCCTAACATTTTAATATGTATTTATGTTTTATGTGGTTTCGCAGTCCTCCTAACCCCCTGATGAAGGCACCTGCCGAAACGCGTCAAGCGGGGTTGTTTATCAATAAAGTGCTAGTGACCTCCTATCCGGCTCGCTCTTTGGTTTTTCTTGGACTTTCTGCGAGTTTGGTGCTCTCCTTGTGGCCAGTGATAATAGGCACAGGAATCATACAAGGACGTTCATGAATGGAGACCAGATTAGAGGGATAAGGAGAAGCTACTGGGCATATACCTCAAATAATGAGAATGGTGGAAATCAGGACACAGATAAGTGCACAGATAAACAAAGGAGAAATAGAATAGTTACTCACCTGTAACAGGTGTTCTCCAGGAGCAGCAGGAATCAGTCCTCACATATGGGTGACGTCGGTGCCGACGGAGCCCCCGTGCAGAGCATTTCCCCAGCTTTCAAAGAAAGCCTTTGGGAATGCAGCGCACCTGCGCGGTCCCCTTCCCGCCCAAGGGTGCCATCTTGCTCAGTCTGATGGCATTGCTAAAAGACAGCAAAAAAATCAAAATGAAGTATATTACTACAACTCCAGGGGAGGAGGGAGGGTGGTGAGGACTGATTCCTGCTGCTCCTGGAGAACACCTGTTACAGGTGAGTAACTACTCTTTCTCCAGGACCAAGCAGGAAGTCAGTCCTCACATATGGGACTCCCCAGCTCTAGGCTACAGGGAACTCAAAGCTGCAAAAAATGGCTCCCTCTGAAGAGCCTCAGCATCCGTGATAAGAATAGCCTCTGAGAACGTCCCCGTACGGTAGCCCAACACAAGGGCCAGAGGGTAGGAGTTGCCTAAACCTCAAAGAGATTGCGGAGTACCGCCTGTCCGAAAGCACTGTCCCTTCGGGACTCTCTCTCGAGGCAGTAGTGGACTGCAAAAGTCTGGCTTGAAGACCAAGTAGCAACCCGGCAGATGTCTGCCAATGGAACAGAGCAGAGATGGGCTACTAAAGCGGACTTCGCCCTGACACGGTGGGCCGTGACTCGACCCTGCATGGAGAGGCCGGCTGCCTTGTATGCCCAGGCAAAACAATCTGCTACCCAAGTGGACAACGTACGCTTGGAGACAGGCTACCCCAGTTTGTTAGGGTCAAAGGAGACGAAGAGCTGAGTAGCCCTTCGGTGCCCCCGCGTACGTTCTATGTAGAAGTACAACGCCCTCTTACAGTCCAGGAAATGCAAGACTGTTTCAGCCCGGCTGGTATGCGCCCTGGGAAAGAATGTCAGAAGAACCAACTGCTGGTTGAGGTGGAAGGAGGAGACAACTTTTGGAAGGAACTTCAGATGGGTCCGTAGGACCACCCTGTTCCTATAGAACCTTGTAGTTCACTCACACGTCTAGCCGAAGTAAGAGCTACCAGGAAGAGAGCCTTCCAAGAAAGGTAGCGTAAATGACAAGTAGCCATCGGCTCAAACGGTGGGCGAGTAAGTTATTGCAAGACCACGTTCAAATCCCACTCAGTGGCAGGTGGACGAATTGGAGGCTTGAGCAAAAGCAGGCCTCTGAGGAAGCAGGACACCAAGGAGTGAACCGACAGAGACTGTCCCTCCACCGGTGAGTGGTGTGCTGAGAGAGCACTGAGGTTGACCCGAACAGAGTTGGACTTGAGGCCCAGGTCTGACAGGTGAAGTAGGTATTGTAGTACTACTGGCACAAGGCAGGAGAAAGGATCTTCATTGTGCTGAAGACACCGTAATGAAAACCTACGCCACTTGAGGCCATAGGACGTTCTGGTGGATTGCCTCCTAGAGGCCAAGACCACTTCCTCAACTTCCCTAGGTAGAAGTAAGGGAACTAGCACTATCCTTTCAGCAGCCAGGCCATCAGATTGAGGGATCTGAGATTGGGGTGTAGAAGGGAACCCTGATCCTGAGAAAGGAGATCAGGTTGCAACCCCAGAGAGAATGGAGTTTCCACTGCCAACTGCAGAAGAAGTGGAAACCACGTATGCCTCGGCCATCTGGGGGCTACCAGAATCACCGAGGCCTTGTCCTGTAGAATCTTGAACAGAGTACGTGCCACCAGGGGCGTGGGAGGAAACGTACACAGGAGGCCCATATACCAAGAGATCAGAAACGCATCTGCTGCCATTCTCAGGGGATGCGGCTGTCTGGAGTAAAACCTGGGCAACTGACAGATCAGTGGACTTGCAAAGAGATCAATGGATGGAAATCCGCATCGTAGAAAGATCTGCTGGACCACCAGTGGATGCAAATGCCATTCGTGAGGCTGGAGAATCCTGCTTAGTTTGTTTGCCAAGAAGTTCTCCTGACCAGGTAGATACACTGCTTTGAGAAACACGCCTTGTTTGACTGCAAAGGAGCAAAGGGCCTGCACCTCCTGACATAGGAGTCTGGACCCTGTGCCCCCTTGCTTGTTCACATAGAACATTGCCACCTGATTGTCTGTCTGAATTAAGACAGACTGGTGAGAGAGGGCATGAGAAAAAGTCTGTAGAGCTAAGCGGATTGCTCGCCGCTCCAAAAGATTGATCTGCTGTGTGGCCTCCTGAGGAGACCAGAGGCCTTGAGTGCACGTGCCTTGGCAATGTGAACCCCAGCCCCTTAAGGAAGCATTGATCGTCAGCACTCTTGTGTGTGCTGGGGCCTGCAAAGGTATCCCCCTGAGAAGGTTTGGGAGATGTAACCACCACTGCAGGGAGTCCAAAAGTGGTTTGGATACCTCTACTCTGTCTCGGAGGTCGCCTGTAGTCTGCGCCCACTGAGCTTTGAGGCACCCCTGAGCAGCCCTCATGTGCAGACGGGCATTCAGAGTCACATGCACCGTGGATGCCATGTGGCCCAGGAGCCACAGGAATTGCCTGGCTGAAACCTGAGGATTGCTTTGGAACTGGTTGGCCAAGTCCATCAATCTGTGAGAAGGGGCAGAAGTCTTCCTGGACAGCCTTGTCCTGATGAGAGTCTCAGTCTCGATTTCTGCAGCCTTTTCCGTCATGGGCTTACCGAAAAGGATTTCACCTCGGCAGGGGACATTGACCAACTTGAACTGTACTCATAGCTCCAGGTCTGATGACTGTAGCCAGGCCTGATGGCGTGCACCAATGCCAGCCGCTGCTACCCGGGCCGAAGCCTCGAAGCCATCATAGGCTGCTCGCGAGATATACTTCGAGCACTCTTGAATCCCTATTGACAAAGCCTTGAACCTCTGCAAAGTTTACTCAGAGAGGCCAGCTGAGAACCCGGCAGTCTCCTTTGACAGGTCTCGGAGGTACATGCCCATGTACAGCTGGTAGGTCTGGACACGGCAAGATAGCATAGACCCCGGGAAGCACTTTCTACCGAGGGTATCCAGGTTCTGGGCTTCCCGGCCGGGGGGCACTGAGGAGTGCATCTTCTGACTCTTCAGACGGTGCATTGCCAATTCCACAACCATGGAGTGGTGTGGTAGCTGCTCCTTTTGGAACCCAGGGCTATTACGGACTCGATAAATGGAATAGACCTGCTTTCTAAGAACCGGCGTTGAGGCCGGTGCCTTCCACATACGGAATAGCAGCCGTTCCAGCATCTTAGGAACCGGTACAGTAAAGGCTTCCTTTGGAGGAAAATCATATTGGAGGGCATTGAGCTTCTTGGCTTGAGGCTCCTCCTTGGCATCCGCAGGGAAGGCCAAGGCCTTCGCCATATCCCTCACGAAGTCCGAGAACCGGGTATCCTCCGGGGGGACCGTCTCCAAGGCTCGGACTCCAGTGAGTCCGAAGGAACGCACCAGGTCCGGAAGGTGTCCGTGGACTCCTCCTCCTCCTTCTCCCACTCCTCCTCCTCTGAGGAGGAATTGAGTGGCTCTGGCCATGCGGGCCTCGGTGTCACCCGCCCCAGCGCCAAGGGTATCGGCGTCGACGAACTCGTTCCCACATGGGAGGTCGAGGGGGACCTTGACTGAGGATCGACTTGAGACTTCATCGACTCGAGGATCGGCTTAGTCTCTGCGGTCGACTTAGATGTCGAGGTCCCAGTGGTCAGGACAGATGCACCGGTCAGACTGGTGATCAGCACCCGCTGCTGTTCCATGAAGACAGACAAGCTGCTCTCCAAGGCCGTCAACCTGAGTCCAAGCTCAGAAGACTCAGCAGCCCCCGATTCGGGCCCTGACGGCGTCGGGCCCGACGTCGTCTCCCCTGGAGGAGAATCCACGAGGACAACTGCACTTACATGACTCGGGGACTTACATGACGTGGTAACTTGGATGGCCTCTCCGACTCTGAGAGCCCGGGGCGGCGGTCAGGGCTACACGTCCTGGCCCTCGAGGAACCAGGAGCTTCCACCGACGCCGCCCTCGCAAGCTTTTTCTTCTTTCTGTGCTCCCGGGAGGGAGACTCCTTTTCAGAGGAACCCCGATGGCTCTCGGGGTCGGACTCCCGAAATGTCGAGGCCTCTGACGAAGTCCGGGCTCGGCCGGACGCGGAGTCAGAGAAAATTCTCTCACATTGATGCTGACAGCTCCGAAGCGCTTTCGACGACATTTTGCCACAAGGGCCACAGGTCAGCAGGTCATGGTCGGGCCCGAGGCATCGGAGGCAGCAGTCATGTGTGTCAGTGAGAGACATAAGTTTCTTGCACTGATCACATTTTTTGATCCCGCTGGCAGCCATCGGGTGAAAAAGGGCCCCTGCAAGGTCAAAAGACTGGGCTGCCAATGAAAACACAAAAAGAGCACGAACGCTTGTCACAAAGGACAAAAACCGAAAAACAGAACTCCGGATTCCATACCGGTATACCGAGCCCAGGCAGGAAGGGGAACTGGTGTTGAACTGGATAAGACACGCGATAAATCGCCGAAAAAAAATCAACTTTTTCCGGGTGACACAAACTCACGTCCGTCGGGCTCCGCGGAAAAAGAAAGACTGAGCGGGGGGCGGAGCCTGATGTCCAGCGGGTTAGACGCTTCGCGTTGAAGCTCCCGAGAGGCCTACTCAGAATCCTGACTTAATACCTACATAAATTTAATTTTTTGCTCCGAGCTTGCCGGGGTGCCTCGGGGGGGATGGCGACCCACAAACCAGCGCGCTTAGACTTCGGGTCTCCCTCTTCTTCACACGGAAAACGCTCCAAAACAGAGTTGTCTTCCCCACCAAAGATGGTTCCACTTCGGGAAAACCCCGTAATGCAACTGGAGATATTGGAGGAAATACGCGGTGTAAAGGAACTGGTACAATCCAACGGAGAAGCGCTCCGAGCCATGCGAGAAGATTTCGGTATGCTTCAGGACCGGCTTGAAGGTCTTTCACTTCGGCAGGACAATATGGCGGGGGTCCTCGACTCGCACGTGGTGCGCTTGGTGAAATTGGACAAGGCTGAGCGTCAGATACAGAATCTTCAAAAAGAGTTAGAGGATAGCAATAATCGAGCCCGTCGCAACAATGTAAGGCTCATTGGAGTACCGGAGGGGGCGGAAGCAGGAGATATAAGAGAATTCTTGGTCAAAACTCTTCCCTCCTTGCTGAAGATCACTTTTCACAGAGATCTGGAGATCGACCGTGCACATCGTGTTCCTACCAACATGGCGCTCAATCGGACGACCCCTCGGCCTATCATCTTTCGCTTATTGAGATTTCAGCAAGTTGAGCAAATTCTAAATGCTGCCCGGGCGAATCACCATCTGGAGTTTGAAAGTCATAAAGTCTCCTTCTTCCCTGACTTGGCAAAGCCCACAGTTGACCGTCGGAAGAGACTCCTTGCTTTTCGACCCAGACTTCAACAGCTTCAGGCTCGCTTTGGCCTATTGTATCCAGCGAAGCTCAGAGTGACTCTCCATAACCAAACTAGAACCTTCGAAGATCCTGATCTGCTAGCAACATTTTTAGATTCCAAGGAAGCAGACCAGATGCGCTAATCCAACAACTTGGATCTGTTATCCGCCGGATCTGCCCGCCATTTTGAATGGCCCGATGCGGTGATCACAGCCCGGAATAGAGACTGCCTGGACTTTTCTTTCCTTCTATATATAACTTTCTTGGTCTCCTTTCCCTCCTGATGTGCGCCTCGGTTGGATTCGGAGCACGCACAGCTATACAGGTTATATGTTTCAATTTAGGCCTTCTCTGGGGTTTCTCCCCGCAGACACATGGTCGCCAGTAATTTCTAGGGTTATGCTTCTTCTCCAAAGCACTTCGCTGCTTATTTTCTTTATATATGGGGCGCTTCACTGGTTTTCATTAGCTTATTTTCTATCATGTCATGTGTACAGCCATGTACAGTTTATCTGAGGACATTGTGAAATTATGTGTGCTATCTATTGATATAAAGGCTGCTATCCAAGACTACTTTCATTTTAGTTCACCCCATGACACTGCGAGCTGGGCTTGGTGGGAGGGTTACAAGGCGTCTATCCGTGCAACTAGGGGTGTGGCATCTAATTTTTTGCAAAACTGTATGTAATGCGGTAAATAGAGGCACTCCTACTGCACAGAAATCCTGGGAGCGGGAAATGCATGTAACTTTGACCCCGGAGCAATGGAGCCTAGTCTGGAGTATGGTGACACGGGTCTCTCGATCCGCCTCACTCACTCAGACCCTATTCTTCCTCGCCCACCGATGTTTCTATACTCCTGACAGGGTAGCCAAATGGAACGCTTCCCAGAGAAATAGATGCTGGACGTGCCAGGCGGCCATTTGTTCACTTTTTCATGTTATGTATGGATGCCTCGCATTACCGTATTACTGGATTTGGGTCTGCGGTTGTATTCAATCTATTTTGCACTTTCAGGAACCCCTCTCTTGGAAGATAGTGGGACTCCGCTTAACCGCGGGGATCCCCTCTCTTCCCAAATCGGCTTACTTCCTTTTAGACTTTAGGCTGGACATAGCTATTTCCCTACTTACGAAATACTGGTAAATGGCTCCCATCTGAGCCCCAATGAATGGTGGAATCATGTCTGTCTCTACAGTAAATATGAGCAAATATCTCGTATGTTAGCCTCTTCCGCTCAGACCTCCCACCACTTGTCTAAATGGAAGATGCTCAACGACTATGTTCACACTGCTAAATGCTCTCATCTGACTGTTTAAATCTGTCTTAATCTCTGTCACATGATTATTCTGTATTGCAGATAATATTTCTGTTTGTTTTTGATGTACAATCATTGTTGTTTGTAAGCGCCTACATGATGATACTTTTCAGCTTAGAGAAGAAGCATAGGGGTGGGGGGTAATTGGGGTTGTTTTCTCCTTATTGTATGCTTGTATTGTTCCTTTGGTGTGTTGTTTCTTTTGTGTGTTGTAAAATGAAAATAAAAGTTTAAAAAAAAAAAAAAAAAAGAAAGACTGAGCAAGATGGCACCCTTGGGCGGGAAGGGGACCTAGCAGCCGCGCTGCATTTCCAAAGGCTTTCTTTGAAAGCTGGGGAAATGCTCCACATGGGGGCTCCGTCGGCACCGATGTCACCCATATGTGAGGACTGACTTCCTGCTTGGTCCTGGAGAAACCACGGTATCCGTAAGACAGAACAGTGGAACGCGGCATGGTAGTGATAGATAACGAAGTGCAAGTTGTAAACTCGCCTAAGGAGTTTCTAATATTGGTGGTCAGTGCCTGCAAAACAGGGAAGTCGAAACACAATCAACAACACAACAATGTACACACAGCAAGAATAGCAGTAGGAGGGGCAGAATGCAGAAGACAAATGTAGCAGATGTTGTCATTTTGTGGTGCCCCAGGTACACCTTCAGCTATGTGACCATGAAGAGTTGTTGTAATTGGTCGTCAGTGCCTCAGTGGTAGTCTGCCCCCTGTCTGATGATTAAGTTGACCCTTGATGAATATGTCCTCTATGATACCTGAAAAGGAACAGCTTTAACACAAAATTAAAGGAGGTCAGGAGAACCCAGAAGAATAGCAAAGCCTCTGACAGCCAGACCAGAGCAGCCTAGCCCAGCACAGTTCCTAGAGAATGATCGGTTGCAGGAGCTATTGTACAGTTTTCGGTCAGCGTTATACTGCTGTTTCCTCTGTGCTGAGCATATGGATGATATAATACATCTTCCCGGTTTATGGAGATTTGTTTCAATTTTTCTGATATATCACCTTTAAATACCATTTCAGACATGGATAACTTCCCTACATCATCCTCAGTAAAGACCGAAGCAAAGAATTCATTCAGTCTCTTCACTTTGGCCTTGTCCTCCCTAAGTGCCCTTTTTACCACTGTATCATCTAATAGTCCAGCTGACTCTCTCACAGGTTTTTTGATGCAAATGTACTTGAAAAAGTTATATTATATGTTTTTGCTTCCAAGGCAAGTGTCTTTTCAAATTCTCTCTTTGCCTGCCTTATTAATGCCTTGCATCTAACTGGACAGTGTTTATGTTGTTTCCCATTTTTGTCATTTGCCTCCTTTTTCAATTCCCAAAAAAAGCCTTTTTGGCTACAACTGCCTCTCTGACTTCACCTTTAAACCATGCTGGCAGTCGTTTGGCTTTCCGTCCACCTTTCTTAAAGCATGGGATACATCTGGTCTGGGCTTCCAAGATAGTATTTTTAAACAATGCCCATGCTTGATGTAAACCTTTAATCTTTGCAGCTGCTCCTTTTAGTTTTTTCTTAACTATTTTATCACAATCCCCCTTTTGAAAGTTAAAAACGAATGTGGATTTCCTTGCTATCCTTCCTCCATTTATTAAATCAAATGCAATTATACTATGAACATTCTTGCCAAGTGGCCCCAACACCCTTATCTCTTTCTCCGATCTTGTGTTTCTACTAAGGACTAGGTCCAAAATAGCTTTCCCTCTTTTTGGTTTATGAACCAGCTGCTTCAAGAATTTGTCATCTGTCATCTTGAAATTTCTGTTCATTCTTGCTAGGTGGACGGTAGTATACCCCCACTGCCATTGCCTTCCACTTTTTACATGGAATTTCTATCTATAGAAATTCTACAGTATATCTGCAAAATGTTTATCCTGTTTGACTCAATGCCTTCTCTAACATAGAGTGCAACCCCTCCAGCAATTTGAACTACCCTATCATTGTGATATAATTTGTACCAAAGTATCATGGTGTCCCTTTGGCTGTCTTCCTTCCACCAGGTATTTGAGATGTCTATATCTAACTTTTCATTTAGTGCTATGTATTCTAACTCTCCCATTTTATTTTTTAGAAATCTAGCATAGAGGCATAGAGGTATTTAAGAGGTTGTATTTTGTTCATATTAACAATCTGGTTATCAGTTGACAGGGGTAATTTGGAATCTTTCAGCTCTGTCTGCTCTGTTACTTTTACTTTTATTGTAACCTTTCTATTAATTTCTCTCTTTTGCTATTATCTTTCAAAAATATATCATTTCGAACCATGCACTCTTGGACAACTGTTGGCTTTCCCATTTATCTAGTTTAAAAGCTGCTCTATCTCCAAGTGCACGCACTCTGCACCAGATTCTTCAATTTACAAACATACCCTCACAGGTCCTGAGCCCCACCCCTGGCTCTTTGACTGGAGCTTTGAAGGGCGCTATTTTGATTGAGATGTACATTTCAGTTTTATTCTTTCCAATGGATGTTGAAAATAAATTAAACATAAATAATGCTCTGAATATTGAACAGGACCAAATTTCGCATGGGGAAATACTAGATAAATAAGCTCCATGAAAAAATGGCCCAATGCGTTTCTACGGAAGGAGGAGTTCCAGCTTCTGCAGCATAGGTTAGTGTCGCTGAATATTCCCTGATGCCAACTGGTTAGTATCTGGGCATCCCAGGGGCGGCTCCTGGCCAGAACCGTGCAGCAGCAATATCAAGCCACTGCCTGTTTATGGCAAAGTGGCAACGTTCCGCTGCGGTAAAGGCTGGCCTAATGTTTGGCAATCAGGAGATTCGATGCTGGGACCTGGATATGATCCTGGCATCCACTATCTGGGTCGAATGTTCAGCGATGGTGACTAGCCACTTTAGCAGCACTATCTTAGTAGCAGTTCCTTGGTTTTCTCTCCTACAAATTCTACGGTTTGAACCATGCAGATTTCTTAATGGTTACTATTGGCAGGGCCTGATTAAGGTATAGGCAAACTAGATAAATGTCTAGACCACAAATATTTAGGAGACTCTTTCAGAAATCTCTGGTTTTGCCAGCACCGTACAGATTTATGCATTAATATTTGGAAGCTAGAAGAATAGCTATTGTGTATGGACATTTTCAGAGTTTAAAACCTCTGTCTGAATCTTTCAACTGTCCACCCCATATGGCCTTGATGCAGAAACCCTGCATTAGAGCCCAGCGCTAAAGCTATAGCGCAGGGTTTCCTAATGCAAGAAAACACATGGGGTTTTGCTCACAGATGCTTCAAGCACATAGAATGTAAATATGCTGTGCACAAGACATCTGCGCTAAACCAGAAGAGCAAGCCAGACACATGCACCAGGGTCTGCAATAGCAGCACGTGCTGGAATCTAAGCAAAGAAAAATGGTTATCTGACACTTCACTTCAGATGACCAAAATCAGATCCAGACCTCCAATTCTCTGCTGAGTCACTCCAAAACCCCTAGCCCCTGATCCCTTCATAAATCACTGGTGGCCCCAGTGTCAACCCCTCACTCCAATTTCTAATTTAACATTGGTGGCCTAGTGGTCCCTACTCTCCATCTCCCCTCTCACCTCCCATAATGCAACTGGCCTGGTTAATGCAGCTCCTCCTCCCCCAAACTCCCTCCCACATTTCCTAAAGTACATTTAATGTGATTGGAGAGAGGAGCACTGCCCACAGACTACTTCCTCTGAGCTGCCATCTTTTAAAATGTTGGCGGCTGATCCCACTTACTACATTAATAGCTTTTACTACATCCTCTGGTAACAAATTCCAGAGTTTGATTACGCATTGAGTGAAAAAAATCTTTTCTCTTATTAGTCTTAAATAGTTTACATTGTAGCTTCATTGCATGTCCCCTAGTCTTTCTAATTTTTGATGGCATAAACAACCGATCTACATTTACCCATTACATTCATTAAATTATAGACCTCTATCATATCTCCCCTCATCCATCTCTTTTCCAAGCTGAAAAGCCCTAACCATATATTCAAGGTAGCCATATCTGGAGTGGAATAATAATAGACCAGCAAAATATTGTCCATATAGTAAAAGCCGCTGATATCATGGTCTTGAATTAATGTAGCTAATGGGGCAAGAGAGATGTTAAAAAGGGAAGGAGACAAGATGGATCTCTTTGGAATGAACATAGTAATGACAATGGCAAGGAATCTATTGAATGAGTCTAGACCCTAAATGCGCGACTATGGACAAAAGAGGTAAGCCATCACAGGAGAAGAGAATGATTAATGGTATTAAAGGCAGCTGACAGATCCAATAAATCCACCTTGCCACCAATGTTCCCTCTAATTTTCTGTAGGCTGTGTGTGCATAAAATATCAGCTGTGTGCAGCTTTTGAAGGAAGGTTAAATTTTTGTGCGCCACATAACACTCAGAGTTATATACTTTAAAATTTGACCACACGTCAGAATACAGTATGTATATCACATTGATTTTAATCAAATTAAATGAAAATAGACGATGACTAAATGAAGCAGGAAATTTCTAGTAATTACAATCATAAGTTTTAAATTTTAAGACATCTGTGGTGTTTTCTATCAGAATCAGAGCCGTAATTTTTGTGCGCTCTGTTGTAAAGTATGTTCACTCGCTCGGCGAGGTGTGTGCGCGCGCACACACGCACAGCTTAGAGGGAACAGTGCTTGCCACCTTATGAGAATCTAAATTTGCATGTAATTCATTAAGTAAAGCAGCGAGTGCAGTATCTGTGCAGTGGCCCTTGCGAAAACCTAATTATCTGGAATATAATATATTAGTTTTTTCCATAAAATAAAAAAATTGGGTGTACGTGACTTTTCGATGTCCTTTGAGAAATATTAAAGCTTCAAAACAAGATGGTAACTAGCTGGTGATGAAACATCTAAGTCAGCCTCCTTGAGAAGTGGATGACCTATTGCTTCTTGGAGTGACACAGGAACAAGCAAGCTTTTATTCACTATAGAACAACAGATGTCTATCATATCAAGGGTCAGAGCCTTCATCCAAGATGAAGAAAGGGATCCAAGGAACAGGTGGTTGTCTTGTCAGCAAATATTAATTTCATTAGAAGAAATTGATGATGTCTCCAATATGAGAACATCCAAAGGCGCTGTTGCTGATTCTAAGCTTGTAAAGGTGGATACGATACTAAACAAACTCCTGGGGACATTGGGACTATTTTCAATTACGGTGCCAATGTACTTATTTTTCACTACCTTGAAGTGTTGATTATAGTTTTTCAGGGAGCCTTTGTATAGGGCTAGAGACTTAGGAATACGTAACTTTTTCTAAACCTTTCATCTTTATGGCTATATCTTTCTCAGCAGCGATAGGCCAGAATGAAACCATGAATGGCGGTGTTTTGACCACATCCGAAATGATCTTTGTGGCGCAACAGTATTCAAAAGGTTTTCCTAGGGTGGTATTCCATATATTTACCTGATCGTCCAGTGTGAGATCAAAGTTAGATGGGAATAGATGAGATAATGAAGGTAATAAGTCTACTGAGATGTGACGTATTGAGCATATTAGTCGGATTCGAGAGATGTTTGTGAAGATGTAGAGGTCTGAAGACAGAAGTTCAACAAAAAATGATCATCTAGGGTAATGGTACCAGTTTTACCTTACCACTGCGATCAGGGAGGACATCTGATGAAAAAAAATCAAATTTAATGTATGAGCCCCCCCCCCCCCCCCCAGTTAAACATCACAATCATCCTTTGAAATCTGTCAACAGTGGCATTTAATGGTTTAATATATTGTCACATTTAGTTTCAATTTATTATTCTTTACACACCAACAGAATGTTTGTGAACTGCACCATTCAATCTGTTCATCCATCTCCCCATCTCCTCACAACCATGTGTCTGCCCCTCTCCCATGCCACAGAACATACCACCAGGGGATGCGCCTGCCCGTGCCTTGAGGCATCCCATCATATACAACATTAGCAGAGGATAGTGCACTGCTAATTCCCAGCAGCTCAAACATCTAGGGCATCAGACGTCCTTGGGCTGGCCCTGCTGACATCAACCTATCATAGACAACGCGGAGATGTGCATAAAATAGCAAAAGCTCATCGTCTCCTTGACCTTAGAAGTCCACCTTATCTCTTAGCTTTCATTATTCTCTATCTCCTGCTGCAAAGAATCTATTTGTTCTACAGCTTCAGCAGGAGTGTTGCCTGTACCTAGAGACAATGCCCTTTCTATACCACCACCTGAAGCCCACATTCAGAACATTGAAATGGTTTCTCTCCAGTGTGTATTCTTTCATGAGTTTTCTAGATGATCTTTTCAATTGAAGCTTTTATCACATTCAGAGCATTTAAAATTTTTCACTCTACTGTGAATTATTTCATGCATTCTTAGCACTGCTTTTGATTTGAAACATTTACTACATTTAGAACACTGAAATCGTTTCTCTTCAGTGTGGCTTCTTTCCTGAACTATCAAGTTACCTTTTTGATTGAAACCTTTATCACATTCCGAACATTCAGATGGTTTTAGTTTTTCATGAACTTTCTGATCAATTGTAAACTGTGATTTGTGTGTAAAACAGTTTTCACATTCAGTACATTTGAATGGCTCGTCCTCTCTATGAAACTGTTTTTCTGCAGTAAGGCTGGACTTTCTATTAATCCTTTCCTCACATATAGTATATTGAAATGGTCTCACTCCTTCACTGAATCTCTGACTTTGTTCAAAAGTTGGAAAGTGGTTGGAGTTTTCCTCTTTTTCAGTATATGTGCTGAGTCTCTCTCCTTTTTGAGCTTTTTCTCTCTCTCCGGATATTGTTGCTCTATTAATATGTCCCTCACAGTCAGCTGAAAGATCTGGGCAGTTTCTGGAAGGGTCTCTCCTTTTCCATTCCTCCCTCCATTGCCCATCACACATTCTCATTTTCTTACGGTTACTCCCAAATGCATCACCTATTGAATATAAATGATAGTATGATTAATTTTATAGCTATTGAGAGGGACAAATAGAGGGAACTATCCCCATAGGATTCTTTAGTGACATTTGTATAGCTAAGGAGTCATATGATAAACAGGAACTGGTGCTGTTTGGAGCCTGGTACAAGTTGGTACAGTCTCCTCAGTGATTTCCTTCACTCGGATTATAGTCACAAACCAAAAACTCTGCAAACTCCTGCTGGAGACATGGGATTTGTTCTGAACAAAGTCACTGAATCTCAGACCTGTCACCTTAAGAAAACCAAATTCTAACTACTAAGAAATAAAAATATAACCAAAAATCACTAGTAACATTTACACTTTATGTGTAAATTTAGAAATATTTGACAGTACCTCTCCTGTTATCAGTATCGTCCTCTCCTCCCTCCAGCTGGTCCCAGACATAATCTTTTCTGCTTTCAGGTTTTCTACTGTGGGGTCACTACTGTGACCTCTTTGGCCTGAGAGAATAATGGAAAGATAAGCTCAAGTTAAGATGTAAGAGGAGCAATACTTGGATAAAAGTAAGATGATAAGAATTCTGTGAGCTCTGAAAATGTAAGTATCCTGGTCAAAGGGGTTAAGGAGTCCCTGTAGCAATGAAAAGGAACCCAGACAGGAAACACAAACACCTTCCCAAAATCCCCTGATAAAGCAGAGGGACAGTCATGTTAGTTCAGGTTAATGGTAGTGAAATTAAAAGAAAAAGAAAAACGGGAAAATGAGATCGTACTGTTCCGACCTGAAAAAGAAGGTTTTAACTGTCAACCATCCATACTGTAAATGTATTAAGTTAGTCTAGTAAAAAGGTATCACGTTATTTTCCTTTTTTGTTTTCCTTCTTATTTAACCAACAAATCCCTGTGGTAATGAAAACTACTGCTGAATATGCTCGGTGCTCTGGAAGCCCCGTTCCCTTCAACTTGTGCTACTAATACGCACTCTCCCTGCCTTCCTCCCCCCCTCCCCCGCTGCTCCCAGTGGGTGGGTAACACATCCTCCCTCTCTCCTGACATATATATATTAGTGGTCACCCTGCCTTTTGTCCCTCCTGCTGCTTCCACTGGGGGCTTATCCAATTCCCTCCCTATTCTTCCAGTAGTGGTGGTGGCATGGGCACCTTGATCCCCTCCTCTTCTATCCCTTTCTGCGTCCCTCCATCCTGCTAATGCCAATTTGACAATTCTTCATTCTTCTTGCTGCTGGCTTTCCTCCTTTCCTGGAGCCATTTCCAGTAACACCACCCTGCTGCCTCTCTCCAGCTGGCAGTGCTGCCTGGCTCACAGAAAATAAACCCACAAGCCAGGGGCACTGCAATGCCTATATGATTGGGGGATCCCAAGCTGACTCCACCCCTAGCTACACACGGATTTCTCCTCTTGTTCTGCCTGCTGGGATTCCATCTCCTGTGGGTAGAAGAGAAGGGAATGGCTGTGATCACAGCAAAGACTCCTTCCGTCTGCCTGCGGGAGTTCCCCAAGGGAAGACAGAAAGAGTTTTTGCTGCGATTGCGGCTGCTCTTTACTGCCCATGAGAGATGGGATCCCCGTGGGCAGAAAAGGAAGTGAAGGCCATGACTGCAGCCTTGATGCAGGTTGCAGCTGGCGAGCAAACTTTAATAAGAGAAAATTTAACATCTTGGAGCAGTACTAAGTGAGATCAGAAATAGTGAGAGATACAAGGATGATTATAAAAACCGATAAAGAATGAGAACTAGTAGGTGTTGAAAGAAGATGAGGGTATGGGACAGAGAGACAGTAAAAATTTGGGGGAGAATGAGAGAAAGACAGAAGGTGTCTTTCCTGTGGGAAATGTTTAGATCAGATCACCACTAGTTTTAATCTAAGATACATCACCTGATTCACGCAGGTCCTCATGTTTGCCTGTGATAAAGATATTTCCTCTTTTGTCAAATCCCTGGGGCTCGGTTCTGTATCCCTCTTGCTCAAATTGGATTAAAAGTTCAGGTTTCACATTGGGGGAGCCTGCCATGAGAAAAGACAAACTCTGGTGTAACTTTTCTAAACATATTCTACTATCTTATCAGTGCAAGTGAACTCAGAGTTATGTTGTTTTCAAAGTCACTGCCACCACTGCAGAACCAAGAGAAGAGGGGTGCTGCTGTGCTGATTGTCATAAAAAATCTATTCAAGCAGCACCCTAATCATTTTAATACTGAGTTGGGCAACTCCATTCTTCAAAAGCTACAAAACAGGTCTCTTGTGGATATTGCCACTGCATAACTATTTTGAACATTTCTGCCAACAGAAGGCCTTTTTTATACATATTTATTTAATTTTATTTATTAGTATTTAGCTCCCATCTTTCCAGTAACAATTCAACTGTCACTGTTTTGCATTTCAGCTGCTATAGATCAAGAATTCAATTCTGTTTAGTGCCACCAATGGGAAATTTAACACATTATAATTTTATGAGATAGCATAGGAGATGTCTTAAGCTCCAGCTAGGAGGCTCCCAAGACAAACACATTTTTTTATTTATTTTATATTTATGGAATATACAAAATTATTACAGGGATACAATCACTTGCACAGAAATCGGGGAACCAGTAAGTTTAAACATAAGGAAAAAACACTCAGAAGAAACAATTAACCTGATAACCCCGCTCTAGCCCACAATAAAGAATCCAAAAATGAACAGGAAAATATTCAAAATGAAACTCTTACAGGAAATATACAGAGACAAATATCAGCCATATTTCCAATCAAAACGGAGTATAACAATTGATGGACCCCCCACCAGCAACCCCACGGGCATTCAGAAAGGAAGTCAATTGAGACGGAAAAAAGAAAATATAGGAAGTACCTTCCAATTTCACAAGACATTTACAGGGGTACTTCAAAAAGAAAAGCCCATCCAATTGAGAAACCCTCGGGCGCGGCAGCAAAATGTTTTCCTGCGTCATTGGGTTTCCCTAGCTAAATCAGGAAATATGCGGACCAGGCAGCCCTGAAAAGGCACATTCCTCTTCTTAAAAAACATTTTAAAGGAGCCATTCCCTATCTGATGCCAAGGCAAAAGTTTCCAAATATGTAACAAGAACAGCCATTTCTGTATCTGAATTCTCTAACAAAGAAGTAACATTTAAAACATCAGCTATTTGTGGTCCAGGTAATTCAGCATTAGAAATAAACCTTTTACCAGTGGGAATATGATATATCTTAACCAATGGTTAAGATATATCATATTCCCACTGGTTAACCAATCTTGATCAAACGTAAGTTAGTCAGTCTTGAATGGTTACCCAGAAATTCCAAATGACTCCTCACATTTCCAGAATCTTTCATCAACACCTCAGCTTTGGAATTCATATGGTCAGTTCTAAATGAGAGATCAGAAACCGAAGTTTTAAGAGTTTCAATAAACTTGACATTCATAGAGCAGATCTTCTCGTTCTGTACCACTTGGGCTTGCAAAAGTTGGATCTGAGGAATAATGGCCTCACTTAACTCTTTAATAGCAGACCAAATTGCCTCCAAGTTAAACTGCTCCGGTCGCTGCAACTCAAAGGAAAAGGGTGAAGCCTCTCTTGCAGCCTCAATTGAATGATGCTGAGAAGATCAAGAAAAGGTGGAAGGAATATACAGAGTTTTTATATGATAAAGATCAAGTGGACCAACAGCAGTTTCAACCTGTACCTTATTATCGGGAACCATTGGTCATGAAAGAAGAAGTTGAAGCAGCATTGAAAGCCTTATCAAAGAACAAAGCACCAGGCATTGATAGCATTCCCATAGAAGTATTGCAGCAATCTGATGCAGCTGTTACCGTACTCACAAGGCTCTGCCAAGAAATATGGAAGACAACATCATGGCCAACTGACTGGAAAAGATCTGTGTTTATACCAATACTGAAGAAAGGTGATCCAACTGACTGTGGAAATTATCGCACAATCGCTCTGATCCCACATGCCAGCAAGATTCTACTGAAGATTATTCAAAAGAGACTACAACCATACCTGGAACAAGAACTACCTGAAGTGCAAGCAGGGTTCAGGAAAGGGCGAGGAACGAGAGACATCATTGCAGATGTGAGATGGATCCTTGAAAAGACTAAAGAATACCAAAAGGATATCTATTTGTGCTTTTTCGACTATAGCAAGGCTTTTGACTGTGTAAACCATGAGAAACTCTGGGCCACATTAAGAAGCATGGGTATTCCAGAACACCTGAACGTTCTCTTGCACAATCTGTACATTGATCAAGAAGCAACAGTTCGAACGGAACAAGGAGAAACAGAATGGTTTAAAATAAGCAAAGGTGTAAGACAAGGCTGCATACTTTCCCCCTACCTGTTTAATTTATATCCAGAACAAATCATCAGAGAAGAAGGATTGTATGAAGACAACAGAGGTGGGAAGATAGGTGGAAGACTCATCAACAACCTTCGCTATGCTGATGATACCACATTACTGGCTGAAAGTGAAGATGATCTGAAACATTTGCTTCTCACAATCAAAGAATATAGTCTCAAAATGGGCCTGCACCTTAATGTAAAGAAGACAAAGCTCATGACAACTGGCATAATCAACAGGTTCATCGTTGAAGGAGAAGAAATTGAAATTGTGAACAACATTAACCTACTTGGATCAACTATCAATAAAGAAGCAACAAGCAGTCAAGAAATCAGATGACGCATTGCTCTTGGCAGAATGGCTATGAAAGACCTAGATAAGATTCTCAAGAGCAGAGATGTGTCTCTCCATACAAAGATTCGACTTGTTCAAGCCATGGTATTTTCAATAACATCATATGGATGTGAAAGCTGGACAGTGAAAAAGATAGACAGGAAGAAAATTGATGCCTTTGAATTATGGTCCTGGCGGCGAATACTGTGTATACCATGGACTGCCCGAAGAACAAACCAGTCGGTACTAGAGGAGATCAAACCTAAGCTTTCATTAGAAGCTCAGATGACAAGACTTCGACTTTCATACTTTGGACACATCATGTGAAGAGAGAGATCATTAGAGAAAGACATTATGCTTGGCAAGATAGAAGGTCAACGCAAAAGAGGAAGGCCAGCAATGAGATGGATCAATACAATAACAGCAGCTTCGGGTAGCAGTCTGTCAACAATGAGCTGCCTGACTGAAGACCGAACACAATTTAGGATAGCTATCCAGAGGGTCACCATGAGTCGACTCCGACTCGACGGCACTTAACAACAACAACAACCAATGGTGGACAGAGCTCAGGGGAGACCCAGGCACCTCTAACAAATAAACTTTAAACATCTCTTTAGCAGAAATACCAGTTATTTTGGAAAATTGATCAAACGTAAGTTAGTCAGCCTTGAATGGTTACCCAGAAATTCCAAATGACTCCTCACATTTCCAGAATCTTTCATCAACACCTCAGCTTTGGAATTCATACGGTCAGTTCTGAATGAGAGATCAGAAACCGAAGTTTTAAGAGTTTCAATAGACTTGACATTCATAGAGCAGATCTTCTTGTTCTGTACCACCTGGGCTTGCAAAAGTTGGATCTGAGGAATAATGGCCTCACTTAACTGTTTAATAGCAGACCAAATCGCCTCCAAGGTAAACTGCTCCGGTCGCTGCAACTCAAAAGAAAAGGGTGAAGCCTCTCTTGCAGCCTCAATTGCAACTGCTGCCATTATGGGGTCCGGTGGAGGATAGGAAGCTTTTCTGCTTGCCTTGTCCGCCAACGACTGCACTCCGAGCGTCTCAAGGCTAGATGGATCTTGCGAGGAAACCACGACACTCGCGGTCATGCTCAGATTTGGCCCCAGCGAAGCAGCGGGCACACCACCTCCGGAGAGCTCCTCCGCTTCCACACTCTCCGAACGCACCCCTAAGCAGGCCTGCTTCGGAGGCCTCAGTACATCCGGGGGCGTCAGGTCACTGCCCGAGGGAGACGCTGAGCTCACCGGCTCCAGTGAGCTCTCAGCCAGGCTTCTCACCCCCGTGTTTTGTGGCTGACCTTCCCGATGCACCAAGGAATCCAACAGACCTGAAAAAGGTAAAGCAGAGGCAGCAGGCAAGTCTGGGGTATTTTCCCAAGCCGAACTTTCCTCTGATGCGGCATGAAGAAAACGCGTCAGGCTCATCAGTCTCTGCCCAAGACAAACAATTTTTAGCATGAAAACAAGATGGGGGGGGGGGACGGTGGAGAAATAGCAACAATGGCACAAAATGCCTTCTCGCCTCCCCCTCTTGCCTCCACCTCAGCAGTGAGAGAAGGAACCTCCTGTTGGTACTGAGAGTCTGACATGTACTGATTAACCAGACAGACAGGCTGGACACACAATCCTCTCACTTAATTCACCTCCTAGGTCATGATCTTCATTTCAATTCATGTGAGCCAGTGGGGGCACCCATGGACCACTAGGGTGCCCCCTGTTGTGATGAATTGTATTTATATTTTGGGCTCTTGTGGGTCCTGCTGAAAGACCGAAGCCGCAGGTTTGTCTGTGGGAGAACAGAAGCCAGGAGTGTTTGCCACAGGGCTTGCTGAGTGTCAAATGCCGCAGAAAGAGCCTTGGATGTCATCAGCCAGTCCAAGGCCTGATCCTGGTGCTATTAAGAACAGCTAAGTGTAAAGACACTGCTGGAGGCTTTTTATTTTTGTACAAAATGTTAATACATGTTTATCAAGATCCTTATAGCTTGGGGCAGGATTACTATATCTGTGCCAATCTGCTCACATTTCCTCCAGCCGACCATACTACTCTTCTAAAAATCCTCTAGAATTTCCCAGGTTGTTGTTGTTAAGTGCCATCAAGTCAGTGTCGACTTATGGCAAAGAGGATGGAAGGATAGCCCTATGAGTACTTTTGTCCACTAAAGAAGAGCGGGACCTAGGAATGGATGTTTCTGATGAACTTAAAGTAGCTAAACAGGTTGAAAAGGCGACGGCAAAAGCTAGAAGGATGCTTGGGTGCATTGGGAGAGGAATGGCTAGCAGAAAAAAAAAGAGGGGATAGTGCCTCTGTATAAGTCTTTGGTGCGACCTCATTTGGCATAAAGTGTGCATTTCTGGAGACCACACCTTCAAAAGGATATAAACAGGATGGAGTCAGTACAGAGGGTGGCTACTAAAATGGTTAGTAGTCTTCATTATAAGGCATATGAGGTCAGACGTAAGGATCTTAATATGTACACCTTAGAGGAAAGGCGTTATAGAGGTGATATGATTGAAACGTTTAAATACCTCTGTGGCATAAATGCACAGGGGGAGAGCCTCTTTCAATTGAAAGCAACTTCTGCTACGAGGGGATAAGGGATGAGGGTGAAAGGGGATAGATTCAGGAGTGATATGCGGAAATATTTCTTTACGGAAAGAGTAGTGGATCCGTGGAATAGTCTCCCAGTGGAGGTGGTAGAGATGAGGATGGTATCTGAATTAAAAAAAAAGCATGGGACAAACATAGAGGATCTCTAAAGGAAAAAAGGGGACTGTTGTAGTTGTAGATATGGAAAGACAGACTAGATAGGCCATGTGGTCTTTTTCTGTCGTCATTTTTCTATGTTTCTATGAGGAGAGGCTAAAAAGGTTAGGGCTCTTCCACATGGAAAAGAGCTGGCTGAGGGGAAATATGATAGAGGTCTATAAATTAATGAATGGAGTGGAACGAGTAAACCTAGATCAAATGTTTATACCATCAAAATATAGAAAGTCTAGAGGACATGCATTGAAGTAACAGAGTAACCTTTTTTAAGACCTCAGCAATCAGTCTCCAAGCCCTCATATTCCCTAACACCAACAAAAGACCAAGAAGGAAAACCACAGCTGACACCCTCAGCACCCCAAGTAACTACACTAAAGTTTGTAAACTCACCTCACAAAGAGCACTTTCCTTATCGGCCCCTCTAATATGGAATTCTCTCCCCCCCCCCCCCCCCCGACTTACGATCAATTGAGGAACTGAAGGAATTCCGGAAACAACTAAAGTTTGTTCTTTTCATTGAGCACTACGGCTATGACACCTAACTAACTCTTATTAATTGTAACCTCTCAGTATTGTGTTTTTTGTAATAGTTCACCATGTTATGTATCCCATCTTTCACTTCCCTTGCCTATGTTTAGCCTTTGTATGTCTTTGTAACCGCTTTGAATGAAGGAAAAGACGGTATAAAAAACCTGTTAAATAAATAAATAAAATAAATAATAAGAGGAAATATTTTTTCACTCAACGCGTAATCAACTCTGGAATTCGTTACCGGATGTAGTAAAAGTCGTTAGTGTAGCTGGGTTTAAAAAAGATTTGGACACGTTCCTGGAGGAAAGGTCCATAACCATTATTAAAGGGGACTTGGGAAATCCTCTGCTTGCACCAATACAAGCATTGTGGAACCTGTGTCTTTTGGTACATATGACCTACATTGGACACTACTGGAAACAAGATACTGGGCTTGATGGACCTTGGTCTGACCCAGTATGGCATATCTTATATACTTATCACCCTCTGAATAGTTGAGCTAAACTGTATTCAGCCTTCAGTCAGGCAGCTCATTGTTGACAGTGGTATCCATAGCTGCTGTTATTGTATCGATCCATCTCATTGCTAGCCTTCCTCTTTTGCGTTGACCTTCTACCTTGCCAAGCATCATGTCTTTCTCTAATGATCTCTCTCTTCGCATGATGTGTTCAAATTATGAATGTCGAAGTCAGGGCCGGATTTACCTTGAGTGAGGCCCTACGCCAACAAAAATTGTGGGCCCCCAAAAAAGATAAAAATGAGCACGCCGCGGGCGGAGCCTGATGTCCAGCGGGGTAGACGCTTCGTGCTGAAGCTCCCGAGGGGCCTACTTAGAATCCTGACTAAACATCTGCATAACTTTAATATTTTATACCGAACTTGCCGGGGTGGCTTGGGGGAAATGGTGACCCACAAACCAGTGCGCTTGGACTTCGGGTCTCCCTCTTCTTCACATGGAAAACGCTCCAAAACAGAATTGTCTTCCCCGCCTAAGATGGCTCCACTTCGGGTAAGCCCGGAGCTGCATCAGGAGATCTTGGAGGAAATACGTGGTGTGAAGGACCTGGTACAGTCCAACGGAGAGGCGCTCCGAGCCATGCGCGAAGACTTCGGTATGCTTCAGGACCGACTTGAAGGTCTTTCACTACGGCTGGACAATATGGCGGGGGTCCTCGATTCGCACGCGGTGAGTTTGGTAAACCTGGACCAGGCTGAACGTCACATACGGAATCTTCAAAAAGAGTTAGAGGATTGCAATAATCGTGCTCGTCGTAACAATGTCAGGCTCATTGGAGTTCCAGAAGGGGCGGAAGCAGGAGATATCAGAGAATTTCTGGTTAAAACTCTCCCTTCCTTGCTGAAGATTACCTTTTGCAGAGATCTGGAAATTGACCGAGCATATCGTGCTCCTGTCAACATTGCACTCCATCGGACGACCCCCCGGCCCATTATATTCCGTTTACTGAGGTACCAGCAAGTTGAGCAAATATTCAAAGCCACCCGGGTGATGCCACATCTGCAGTTTGACGACCATAAAGTCTCTTTTTTCCCCGACTTGGCAAAGCCCACAGCTGACCGGCGGAAGGGACTTCTTGCTTTTCGTCCTAGGCTTCAACAGTTACAGGCTCGCTTCGGCCTCTTATATCCAGCGAAGCTCAGAGTGACTCTTCATAACCAAACTAGAACCTTCGAAGATCCTACTCTGCTAGCAACATTTTTGGATTCCAAAGAGGCAGACCTGATGCGCTGAGTCAACAATTTGGATGGTCTCCGCTGGAACCGCCCGCCATTTTGAATGGCCGGCGCGGTACTTATTGCCTGGAATAGAGACTGCCTGGACCTTCCTTTCTTTTATATTCACCTCTCTTGGTCTCCTTTTCCTCCATGATGTGCACCTCGGTTGGATTCGGAGCACGCACAGACATACTGGTTATATGTTTCAATTTAGGCCTTCTCTGGGGTCTCACCCCGCAGACATCAGGTCGCCTGTAATTTCTGGGGTTATGCTTCTTCTCTAAGGCACTTCGGTGCTTCTACTGTTATATTGAGCGCTTCATGGTTTTCTTGGCTTATTTTCTATCATATCATGTGTACAGTCATTAATAGTTGATATGAGGGATGTCGCGCAACTCGGTACGCCATCATGCTCCTTTCTCAGAATGTTTGACTTTGTTGTATGGCCTTATGTATGCTTTTAGTATTGAACGTAAGAGGCATTAATAGTCCAATCAATAGAATGACCATTCTTAGTTATTTTAATCATGATCATACTGATTTAGTGTTTCTTCAGGAAATCTATTTTCCTTCTGTCGAACCACTGAAATTTGCTGCCAAACCTTATATGGTGGCTGCCTATTCTCCCGCTGCTCCTGAGCGTGGTGAGGTAGCCATCTTAGTTGAGATACTTAGCCAGTCACTGTAATGGATACTAGCTTTGATGGGGAGGGTAGCTGGGCCTATGTATACTTTAAGGCTAGAAATAGTGCATCTGCGTGTATCGGTCTTTAAGCTCCGAATGTGGATGACTCTGTTATTGTTACTTGGCGGTGACTCCTACCACATATTTGTTCCTTTGATAGATAGCTTGCCGCCTAGAACGAGTGGTCCGCCCAAGAGTCTCCACACCCTGCCAGCCCTGATGACAGATTTTGCGTGAATTGCTATATGGCAGTTGCTTCACCTCTCAGACTTAGAGCTCACCTTTTCCTAGCCCCCCCCCATCACTCACAATCTAGATCAGATTTTTCTCATCTCCTCAGTACTGCTATCTCATGTAGACAAATACTCCTGATAGGTTAGCCATTGGAATGCCATCCAGTGCGCTTGATGCAGGACATGCTATGTGGCCTTAGGTCTAATACACTCCTGTTACGTATAATTGTCCCGCATTACAGTATCACTGGAGTTGGGTCTGAGGTTGTCTTCATTCGGTTTTATATATTCTGGCTCCCCTTTTTGGGAAGTTTGTGGGGCTCCGCTTCGCTGCGGGGATCCCCTCCCTTCCCAAATCGGCTTACTTCTTTCAGTCTTCATGCTGGGTATTGCTGTCCCCTGTTTCCTCTATCACGAAATATTGGGAAATATCTCTGTCTGTATAGTAACTGTGTGCAAATACCCAGTATGTCTGCCTCTTCCGCTCAAACTATTTACTATTGGTCTAGCTAGAAGACGCTCAACGATTATGTTTAAAATTTCGATGCTCTTCATTGACTGTTTGATTCTGTATTAATCTTGGTCACATGCTCATCTGATATTATAGATTTTCCTTCTGTTTGTTTGATGTACAATAATTGTTGTGTGTTGGCGCTCATGTGATAATTTTAATCAGCTTAGAGAAGAAGCATTGGGGTGGGGGGTAATTGGGGTTGCTTTCTTTATTGTATGTGTGTATCTGTTCTTTTGCTGTGTTGTTCCTTTGTTTGTTGTAAAATGAAAATAAACGTTTAAAAAAAAAAAAATGAGCACGCCGGATCAGCTGCGTGCTTTTGGCCCTGACGTCATAATTAAACTGGGAATCCCAAAAGCCAAACTTGGAATGTACAACACTGTAGAAATAAAACTATACATTAATTTGCTCTTGTACTAAACAAAGTGCAGACGTTAATGATGCACATTTACCAGAACTGACATATTCCAATTAATAAATTCAAAATAGATATTTTTCTACCTTTTGTGAATTTTTTTTCAGCTGCAATTGCTCCAGCCACTTTCTTCTGGTTTCTTCGTGTCAGCCCAACTCCAGTCTTAACCCCCCCCAGCCCATTTCCAGTCCCAGCCCACCCCCCCATCGGCTCAAGTAAACTTTAATAAACAAAAAATAAAACGCTGGCCGCTGCCGCTGCGGCAGCATGGACTGTCCCGCGGGGCCCCCTCTGCCCGGCTGAGCCCCTCCGTGCCGGCTTTGAGAGGCGCGAAGGGAGAGTGTCTCCCTCGCGTCTCTGTTAAGCCCGCAGGGGCTGATGGGAAATTACCTCTTCCCCCCCCCCCTTGTTTTTTCTGACTGCCTTGTTTTCAGAGCTGCAAATATGTAACAAAAATGAAAATTAGGGCATGGAATCCTCTGTCGATACACTACCCCTCCCCCCTCAGATAAGCAGCCCCTACAAATACCACTCCGTCCAAAATGTAAGGCTATGATTATTTACCTAGCGAGATATCCTACATTATGCACAGTTCTATCACAATCTTGTGCTTGGAAGTTACGTTTGCGTTCATACACACACAGACACACATACATCTTAGGGTCTCAGGTACCAAAGTCTTATGCATGAATCTTGACATCTAGCATGTTGCCTTTCAACTTTTCGGATCTACACTTTGCAATGCCATGTCCCCGTTTGCGTTAAGTCTCGGATCGCGCAGGTTAAAACGTCCAAGCTGCTCTGCCTATAAGTCTCGGGGGGAGCCGATCCCCGCCCGCTCGACTTTTTACTTTGCACCCCCTTCTCCTCCGGGTCCCAACTGCCAGGGCTAGGGGGAGGCGGGAGCACGCAGGAACGACGGCTACCTTGTCCTTGCGGAGAACTTTCTGACAGTTGCTGCACATCAGGCAGTTGGCGCTGGAGTTGCCCCGCTTCATTCTGCCTTCGCCGGGCGAGTCAGCGCCTGCGGGATTAACAGAGACGCGAGGGAGACACTCTTCCTTCGCGCCTCTGTTAAGCCCGCAGGGGCTGTTGGGAAATTTCTCATCTGCCCCTGCGGGCTTAACAGAGATGCGAGGGAGACACTCTCCCTTCGCGCCTCTCAAAGCCGGCACGGAGGGGCTCAGCCAGGCAGAGGGGGCCCGGCGGTACAGTACATGCTGCCGCGGCAGCAGCCAGAGCTTTTTTTAAATTAAAAAAAAAAAAACGAACAATTTGTTTAATTTTTGTGGGCCCTTGCCAGCTGTGGGCCCTACGCCACGGCGTAGTTGGCGTATAGGTAAATCCGGCCCCGGTCGAAGTCCTGTTATCTAAGCTTTTAAAGAAAGCTTAGGTTTGATCTCCTCTAATACTGACTGGTTTGTTCTTTGGACAGTCCATGGTATACACAGTATTCGTCGCCAGCACCATAATTCAAAGGCATCAATTTTCTTCCTGTCTCTTTTTCACTATCTAACTTTTGCATCCATATGATTCTCTTACGCAAACTTTACATTGATCAAGAAGCAACAGTTTGAAGGCAACAAGGAGAAACAGAATGTTTTAAGATCAGCAAAGGTGTACGACAAAGCTGCATATTTTCCCTCTACCTCTTTAATTTATATGCAGAACAAATCATCAGAGAAGCAGGATTGTATGACGACAACAGAGGCGTGAAGATTGGTGGAAGACTCATCAACAATCTGTGCTATGCTGATGATACCACATTACTGGCTGAAAGTGAAGATGATCTGAAACATTTGCTTCTCAAGATCAAGGAACATAGTCTTAAAGTGATGCTGCACCTTAATGTAAAGGAGACAAAGATCCTGACAACTGGCAAAATCAATAAGTTCATCGTTGATGGAGAAGAAATTGAAATCGTGGACAACTTTAACCTACTTGGATCAACAATCAATAAAGAAACAACAAGCAGTCAAGAAATCCGTCGACACATTGCTCTTGGCAGAATGGCTATGAAGGACCTGGACAAGATTCTCAAGAGCAGAGATATGTCTCTCCCAATACAAAGATTTCCCGAGTATATAATAACAAAGCTATAGCATTTTATATGAATTTGCCACTTTATTAGCTGCAAACCGGGCCGGCCCGTCCATTGCGTGATAATGTTGTTCGCACAGGACCCTGTGCAAACTCCATTCTCGCACAATGGACGACTTCAGAGGCAGCCGGGGAAGCCCACGCACAGCCTCCAGCGTGATGCATGTGCTTGTCCAGTCCCCAGGCTATCGCTACCTGCTATTGTCACCAGACCCACTGTGCTACTTCTGGACAGGGGAAGGGGGGAACAGCAGGAAAATGACACCCTATGGGAGTAGTGGGGCAGTCCAAAAATAACAAAATGGGGAGCCATGATAGAGGCTCACAAATGCTGTTTGGCTAGGGCTCAATATAATGTTTACCCAGCCCTAGCTGTGGGACAGGGGTTAAACTGTAAAATCATATTTTGAAGCTGTTGTCTAGTTAACCGATCATATACTCCATGTAGATAGTTCTCCCATTTTAAATTTGTTTTTTCCAAGTTTATGCTCCTGTTATATGTAACACCGAACAGCTTGTTGTTCTGGTTTTTGTTTTGTTCTCTGTAAACCGCGCTGATGCCGAATAGTGCGGTATATAAAAAATGTAAATAAATAAATAAATAAATGTAAATAAATAAATTAACCGTGTCATATAAAGGTCTGATATATTATTTCACTTGGTTAGAATTCATTATTCTTTGCAAGCCAACAGAATGTTTAGGAACTGCAGCATTCAAGACACCGTCCATCACCCATCTCTCCATAACCACGTCAGTCCCCTCCGCATGCTACAGACCATATCAACAGGGGCTCTGCTTGCCCATGCCTAGAGGTTTCCAATCCCAGAAAACAATAACATAGAAGTTTAGAGCAGTGTGGTACACTGCTAATAAACAGCAGCTCAAGGGTCTAGGGCTCCAGATGTCCTTAGGTTAGCCCTGCTGACATCAACACTGAACAGCCAGCAATGAAATGTGTATAAAGTAGCAATACATTGAGCCCGATTCAGGGAAGGAGACGTCCTTGAGGAAGACAGGCCAGTTAGGACAAAACGTTCCCGCAGTGCACAGAATCGGGCCCGTGGATGGCCTGGTGTGCCTCTGCCGCCTGCGGGGACGTCCTCCCTGCAGGTGCCCCCAACAACCTTGGCTTCGGCCCCCCTCTTTCCCGCCGCCCAACCAACGGCTGGCCTACTGGGGCCTGGATCGGGTGGCAGGGATCCCCCCGCAACTGGACCTGGGGGGGGGGATCTCTGGGCCCACATCGCCGGGTTGGTGCTGCTTATTCTACCTTCAAGATGGAATAAGTAGCACATCCCCTTTGACCCAGTAGGATGTACAGGGATGTGACCTGAATCGTCCCTGTACATCTTGCTGGGCCAGGCTGGCCTGCCCCTGCTCCGCCCAGATTCCAATCCCTCCTGGCTTTCCTCATCATTCTGCTCAGGTTGCGCGGAGAGAGCCGGAGGGGGAATTAGGCCCCCAACCCGCATCCCAGAATCGGGCCCGTTATCTCTTTCTTATCATCAGGGGGTCCACCTAATTTGAGTTACTCTTCATAGCTGTTTTATTATCTTCTACCTCATGCTGCAGAGGGTCCATGAGATAGAAGGTTCACTGTTGTTGATAGCACGCTTGTCAAACTTTTATCCCGTATGACCCCATTTTAACAACTGAAAATTCACATGACCCCAGATGATGGTACAATCAAAATATAAGGTCTCCAACTCCTTCCCCTCCCTTCATTCATCTAAAGCAGGAAGGTAGTGGCAAAAGCAGCAGCAGTCGGCACAGGCTAGAAACATAGAAACATGACGGCAGAAAGAGACCACATGGCCCATCTAGTCTGCCCTTCCATATCAACCACTGGATCAACCAAGGACCAAGGATCCCTTGTGTCAGAGTGCAGTGTGTGCTTACAGACCCCAGTACTCAGCATGGGTTTCCGGTCTAACAGGAAGCTTACCGCAGAGAGGACAAGGGCCCATGAACGTTCACTGGCTCACAGGCCATGTGCTGTCTGCTGACAGCCACTAATTGGTTTAAGTCACAGTAAAAGTCCAAAGAGAAGGGGCAATGGCCATATTTCTGTGACCCCATCTGGGGTCCCGACCCAAGTTTGTGAACTAGTGGTCTATAACTTCAGCAGGAATGTTACCTGTACTTACAGGTAATGCCCTCTCTCTAGCACCACCTGAAGCCCTAGTGCCTAAGCTAAGGGCAGGCACCATTTTATCCTGGGTGAGATGCATCCAAAATGAAATATCCTTTCCTGTCATACTTCAATAAAACATACATAAAATAGAACAAGAAATACAATTTTAGCAGTTGTCTTGCTGAAATATGGTATAGGCTTTAAACAGTGAGGTGTGCGGCTAGGAACAGCGATTCACTGAGATTTCTGCAGACCCCTGGTGTGGATTCTTTATTAGTCCTTTACCTCTATGTCTGGCTTCCTTGCATCAAGCTCCTTATTAGTGGGAATGGGAATACCCCAGGTGATCCCGACCTCTTCATTCTCTGGTAGAGTGCTTTTCCACTGCTGCAATATCGTAGTGATTACCAGGTTTCCAGTGGATGAGACGTGCCATCTTATTCTGTTTTTCCATAGAGATCTGTTTTATTTTATTTATTTATTTGGCTTTGCTTTTATACTGCTTCACACAGAGTTCAAAGCAGTGTACATAAAACTTAAACAGGTTAAAAAACGTTTACATAGAACAAAGTGATCCACGTAAAACTTGGAGTTTAAACAGATTAAACGATGTTACAGAAAACAATAAGTTTGTACATTATATTTAACAGAGGCAAGTTGCCGTAGTACTATTTACAAAGCATTCTTAGTTCTCGGGGGGGGGGGGGGGGTAGGTTGGAGACTGGGGAGGGTGAGGGGGTGGGGTTCAAAGCACAGGGTAGTAGCCATTTCCAGCTTTTCCTTACATAATCTATATTTTAGTTTTTTTACAGTTTCTGTTGATGTTGTTAAGTAGACCTGGTGGCCTATGATGGTAGTTCTATATGTATAACTGATTTTCATGAAGTCCACTCCTCCTTCAACTCTAGGAATATAAAGTTTTAGCTTGCATGGATTCTTATAAACTACCTCATAGGCAAGGAGGAGTGTTCTTCTTTGTATATCTGGTTATGAATATAAGCCAACAAAAGAGAAAGGAACCTCGTTGATCAAGCAATCTATAGAAAAACAAAGAAAGAATGGAGCCACAAACAGAATATAGTAAAAGAGAATGAATTTAGTGGTTGTCAGTGAAGCTTTTAACACATTCAGAACATCTAAATGATTTGTTTTCCGCATGTATGCTTTGGTGAAGTCTTGGGTGATCTTTTTGACCGACTAAAGCATTTATCACATTCAGAATATTGAGATTGTTTCACTCGGGGGAAATTTCTCCAAGCAGGTTAGTTTTGTGCATACTATGAGAGTCATGAACCTCACTTCTAAGCCAGGGTATGCGACTTGTATGGGTAACCTATCAAGGTGTGATTGGAAATTCCGCTTTATAAGACCTTTGGCTTCCAATACATCAGAGGAGGGAGGGATTAGACCAGCCATGCAAGTGTGGAGTTGGAAAGATCTGCATTATTTTAATTGGAGGTCTGCTGCTGCCACCACTACCAAGAAAACAGGAAAAATGGCAACGGGTCAAAGGCTGGGCAGGCAGGCAGGCAGCATGGGGGGTGCCAGCTGGACATGAGGTGGGCTAAGATGCTGAACATGGGGGGAGTGGGGCAGAAGGGCTATAATGGGCATGAGGGATGGGGCAAATGACAAAAGTCTGATGTCATTGTTGGGGGTGTCAGGATTGTAAGTCACATAGGGCACAAATGACCTCTATTATCAATGCCATTCTGGTGTTGTTCTTCTGTTCCACTCTTGGGTTTCTCACATCCAATTTCTTATCTGTCAGAATGGGAATGTCCCAAATTATCAGAACTTCTGCATTCTCCTAATTCTCTTAGGGTCACGATCCCAGTGCTTTTCTGATACATCTTTGTTGTAGTGCTTATAAAGTTTCCAGTGGATGAGCCATGCCACCTTGTGTCTTTCTTCTGCCATCAGAACTTCACAACCAGCTTCAAGATGAGTAACCGCTTCCAGCTCTTCTTACAGGAAATGCATATTTCTGTTTTAGCAGTCTCCTCAATGCTTGCTGTGAACCATCTCCTCCTTAATCCAGTGGCCTGGGCTGCAATTCAGTCTCTCACCTTAGTTTGCCTCTCTTTAAGCACTCATGTGTCCTTGTTTGATCAACAAACAGCTCTTGGAGTAATGCTTTGGATTTCCCACTGTATTTATGAATTTGCCACTTGTTGTTTCCTTGTTTGCTGATCTAATTCTTGTAAGAGTCTTTTTCTCATATTGCAAATTCTGTTGCTTCTTTTCCTGTGCGTACTAGTGGATTCTGATCCATCCCTTATGCTCATCAGAATGCCTGTCCTAGTTTTATAATGGAGATGGATTTTGGTCATTTACTTTCATACTGTACTACTTTTCATGCATTCGGATCTGTTGATGCTGTTAAGTAAGGCTGGATGCCTAGGAGTGGATTGCTCTATAAGTATAATCTATAGAGGTCCATTCCTCCTTGAACTCTAGGAATGTACAGTCTCAGCATACACTGATTCGTATAAACCACTACTAAATATGGAGGAGTTTTCTTGTTCAAACATCCAATTTCTCAAGATTCTTCAAAGGCCAATCTATAATTCCACAGCCATACAAGAGTACGGGGCTTGCATGCGGATTAATGGCTTGTATCATACTTTGATGTTAGTGCACTTTTTAAAATCAGCTCCTATATTATTCTTTGCTGGTCTTTTCTCTCAATACTTTATGCCAAATTATTACTCCTTCTTCTACTGCCTTCATGTTTAAGTTCATTTATGTCGTATGTTGGTAAGAGTGGTTTATTGAAACCCCTACGCGTCTCGGCTGTCGCCTTCTTCAGAGGGCACATAGACTGTTTGTGTATCTCATTAAAAATATTGTAGACGTAATACTAATAAATATGATCTACATATATTACACGGAAGATACTACAGTCCCTGATTGATACGTGAGTAAAAACGCTTGGTGACGTTCAGAGCTCGACTGTTGGTAACAGTCGAGCTCTGAACGTCACCAAACGTTTTTACTCACGTATCAATCAGCGACTGTAATATCTTCTGTGTGCGTAGGGGTTTCAATAAACCACACTTACCAACATACGACTCTTGCTCCTTGTGTTTTTTGGACTTTACTGCGAGAGCAAGTGCTCCTCTCTGTATACCCTAAGTTCATTTATGTTACATGCGTCAGTTAGACAGATGCTTTTAATTGTCCTCAATTTTCCTCCAAGGAAAGTTGCCTTAGCACATTTGTCTAAGCCAAAAGTCATCCTGATTTCATCAGAGAACCTTTTAACTAGCTGAAGTTGTTCTGCTACATGTTTATCATTGAGACTATAAAACTTCAGGCCATCTACAAACAGTAGGTGTGATGTCACCTCTGGGTTTTAGCTAGCTTTTCATTAAGGCTAAACCCACAATCCCAAAATGTTAGGAAGTGCGTTCAAAGGATTAATTGGTATACAAAACAAGAGTGGTGACAAGGAGTCTCCCTGAAATATTCCTCACTGGATCTTGATATTAGGAACGTGTACTGTAATGGAATGTGATTTGCCACATTTTCAGTTAATTTGATGTACTCAAACAATTTAGAATTTACATTTTGTACATTTCAAAGCTACTTATTATCCAGGAATTTTTACACGGTCAAAGACTTTCTTATACTCAAGCGATGCTGTGCTGAGATTTATACTTTTCTTAGCACTAACCATGGCATCTTTGTTTAGCAATGTTGGCCTTTGGCTCCATATACTCCCCTTTTGTTACCTTTCTGTTCTACTGCCATGATATTATTGGAATCAATATGGTCCTTGTATATTCCGTCGACATCTATTGTAGTAAATAGCTTGTAGATTGGAGACAGACAAGCTATTGGTCTGTAATTTTAGGAAAGGTTAGTTGAGTCTCCCTTTGGAAACTGTTCCTGTTATTAGCCATTGTGGTGTTTCTCCTCGGTATGTGTTCTTTCATGAATTCTTAGGCTAGCTTTATTAACATACTTTTTACCACATAAAGAACATGTAAATGATTTCTCTCTAACGTGTACTTTTTCATGACTTTCTAGACTATCTTTTCGAGTGAAACATTTGTCACATTGAGAACATTTGAATGGTTTTTCTCCAGTGTGTATTCTTTCATGCATTACTAGAGTTCCCTTTTGATTGAAGCTTTTATTGCATTCAGAACATTTAAATGGTTTCTCTCCAGTGTGTATTCTTTTATGCATTACTAGAGTTCCCTTTTGATTGAAGCTTTTATTGCATTCAGAACACTTAAATGGTTTCTCTCCAGTGTGTATTGTTTCATGGATTCTTAGGCTAATTTTATGAACAAAACATTTATCACACTGAGAACATGTAAATGCTTTTTCTCCAGTGTGTATTCTTTCATGCATTTTTAGAGTTCTCTTTTCATTGAAGCTTTTATTGCATTCAGAACATTTAAATGGTTTCTCTCCAGTGTGTATTCTTTCATGATTTCTTAGGCTAGCTTTACGAGCAAAGCTTTTACCACAATGAGAACATTTATTTAATTTATTTGGTTTCTCTCCAGTGTGTATTCTTTCATGCATTTCTAGATTACCTTTTTGATTAAAGGTTTTATTGCATTCAGAACATTTAAATGGTTTCTCTCCAGTATGTATTCTTTCATGCCTTTTTAGATGACCTTTATGAATAAAGCTGTTATTGCATTCAGAACATTTAAATGGTTTCTCTCCAGTGTGTATTCTTTCATGGATTCTTAGGTTAGCTTTATAAACAAAGCTTTTATCACATTGAGAACATGTAAATGTTTTTTTTTCTCCAGTGTGTATTCTTTCATGCATTTTTAGAGTTCCCTTTTGATTAAAGCTTTTATTGCATTCAGAACATTTAAATGGTTTCTCTCCAGTGTGTATTCTTTCATGCCTTCCTAGATCACCTTTATGATAAAAGCTCTTATTGCATTCAGAACATTTAAATGGTTTCTCTCCAGTGTGTATTCGTTCATGGATTTGTAGATTACATTTTTGATTAAAGCTTTTATTGCATTCAGAACATTTAAATGGTTTCTCTCCAGTGTGTGTTGTTTCATGGATTCTTAGGCTAATTTTATGAACAAAACTTTTATCACACTGAGAACATGTAAATGATTTTTCTCCAGTGTGTATTCTTTCATGCATTTTTAGAGTTCTCTTTTCATTGAAGCTTTTATTGCATTCAGAACATTTAAATGGTTTCTCTCCAGTGTGTATTCTTTCATGATTTCTTAGGCTAGCTTTACGAGCAAAGCTTTTACCACAATGAGGACATTTATTTAATTTATTTGGTTTCTCTCCAGTGTGTATTCTTTCATGCCTTCCTAGATCAGCTTTATGATAAAAGCTCTTATTGCATTCAGAACATTTAAATGGTTTCTCTCCAGTGTGTATTCTTTCATGCCTTTTTAGATGACCTTTATGATTAAAGCTGTTTTTGCATTCAGAACATTTAAATGGTTTCTCTCCAGTGTGTATTCTTTCATGGATTCTTAGGTTAGCTTTACGAGCAAAGCTTTTAACACACTGAAAACATTCAAATGGTTTCTCTCCAGTGTGTATTCTTTCATGCATTTCTAGAGTTCCCTTTTGATTGAAGCTTTTATCACATACAGAACATTTAAATGGCTTAACTCCACTGTGAATTATTTCGTGTCTTCTTCGACCTGAGTTTGATTTAAAACATTTACCACATTCAGAACATTTAAATTCTTTGTCTCCAGTTTGTTTTCTTCTGTGAATTCGTAGGCTATCTTTTTGACTGAAGCTTTCATCACACACCAGGAATTCAAATTGTTTTTGGTTTTTGAGAACTTTCTGATAACCTGTAAGCTGTGACCTCTGTGTAAAAAATGTTTCATATTCAGGACACTTGCCTGGTTGGTCTTGTCTATGAAATTGTTCTGCGGTCATGTTTGACGTTCTGGTAAACATTTCCTCACATGCGGTACAATTAAATGGTCTTACTCCTTCATTAAGTCTCTGACTTTGTTGAAAATTTGGGCAGTGGTTGGAATTTGCCTCTTGTTCAGTATATGAGCTAGTTCTCTCTCTTTCTTCCGCTCTGGCTGGTGGTGTTCTACCAATATGTCTAACACAGTCAGTTGAAGCTTCTGGACTGATGATGAAGGTGTCTCTCTGTTCCCATTTCTCATTCTGTTGTCCATCAAACATTCTCATTCCCTTACTCCTGAACCCATCACCTATTGGATATAAATGAAAGTAAGACCACTAATTTTACAGCTATGGAGAAGGACAGACATAGGGAATTATCGCCACAGAATTCTCTAAAGACATTTGCTTGGCTCAGAAGTCATATTATAAACAGGAGGAGATATTAGTTGTAGACTAATACAAGTTGGCCATAGCACATAAATGGAGAAGAATAGCCCATCCCAATCTCATCCTACTACTTCTGTGCATTTCCTCTTCACCTCCCAAATCTCCAGTGATTCCCTTTTTGCAGATTTCAGTCACTAACCAAAAACTCTGCAACTCCCCGCTGGAAACCTGGGATTCATTCTGAACCTAGTCACTGAACCTCAGACCTGCCAACTTAAGAAAACTGAATTCCAATTATTAAGAAATAAAAATGTAACTGAAAATCACTAGTCGCATTCGCCATCCTTGTGTAAATTTAGAAGTACTCCACTGCACACAGCAAGGATTTTAATATAAAAGAATTCTTGGCTCACCCCTCTTGATATCAGCATCCTCCTCCCCTCCTTCCAAGTGGTCCCAGAGATGAATCTCTTCCATTTTCACCTTCTCTGCTGTGGGATCAGTACCGTAACCCCCTCTTTCTGTAAGAAAAATAGAAAAATAACAAGGAAGCTTACATTTAAGAAGAGCAACACTTGGATAAAAGTGAGATGATGGGAATCCTGTGAGTTCTGACAATTTAAGTATCTTGGTTAAAGTGAATTAGGACCCTCTGAGCTATGAGCAGGAATCAAGATAGGGGGATACAAACAGGTCTCCATAATCCCATAGGGGAAGGCAAGAGAAGAGGATCTTCCGCAGGAGTACCAATGGATCAGAGCGGAAGCTAATGACCACGGCCAACACAGAAAAATGGTGTAAAATAACGTTTATTAACAGACCCAAATCAAACAGTTTCGGCCGGAGGCCTTCTTCAGGGGTCATAAACAAGCAAACAAACAACCAGAACAAGGTGGACTACGCCACTCTTCCCAATCAGTGGAGTCGCTGAGCGGGAAAACTGTAAATAAAGGTTATTTTACACCATTTTTCTGTGTTGGCCGTGGTCATTAGCTTCCACTCCATAATCCCATGGCAATGGAAACTGCTGGCCTTTACTCCAGAATCCCACCTCCTTCTAACCTCTTGCTACTAATGTGTGTCCTTCCTCCCTTCTGCTATCAGTGTGTAGATACACAACCTCCTCGCACCTGATATGAATATTGGGGATCACTCTGCTTTTCTCCCTTCTACTGGGACCCATCTGCCTCTCTCCCTTTTCTTGGTTGCCTCTTCAGTTCCTCCCTGCCTCTCTCCATCCTTCTGATTCCAATTTATCCACCCTTCCTCCTTCATGCTGCTGATCCCAATAAGAGTCATCTTTCCTCCCTCTCCTCCAGCTTCTACCAGTAAGACCACCCTGCTGTTTCTCACTATTTCCAACACTGTCTGGATCACAGAAAACTAAATCCACAAGCTGTTGGATGGGACGAAGCTTTAGCATCTTGAAGCAACAGCAAGAGATCAGAAACAGTAAGAGAAACAAGGAAGAATATGAAAACTGATAAAGAATGAGAAACAGTAGTAGTGTTGAAAGAAAATAAAGAGATGGGACATAGAGACATTGGGAAATTGGTGAGGGAGAATGAGGGAAAGAGACAAGGAATGAAATCCATGAAAATAAAATTAGAAAGTCAAAATAAAGGAAACACACATTATTCACACAACAAAGTTCTGAAGTCAGGGATTGTGATTATACCACCCCACTCTCTGTTTGCCTGGTCCACAGGAGGCATCTCTTGCGATAAATGTTTCAATTAGCTCGTCATTAGTTTTATTCAAAACTACACCACCTGTTTCATGTAGTTCCTCACATCTGCCTATGGTCGAGAGGTTTCCTCTTTCTTCGGATCCCTGGGGCTCAATTCTGAATCCGTCTTGCTCAAATCGGAACAAAATGTCAGGTTTGATATTGGGGGAGCCTGGTATGGGAAAATACAGTACAATATGTTTAGAAAGGTTATCTCAGAGTCTTTCTTATCAGTGCAAGTGAGCTGTTTTTATATAGACACCGCCACCAGTACAGAGCTAAGAAAAGAAAGGTGCCATGGTACTGATTGTCATCATAAATCCATTCTAGTAAATCTAACTCATTATGATTCTAAGAGAAAAGATGAGAGCTGTCCTAAGCCCCAGCTAGAAGGCTGCCATGACAGATCATTTTTAGCAAAGCGAGAGAGGGGGAATAGCAACAGTGGCACAAAATGCATCGCAGAGCCCACAGCAGCGAGAAAAGCAACTTCCTATATGGGGTATTAGTGCTGAAACATATCTAACACTCAGACAGGCACTAATCTTCTCATTTAAGGAGTCAGTGGACTTCATTTCAATGCCCAGCCTGCCAGTAGAGCCCTAGGGTGATCCCCGATGTCACAGCAAATTTGTTTTTATTTTGGGCCCTTGGGAGTCATCAGGAAGGCAGAAGCCAGAGATTTGTCTGTGGAAGAAGGAAAGTTGAAAGTGTGTGCTAAATGGTTTGGTGAATTTTAACCCTATCCAGGCCGGTCCCAAAACTCTCAGGATCCAAAATTGCTGTCACATTTTTCTATCAAATGGTATATAATACATGACCATAGCAGAAAGAACATCACTGTTATAGCATATTGAATAAGACGCGTACAATTTTCCTGAAATATTCAAAAATTAAAGCTGCAGGAGGAGCCATATCTCTATATATAAAACGTTTGGGTGATGGATGTGGGAATTAGTGAAGAGAATGTCTGTTGGGAAACATGTTGGAGGTGTGTGACTCATCTGATGTTTGTTTGTTCATCTATTTATTTATTTATTTAACATTTTTTCTCCGGGAACATGATAGAAGTCAGTCCTCATATACGAGTGACGTCGGCACCAACGAAGCCCTCACTGAAGCATCCCCCCAGCTTTCAAAGAAAGTCTTTGGGAGATGGCACCAAGCATGCACGGTCCCCTTCCCGCCCAAGGGTGCCATCTTGCTCAGTCTCCTTTTTAATGGGCAGCCCTTCAGATGCTGTCTGACTTTCCCCCGGAAAAAGTCGATTTTTTGGTGCCCGAGTTTTTCATCTCGACTCCAGTCTTGCACTGGTACTCTTCCCGCCTACCATCCTTGGTGCCTCGGAGTCGAGTTCAATCCATTTTTATAGTCTTCATCCTTTGTTATCTGCTGGCGCTTTTGCACCTTTTTTCCCCACTGGCAGCACAGAGAGTCTTCGACTCGTAGAGGTACTTTTTTCTCCCATGGCTACCCGTGGCTTTAAGAAGTGTGATCGGTGCTCTAAAATAATGTCCTTAACCGACACACATGACTGCTGCCTCCGTTGCCTTGGGCTGGACCATGACCCGGCGGCCTGTAGTCCCTGCAAAAGGATGTCTAGCCATGCCCTGAAGAGCTGCCAACAGCAGCACAATAAAGCAAATCGTAAATCTAACCTGAATGACTCTTTTGTCAAGCAAGAAGATTTTCTATGGTGGAACAATCCCCTATGTGTTCTCTGGGGATTACACCTGACTACTTGTCACCTTTCAGGTAAGGAACACTTTAAACTATCATGGTGAATAGGGCCCTGAAGGTCATGATTACTTTTCATCCCCTTCCACTGACGTGGACACAAGATCAGCCAGTGAATGGCTCAGGCGTCCATCAGATCTCCATCAGTAGGCGATATACCAGCATGTCTGTTAAAAGACTGCTGCTCTTCCTTTCCTCCAGCACTTTTAGATTTAGTTAAGCTAGAATTAGATCAGGGGGCGGTCCCTAGCACTCTATGATTCAGTAAGGTCAGGAAGCTCATCCTTCCAAAAAGGGGCAACAGTCCCCTTCCTACTGAAGTTCCCCTTCTTGCTCAAGACATATCTGCATGATTCAGTTTGGCTGAGCATGGCTCCATGGGTCTCCTCCAATTCACTGCAGTTTCCACTGCCGGAGAACTAAACCGTTCCTACCTGGAAGACTGTGGCCCAGTCCTGAGAGGAGCTGCCATTCCCTGCTCCATCAGAATGTATAATTTGCACAAAATTGACACAGTTGGCTCCCTGGAGATCCTGCTGCTCATGTCGGTGCTCTCTAGAGGGACCTTCCTCTGTGAGTGTCTTGCCTGCTACCCGAGCCTGCACTGGTGGCTTGACTACTCCCCTGCCCTGCACCGAAGTGAGACCGCCAACATCACACTTAGTGCAAGAAGAGTCAGCCACTGCTTCCTCTCCCTAGCATAAATGCAGCGATTCATTCCATTTCAGGTTCGCTTTTCTGAAGCCTGCATGACTGGTTCTATCTACACCACAGCTCCAGAGGCAGCCCAGCACAGAAGAGCACAAGGACTATCATGACACATGTAAACTGAAAGGCAATGTCAGGAAATACGGTTTCACTGAAAGGGTGGTAGATGCTTGGAATGTCCTCCCGATGGAAGTGGCGGGGCAAATACAGTGACAGAATTCTAAATGGCGTGGGACATACACAATGGATCCCTTTATAGCAACAGGATAAAATCAAAATAAACATAACTATCTCTTATATCCCAGTAAATAGGGGTGACCTACAAGGAGCGGTGGGTACACCCCTAAACAAAGGCATAGGGAGGGGTGTCCTGCATGGAGCGGCAGGTTCACCTACTCTTGCCACCTTGCTGGGCAGACTAGATGGACCATCCTGGTCTTTATCTGCCATCATATACTATGTTACTATGTATGTTACCATTAATGAAATTTAGCACACCAGTCCATGTTACATTAACATTTTTGTTAATGATAACTATGTCCCTATACAAAAACATGCAAATCAGATCATTAATATTAAAACTCTTTTCTGTAAATTGCATTATATACTGTTGTTTGCAATGAAAAGACCGACCTCCATTGCTTCTACATTATGTCTTCATGGCTAAATCAAACTTCACCATGCTCGTCAGTAATGTTCCCCTCCTGCAAAAATGGAGAATTCCCCCCATAACCTTTCAGCTCTTTCAACCATCTCAACCCTGTAGTACTCCAGGATAACAGGTTTTGCAGGCTTGATCCAACCTCCAGGTGTCGCACCTTCATCAGATGCCCCCTATATCTCCACAGGGAGCCTACTCCAGCCAAAGTAGAGAAACAGACAGTGGGAGGGAGAGAGGGGATGACTGTCTCTTATGTCACCAGAGCTGAATTCCTACATGGTGCCAGCTGACTTACTAAAGATGACCAGGAGGAATTTTATACTTACTTGTTACAGAAGAGTGAATCTGTTCAGTTATCTCTGATTCAGAATGATCCATGAAGTGGAAATCTTCTTCTTGTTTAACACTCAGTGAGAACACGGATGTTACAACTGGAAGGTCTGTGATGAGAAAACCAAAATATCTAGAAGGATTCACAAGGAAGGATGTGATAATATTAAATTAGGAAATGGATTTTAGGCAGAGACATAACCGCAGAATGAGTGAGTGTCATCAGAGGGGGGTGGAGGTTGCCTGTTTGCCTTCCCACAACTTAACTGATGCCTTCTAGCCACACCCCTGATTATTCGCCTCTGATATTTGAAATGAATGCGACATCTCCTCTGAAGTGAAACTGCAAAGTCCTTTAATTCCAAACCTTTTACTTACTCATCGTAGGCTCAGTCGTGTTTTCTTTTCCATTCCATCCACTCTGTTGAGTGAAATATTTCTCATCTTCTTTTTTAATCCTGAATATTACATCAGGATTAAGAATTGAATAGCCTGTCAATGAGAAATATGAAAATTGGATTGAAATGCAATTTGTAGCACCCCTGAGGAGGTTTCATCTGTTTCCTGTCCTGAAAGAGCAGTGTGAGCATGTGTGTGTATGTGTGTTATATATCGTTGAGCATGTGTGTTATATATCTTTGGGTGTGTGTATATGTGTGTTGAGTGGAGGAGTAGCCTAGTGCTTAGAGCACTGGCTTGAGAACCAAGAGACCAGCATTCAATTCCCACTAGCACTCCTTGTTGCCTTGGGCAAGTCACTTAACCCTCCATTGCCTCGGAAGAAAGGCCTGACAATCTACTTCCAGTCACACTGCCAAGAAAAAACAGGAGCTTCTGGGTCTCCAGGAGTCAGCATTGACTCAAGGCACACATTGCATATGTGTGTTATATATCATTGGGCGTGTGTATTTCCTTATCACTTCTCCGGGCCAGTCCAGGGAAACGGTAGGGTAGTCAATCCCCTTCAGCACCTGAGGACCGAATACTTCAAGTTTTCTTGAGAGCCTAAGCCACTCCCCCTGAGGTCAATACTCCCGCCTTTCAGTCCTCAGCAGCTGAAGAGGATCGATGTTAGCCATCTCCCTGTCAAAGAATCAATTTGTTGTTTTTGTTTCCCTAGGTTATATAGCGCTTTGGTCCTAGCAGGGCTGATATTGGCTATATTTTCAGGGGCTTATTGGGAATCTATTTTAAATAACGGAAGAAACGAAAAAGTTGAAACAGCTCCTGTAGCGGTGTAGACGGCCCTTGCCTGCCTGTCTAGGGGGTGGAGGGGGGTAGAGCCTGCCTTCCCTCGGGCGTCTACATCTTCCTCGATAGCTTGGTGCTGGGAGCCCCAGTTAACCTCTATCTGTCTGTGCCGCTGAGTGATCTCACTCCCGCTATCAGCAGGACGTCGATCTTCGTGCCGCGCTGCTTGCTTCAGTCAGGTGAGCTTGTGCTGCGGGGAGATGCTTGCCTTCCGCTCGGTTTCGTTTTCGCGGCTGTGTGGGTGAGTGATTTCGCCGTTTTTGAGAGTGCCGGACTGCGGTTGTTTTATCTCTACGGGAGTTTTTTCTTCTGGGGGTTCTGTTTGGACCGATCGGGATGGAAGGCAAGCTCTCATCTGATTCTGAGAGGCCCTTGTTAGTCACGGAAAAGGCGGGAACGGTGGCCATTTTGAAGGAGCCGTCCGTTCCTCCCGCGGGCCTTCAGAAGCCTGGAAAGCGCAAGTCTAAGTCTTCTAAGGAGTCTCCGGTGGCAGTGAAAGTTCCCAGTGGTCTTCCTGAAGCTCAGGAAGGTGTATCTGCCTTTTTTTCACCAGAATTTATTCTGGCAATGCATAAAGCATTTTTGTTGAAGTCTTCTCAGTCAGGACATGGGTCCTCCGGTTCCCCTTCTTTGGAGAGGCTTCGGGCTGCAGATCTTGCAGGGGATCCTGGTGAGGGTCCTTCCCTAGCGGGCCTGGCAGCTCCGTCAAGTTTAGACCCTTTGGGGCCCCTGGTCGCTGATGCCCAGCTGGGGGAGGACGGGGAAGTCCTGTCAGATGCAGGGGTCGATCCTTGGCCAGGGGAGCTTGAAGAGGGTGAGATTGCGCCGGGCGATGATCCTAATGTTTTTCGGGTGTTTCGGAAGGAGGAGCTGGGTGCCCTTATTTCTCAGTCCTTGGTGGCTTTGAATTACCTCTTGCCCTCGGGTTCACAGGAGCCCCTGGAGGATCCGTTGTTGCAAGGCTTTAAAGCCGAACAACACTGTTTTCCGGTGCACCGGGTTATAAAGCAGATGATTGAGTCGGAGTGGGAGTGTCCGGAGGCCTCCCTGAGGGGTGGTCGTGCCTTAGCTCGCCTCTACCCCATTCCGCAGGAGGAGAGAGACTTATTGCGGATGCCTAAGGTAGATGCCTTAGTTTCTGCTGTGACTAAAAAGACCACGATTCCGGTGGAAGATGCGGCGGCACTTAAGGATCTGCAGGATCGTAAGTTGGAAGCTCTCTTGAAGCAGGCGTTTGATTTGTGCGCTCTTGCGCTGCAGGCTTCTGTTTATGGTGCATATGTCTCCAGAGCTTCCATCCGCTGGCTCCAAGGGGAGGTCTCTGCGGATCCAGGGACGTCGGCTCCGGCGGAAGGTGCGAAGTTGGAGTCGGCGGCAGCTTACCTGGCTGATGCTTTCTATGACTTGGTGCGGATTGCTGCCAAGTCTATGGCCTTGCTGGTGGCAGCCAGGTGCTTTCTTTGGTTACATAATTGGTCAGCGGACGTTTCATATAAGTTGCGCCTTTGTAGACTCCCCTATAAGGGTAAGTTACTGTTTGGGGAGGCTCTGAAGAAGATTGTTAAAGACCTCGGGGACTCTAAGGGAGGTCGTTTGCCGGAGGATAAGCCACAGGCGGCTAGAGGACTACCCGGGAAACGCGGTCAGGTTAAAGATACTCGTAGGTTTCGGGGAGCCCGATTTGCCCCCTATCCCAGGGGCCGTTTCAGATCTCAGGGAAGTTCCTTTCACGGAGCTCGAGGATTTGGTAGATCCTACTTTAATGCTCAGCCATCCGCTGCTAAAAAGTCGCAATGAAGGTTTGCTGGTCCAGGCCCCGATCCCTGTCGGGGGTCGTCTTCAGGAGTTTTTCTTGGCCTGGACCGCGATAACCTCAGACAAATGGGTGCTAGAGATCATTCAAACAGGGTATGCGCTGGATTTCACTTACCCTTTGACAGACGCTTTTCTACAGTCTTCCTGTGCTCCCTGACCGAAGTCGCAGGCGATTTCCGATACGCTATCGCGCCTGTTGAGTCTGCAGGCAGTAATTCCGGTACCTCGCGACCAGTACGGCTTCGGTCGGTACTCGATTTATTTTGTGGTTCCCAAGGAAGAAGGTTCTTTTCGTCCGATTCTAGATCTCAAGCATGTAAATCGCGCCTTACGCGTTCTGCATTTTCGCATGGAGACGCTGCGCACCGTTATTTGGGCGGTTCGGCCGGGAGAGTTTCTCTCGGCCATAGATCTCACGGAGGCTTATCTGCATATACCCATCAGGGAGGCTCATCAGCGGTTTTTGCGCTTCGCCCTTCCAATGGGTCACTTTCAGTTCCGAGCTTTGCCCTTCGGCCTAGCCACTGCCCCTCGCACCTTCATGAAACTGATGGTGGTGGTGGCGGCGGCTCTGCGGAAGGACGGCATTCGGGTCCATCCGTATCTCGACGACTGGTTAATCAGAGCGGTTACTCGGGTGGCTTCAGTCGAGGCGACGGCTCAGGTGGTGCAGCTGCTAGAGCGGTTAGGTTGGGTCATCAACCATGCGAAGAGTCACTTGCAGCCAGTGCAGCAACTTACTTATCTCGGAGCTTTCTTCGACACAACACGAGGATTGGTCTTTCTGCCAGAGAGCATGGTGTTAAAGATCTTGGAGCAGGTGCGAGCGTTTTTGCTGAGTCCTGCTCCTTCGGCGTGGACCTATTTGCAACTCTTGGGGTCCATGGCGGCAACATTGGATCTGGTCCCTTGGGCCAGGGCTCATATGAGGCCTCTGCAGCAGGCTTCATCCTCTCTCGCGGAGACTAGTCTGTTCGGAGCTCATCAGTCAAAGTCTGGTTTGGTGGTTGAATCCCGCGCATCTCAGGGCAGGGGTGCCCTTGCAGGATCCTACGTGGGTGCTAGTGACCACGGACACCAGTCTCTCCGGCTGGGGAGCTCACTGTCAGTCTCAGGTGGCGCAGGGTTGCTGGTCCCCGGAAGAGGCCTTGTGGTCGATCAATCGGTTGGAGCTCCGGGCAGTGCGTCTCGCTCTTCGTCATTTCGAGTGCTTGATCAAAGGCACGGCAGTTCGAGTATTTTCCGACAATGCGGTGACGGTTTCCTATATCAATCGCCAGGGCGGTACCAAGAGTGTGCCCTTGCTCCTCGAATGCCAGGACTTGTTCGTTTGGGCGGAGTGCCATCTCGTGGCGTTATCGGCGGCGCATGTCGCAGGCAAGGACAACGTGCAAGCCGATTTTCTCAGTCGCCATGTCCTCGATCCGGGGGGATGGGAGCTGAACGCGGCGGTCTTTCACGAGTTAACGCTGCACTGGGGGCGGCCGGTGATGAATCTAATGGCCATTCTCGGCAATGCCAAAGCGCCTCAGTTCTTCAGCAGGCGCAGGGAGCACATGTCAGAGGGACTGGATGCGTTAGTCCAGCCCTGGCCCTTGGATGCTCTTCTGTACGTGTTCCCTCCGTGGCCGATGCTGGGACGGATCATTCAGCGTATAGCGACTCACCAGGGCACAGTGATTCTCCTTCAACCGGATTGGCCTCGGCAGCCTAGGTATGCCGATCTGGTACGGCTCTTGATCGATTCTCCTTAGCGGCTTCCAGTCCGGATAAATTTGTTAAGTCAGGGTCCAGTACTCATGCCATAGGTGGATCGCTTCTTGCTTATGGCTTGGCTCTTGAAGGGCATCGCTTAAAATGCAAAGGTTACTCAGATTCCGTGGTGGCTACCTTGCTTCGGTCTAAGCGTTCTACGACTTCGCTAGCATACGTTCGCGTCTGGCGGGTCTTTGAGGATTGGTGTGCTCAGCGGAATCTTCGTCCTATGTCTTCTACTTTACTGCAACTAATTTTGTTTCTCCAAGATGGCTTGGATAAGGGCTTGGCTCTCAGTACCTTGAAGGTGCATTTGGCGACTCTAACTTGTTTTAGAGGACCGGTGCAGAGTCGCTGTCTCTCAACGCATGGCGATGTGCAACAGTTTTTTTCGAGCGGCCAGGCTTATTAGACCTTCGTTCCATTGGGTGGTGCCGTCTTGGGATTTGAATCTGGTTTTGGAGGCCTTGTCGCGCCCACCATTTGCTTCGGCTTCCTCGGATCGGGTGAAAGAATTTTCTTGGAAAACAGCCTTCCTAGTGGCCTTGTGTTCGGCCAGACGGATTTCCGACTTACAAGCTCTTTCCTGTCGTGAGCCCTATCTTCAATTCTTGCCTGAAAAGGTCCTTTTGCGGATGGTGCCTTCGTTTCTGCCTAAGGTGGTGTCGGCTTTTCATGTTAATCAATCGGTGGCGTTGCCGATTTTCTCCGATCTTTCCGGTTCGCCGATGGATCGTTCTCTCCGTAGATTGGATCTGGGACGCATCTAGAAAAGTTACCTGAAGATTACAAAGCCTTTTTGCAGGTCCGATAGGTTATTTGTTCTGTTTGCAGGTCCGAAGAAGGGCCAGGCAACTTCCAAAGCCTCGATTGCTCGATGGGTGAAGCGGGCTATTGCAGCAGTTTACGAAGTCGGAGGAAAAGCGCCTCCTGATGGGCTGAAGGCTCATTCCACTCGTTCTCAAGCCGCTTCCTGGGTGGAGTATGCGTTTGTGCCTCCAGTGGATATTTGTAGGGCGGCAACGTGGTCTTCTTTGCATACGTTTGCAAAACATTACCGAATGGATATTCAGGCCCGAGAGGATGCGAAGGTTGGGGCTTCGGCGATTATTGCTGGTCTTGCGGGTCCCTCCCGGATTTAGGTACTGCTTTGGTACTGCCCTAGCGTTTCCCTGGACTGGCCCGGAGTAGTGATAAGGAAGGTGAAATTAGGTCTTACCTGTTAATTACCTTTCCTTGAGCTCTCTCCGAGCCAGTCCAGGGCCCACCCCTTCTTTGGTTCATCTACCGGAGCGCAAGACTGCTAGAAGATTCGATTTTTTCTTCGGTTAGGCGTAGCTTTGGGGTTTCTTTAACTGTGGGCGGAGGAGTTGTTTCTCCTGTTTGTTTATTTCAATTGCGAAAAAAAAAAGAGGAAATTAAGAAAGTAACATACATTCGTGTGGTTCATGCCTAGAGAATACGGCAGTTTATCAGTTCCTCTGTTCTGGCCTTTTTCGTTTCAGATGTTGAGTTAGCTGCTTTGTCAGACATAGACTGGAGTATTGACCTCAGGGGGAGTGGCTTAGGCTCTCAAGAAAACTTGAAGTATTCAGTCATCAGCTGCTGAAGGGGATTGACTACCCTAGCGTTTCCCTGGACTGGCCAGGAGAGAGCTCAAGGAAAGGTAATTAGCAGGTAAGACCTAATTTCACCATATGTGTGTTATATATCTTTGGGCATGTGTATATATGTATGTTATATATTTTGAGCATGTGTGTATATGTGTGTTGTATATCTTTGAGTGTGTGTATATGTGTGTTTCATATCTTTGGGTGTGTGCGTGTATTTCTTTGACAAAGAAGTTGAAACCTGCCACGTGATTAATATTAAACCTTGAAGGTTTTCTGGAACAGTCATTTCTATTCATGCCCCTCCTAGGTCTTCTCTTTAACATGCTGGGCAGTAGAGTTATCTAGTGCAGCGCTAACATATCCTACCATTACACAGAAGCTGTGGCTCTCAGCAAGGAATCAGAGAGGTAGATCCTCCCTCCTGGTTTCCAGACTCCTGGGGTCTTGTTAAAGGTTTACATTTTATCTTACAGCACTGAGCAGCATCTTTTGCAGATCCTGCAGCAGTGGAGTCGAGCACTAGGTACTTAGAGAGTCACAACAGCCCCTGATGCATATGGGATGGCATCAAAAGCCAGGCTCTGAATTTTAGGTGCTTCTGCAACCTGGTAACTGCAGTGATAAAATGGCAGCGCCCATTCCATATTGTGCCTAAACGATAGATAATCAGAAAGCAGATTTACCTCGTGCTATCAGAATGCAATGAATCTCCTCGACGACTTTCTTGTACAGCTCCATGTGCCATTTTCCCAAAACGTCCCACTCCCTTTCTGAGAAATAAGCAGCGACGTCACTGAATATGACTGATGCCTGGAACAGCAAACCGGACGACACCCCATTATCACATGTGTTATATGATCTCTGTCAGTGAGGTCAGCTCACTAGTACATTATAACATGAAACTGTTCCCTAAATACCCCGTATTCTGTAGAGATTGCCTGGTCCCCAGATAAACACTGGAAATCTCATATGCTGGCTGACTGAGCAATTGGAAGGAAGAAGTGGGATGAGCCCATGTGGGTTGGAAGGGGGAGGCAGCAACTATTGAACAGGTGGAAAGGGGAGAGACTGGTGGGTTGGAGCCTGAAATCAGGAAAGTAGAAAGCACTGACTTTGGACCTGGGGAGAGGAGAAAAGAGAGAGAGAATATGAAAGAGTGTGAGTATGTGTAAGCAGGGCAGGCCCAAGTCTATCTGCCACCATTGGCAGACTTTCAACATCCGCCATCCCCGGACGGCTCATGGTTTCGCCACTGCTCCCCCTCCATAGTGCCACATTATCTCTCTCCATCCTTCCCCAGCAGTGTCCCCAGAACGCTGCAGGATGGTGCCTTTTCCCCTCACTTGATCCGCCCCGTCAAACCTTCAGGAGTACAACCGTTCGTTTCTTGATTTATGACAAATCAATGCTCAAAAAGAAAATGAAGAGGTCGCACTCGCACTGAAGCACACTGGAGGCCCCTGCCAGTCCCACCAGCAGGAAGGAGGTACCAGCAAAGAGCATCACACTTTCTTGGTCACATTAATGCACGATGGTGGACCCTGATCTCGGGTCCACCATCTATTAAAGAGACCAAACATGCAGTAAATAAAAAAGAATGCGCCTCCCCCCCCCCCCACCCTGCCTATTCTTATAAATCCCTGGTAGCCTATAGTAAGGACTGGATGCTCCCCTCCCCCTGGACTATCAATTCTGCAGGTTGGATACTACAATCTGCATGGGGCAGTGTTAAAGTCTTCTAGCAACCTCATTCCCACTTTTTGGCTGTTTTCAGCAGGATCTCTGTACAGTTTCTTCACCTGATCTAGAGTGTCAGGGGGGAGTGGGATCTGAACTCCCATCTCTCATCTTGCTGCTGTAAAGGGAGCACTACTGCTCCAATCCAGAAAAACAGGGATGGAGGAAGGAAGGTTACAAAAGCTGCACAGGAAAAAGGTTTAATTTTAGGGCCGATGCCCTCTATAGAAAGACATGTCTTACCTGCCCAGTAAGCAGGGCAGACATTTCCCTCCTGTTCCCCCTCTGAATTCTGCAGCTGCTGGGATGCATCCAGGCTGGAGATTTCCCTGTTCCTGGAAAGGAAAAGAAGACAGGAGGAGGCTGGGCTGATTTCTGAGGGTTTCAGTGAAACTCCCTCCGCTCCCCCTGTAGATCTGAGGCTGGGGCTTGCAGGGATCTCCAGTCCTACAGGAGCAGAAAGTTTCTGCTTCTAGCCTGAGTCTTTTGTAGCTCTACAAACACTACAGGAAGAGAAGGCAGCAGAGCATGCGCAGAGGGTTCCCCAGCTGAGGTCATACTATGGGATCTTCCTTCCTTAAGGTGGATCTGCAGAGATAGAAGATCGAGGTTGAATGACCAAGGCTGGAGACATGGCATAGAGTCACTGTTTAAACGGGTTGTATACTGGTAAATTTGCTGCTGCCACCATGAAGCTGCTAAACAAAAATTTTGAGATGCTTCAACAGAATTATATCAGACCTTCTCTGTGATTTAAAATCTCAGTGCCAGCTACTGAATGCATTTCAGACCATCAAGGAACCACTACAGGAAAAAAAAGTCAAATATTATTGTTACTTCAGCAAGTTTCTCCACAGCATTAGAAAGTACTTTGAGAAGAAATAACACAAAACGTTTCAATAAAGACATTCAGAAGTTATATGACAAGTTGCCATATGTTTATGTTTATTAATTTGATGAATACCTTAAAAAATATTAAAAATATAAAAACACAAACCAACAAACCTAGAGGGAGAAAAGTTGGGAGAGTTAATACAATGTAAAAAGCCAACCTACCTGTCTAAAGACATATATCTGAAACACATAAGGAAGACAGAAGGGAACCGTATTTAATGTAGCTGCATATCTGGCTACATGCTGGACCCTTCTAATCAGTCAGGGAAAGCACGCACAAATAAACAAGATTTCATAATCTATCAAATTTTTGGTAATTGCTATTGAAGTGAAATCTGAGATCAACAAATTCGTAAGGTCCGTTAGTAAGAGATTTATTATATAAATTGTGCAATTGAGAGAACTGACAGACGTGCAAGGATTCAGGCATGAAATACGGTACTAGTCTCTGCCTATTACTGATCAGGTCAATCTTTTATAGGATGATAAATGAAATTTCACAGCAGGGTCGTACCAAGGACAGGACAGAAGGGGCACTGATGTCATCACTGTGCTTCCAGAAAGTCCAACCATGCGGTTGGGTGTAAGGAGGGGCACCACGTTCACGAGTCACACAGGGCACGTTACTAACTTGATAAAGTCCTGCTTCACAGCTTTGAAACTGAAGAATTACCTTAGTGCAAGAGCAGAAACAAGCACTAAAAGTATTATTTTAACAGATGTTCCAGGCAGACATCTGCAAGATCCCTGTTCTGGTTTCCTTGTCTAATTTCAAAATCCAATTGTAGAAGCACTATGTCTATATCTCTAAGCAAGCAACACTTTTGTCCTTGTTTCTATTGGCTGGTTCTCAAAGATCAGACTTTATCATCATGATTAATCTAACTGTTGTGGACAGTTATCCAATGTCGACTTCTTTTTGTTCCCTTTTTGTCTGTTTCGCCAAGAGTCTCTCATGAGGGACCTTGTCAAAGGCTTTCTGAAAATCCAGATACACTATACCAACTGGCTCACCTTTATCTACTTGCTTATTCACAGCTCCAAAAAAAATATAACAGATTAGAGAGACTAGACTTTCCTTGGATAAATCCATGTTGGCCTTCTCCCATTAAACCATGACTATCTACATGTTCAGTATATTTTTATTTTTACAATGGCTTCTACATTTTGCCCAATACTGAATTCAGGCTCACAGGTCTGTAGTTTCCCGGATCACTCCTGGAACCCTTTTTAAAAACTGGCGTTACATTGGCCATTCTCCAATCTTCAAGCTATAGCATTATTAGGAAAGGTTCAGAGAAGAGCCACCAAAATGGTAAAGGGAATGGAAGGATACTCCTATGAAGAAAGGCTAAATAGGTTAGAGCTCTTTAACCTGGAAAAGAGACCGCTGAGGGGAGCTATGATAGAAGTCTATAAAGTAATGAACGGAGTGGAACAGGTAAACATAGATCGATTTTTTACATTATCAGAATATAGAAAGACTAGGGGACATGCAATGAAGCTACAGGGTAAACTATTTAAAACTAATAAAAGAAGGGGGCGCTCGTGAGCCCGCTGCGTGATGGCCACATTGTAACTGAGCTCCGTCCCCACGATCCCAAAAACTTTAGCTAACATGCGATAACTGCTGCAATTTTTCCCACCCCTACCTGCCCTGGGTCAACACAGGCAAGCGGTGCCCTGCGGAATCTGCATAAACCGCCCGGTAAGGTCGCTGGCGGCGGGGAAGCCGCGGAGTCCATATTCAGAGAGCAGCCTGCTGTGTGTCTTGCGTCACGCTTGCTTTGGGCCTGGCTAGCCCCGCGTCTGACCCCCGTGATCTGAGTGGGTTGGACGGCGTCGGAGTGGACTCCCTCTGGGCTACGTGGCTGATCCCCCTGTTTCGGAGCGGAGGGTGTGCGGCAGCCCTCTGTTGGATGGAGCGTTGTCCCCGAGGTTGGGGCGCCTGATTGCAGAGTTGGAGTCCTACTTGAGGGGCCGAAGAGAAGGCCTGGCTTCCCCGCGGCAACTGCTAGTGTTTCTACCCTGTCCTGCTAGCGCGAGTCCCCCCAAGGGGGATAACTACGAGGGCTATTTCTTCTTTTTTTTTTATCACTCCCTCAGGATTGCAGATGGTGACGGTGGCAATCTGCAGGCAGCTTGGTGTCCCGCCGGGGCCTCTGCTTCTCAGTGTGGATCCCACGTGCTCTAATGGAATGTGTCTGCGCTTTCTTTGAATTTGGATCTCTCTTCGATATGTAACATTTTGCACTGGTGAGCACTTGGTATTTTATCTCCCCATAGCTCTGTAGAGCAATTTGAGCATTGACTTTGGCAGCCTGCCTCTTTGAGTGGGCCAGGAGCAGCTCTCTTCTCACTGCCCTGCTGCCTCCCCAGTGCTCTGGGCTTTGCGGACATTGACTGATCTCCTAACACTGTGTGCAAGTGACTGCTTTGTGAGCTTGCGAGGTTTTGCGTGCCGCCGTCTTCCTGGAGTTCCTGCTCTTGCTGACATTGGCTCTACCTTTCTCCCAACACTGTGTGCCTCTGGTGACCCTGTGGGATGGCAGCTAAAGCTAAAAATTCTGAAACTAGGGAGGGGATTTTATTATTTATTTATTTATTTATTTTATTTATTTATTACAGTTTCTTATATACCGCGCTATTTAGAATCAGCGCGGTTTACATCATAACAAAACGACCATAACGACAAACTGTCAGGTTTTACATTGAACAGGAGTACAAACTTGGATAACTGGGTTAACTATATACATAAACTATTTACACTGCAGTGTGAGGGCATTTCTAGATTGGGTCATTTCTTGGAGGGGATATCTAGTTCAGTTGCTGTCTGGGAAATATTGGCAGAAAAGGTATGTTTTGAGAGCCTTTCTGAACTGATATAGATTGGTAATGGCTCTAATGTCAGGGGGTAGGGTGTTCCAGCATTTTGGTACATAAAAACTGAATGCCCTGTTTGTGGTGTTCGTGTTGGACTTTGTTGAAGCCTTTGGTATTGCTAGCAGGTTTACAGCTGATGTTCTTCTTGCTCTGTTGGGGGGGACCATGTGGATTAGATTCGTGAGTGAGAGGGATGAGGTGCCTTTGATTGCCTTAAATGCTAATACAAGGGATTTGAAGGTGATTCTCCCGTGAATTGGTAGCCAGTGTAGCTGTTTGAGAATAGGAGTCACGTGGTCGTTTCTGGATGCACCGTAGAGGACCCTAGCTGCGGCATTCATGGCCAACTGTAAGGGAGTTAGTGTGGATTGGGGGAGACCTTGTAGGATGGCATTTGCAAAGTCAAAATGCGGCAGGATCAGCGCTTGATATATGGTACGGAAATCGTCTGGGTCCAGCAGGGAGCGTAGGTGTTTGAGGAAACGGATTTTGAAGTAGATGGCTTTGACTACGCTGCTTATGTGGCGTCTCATGTCTAGATGTTGGTCCAGTGTAACTCCCAAATATTTTATTGCATCTTTAGTTTGCAAATCAGCTTCCTTGACACTGACGTGGGATGGGGGCGTAAAGTTGGAGTCTCTGGAGATGAAAAGGACCTCTGTTTTTTTATGCTGGATACGTAGGTTCTGTGTCTGGAGCCATGTTGAAACTGCATTGAAACAATCTGTGAGTGGGGTCAGCGACTGCAGAGCAAGTCTGGAGCCTCAGGCAGTCCACGTGCACAATCCCCTCCATCAGGTACTGATGATGAGACTGTAAGTGAGGATGAATTGGACCCCCACAAACAACTTTCCTCTGCTCAACTCAAACAAGAACTTCGCAGAGGCTTTGCGGAGCTAGCCAACGAGTTCCGCTCGCTACGAGAGGAACTGATGAAAGATGTCGCAGAGCTGCGGACCGATATTAAAGAGCTGGGAGCCAGAGTAGAGGACGTGGAGACCAAAGTGGTTGAACAGGATGGGACTTTGATGGATTTACAATGTGCGCTTGACCGGCAACATGCGCAAGCAATGGAGCTGACTTATAAAATGGATGACATTGAAAACCGCTCCCGCCGCAATAATGTGCGTTTTCGCGGAATCCCAGAAGCGGTGGGGGGTGGAGAAGATTTACCAACTGTGCTTAAGCTGTTGATCGCAGAGTTGCTACCGGCGGAGGACTTGGTTGCGCATGCTTCTGGGATGGAAATCGAGCGAGTCCACCGTGCCTTGGGGAAACCTCCTAACAACCAACCTCGTGATGTTATTGCGAGATTTTTGCGATATTCGGATGCTGAGCTTCTTATACGTCAAGGCTGGGAGAAAAAGACGGTCCGTTTTCAGGATGCCTCAGTGTCAATCTACCAGGACCTCTCGACGTTCACCTTGGCGCGCCGGAGAGAGATGAAACCAGTTACAACGGTCCTGAATAGCAAGGGGATTCGCTACTCTTGGTCCTTTCCATTTAGGATGAACTTTCTTTTGGGCAACAAAAAGATTTCAGCAAAAGACTATACTGAAGCTTGGCGAGCTCTACGCCAGGCGGGACTAGTTGATGATAATGCTCAACCTCACCCGCCGCCCCCTAAGCCCCAACACTCCAAGTGGACCCGAGTGGGCAAGTCCGCTTGACTTTTTGTGGAGTAAGAGACCTTCTTTCACTTCTTAGGGAGCCCTATGTTTTTGGGTCTCTCGACCTCCAGCTATGTGGTTGAATGACTGGCCGTTGGTGCATGGCTGTTTTGATTTTTTCTCTCCTCTTTTTATATTATTCTTTATTGAGCAATTGGCCATTGGCATGGGTCTGCTTGGCCCTCCACTCCATTATGTATAGGGGGCGGCGGATGATGATTTATAAATGTTTTGATGATGCTACTGTTTAGATGAAGAGGCATGCTGGGGCTGATGATCCAGGGTGGGTGGGGGGAGTAGTGGGGGAATGTTCTTATTTGTTTAGGTTGTAATGTTGCTTAGTGGGATCTGGGGGGGAATAGGGTTTGTGGTCAACTTACCGTGTCCTGTACTCATTTTGACAGGCAGGTGGTATTGACGGGGAGGGGGGGGGCTTGGGTTGGAGGGAGTGTTGTTTAACTTGGAGTTGCTGGGTATGTTTGGGTTTGTTGGGGGGGGGGGGAGACTATGGCTTTTGTTTCTGGAGTGTGGAATAGGTGGGCCCGGCTAACTAATCCCCTGGAGTTGCTGGGGGGAAGTTCTCATCGGGACCCCCCGGGTAACTGGAGGGTAAGAGGGTTTAGATTGTGACTCTCAATGGTGCGCTTCATTTCTTTGAATGTTAAGGGTCTTAACTCCCCAAGGAAACGGTCGCTGCTGTTTTCAGAATTGCGTGTTTTGCAGGGGGACATTGTTTATTTACAGGAGACCCACCTTCAGAACTGTAAGCAGGGCTGGTTAAGACGGACTCCGTACACTGAGGTGCGGGTGGCTGCAAATGCGCAGGGCCGGAAGAAACGGGGAGTGGCCATTCTATTTCATCAGAGCCTCTCTCTGCAGATTGAGGAGATAAAACAAGATACCTTGGGGCGGTGGCTCTTCTTGAATATTCGCCTAGAAGGGCACTTGTTAACTTTAGCTAATGTCTACGCGCCCAATGCAGGTCAAGGGTCCTTCTTTACACGACTGAAAGCTTTACTGGCGGACTTTGCAAAGGGCCCCATTGTTTTGGGTGGGGATTGTAATACGCATCTGGTGCCCCACTTGGATTCCATGGGTCGGGCTGGGGGGGAGTGGAGGGGTCGGCTAGAGCCCTTCGGCGCCTTATGCTAGATTTAGGTTTGCGGGATGTCTGGAGGGACACTCATGAGGGGGAGAGGGGTTATACTTACTACTCTCCGGTCCATCAGGTTCACACTCGCATTGATTATTTTCTATTTGATCAGCGCCTGATGGATGGGAGAGTGACGGCTGGACATGGAGCGCTGACTTGGTCAGATCATGCCCCGTGCTGGCTTACCCTCCCGGCCGGCCTGTACAGCGAGCGCCAACGTCTTTGGCGCTTTGATGTGAGGTTTTTGCGGCGGCAGGGTGCTGTGCAGGATCATGTCAGCTTTATCACCAAATTTTTTGAACTTAATAACTCTGGGGACGTCCCTCTTCCCACGGTGTGGGATGCTTATAAGGCTATGGCTCGAGGCCGCCTCATGGCTGAGGCAGCCCGCACGCGGAAAATGTGGACGCGTGATCGTGAACAGTTGGTGCAGGAGTCTCCTCGCCTGGGTTTGGAGCACGCCCGAACTGGCTCGCGGCAGGTTTTGCGTCAATGGCGGACTGTTCGAGCCAATTTGGATGCGTGTTTGGCAGAGAGAATTAGATAATAAGCGCCGGAAATTACGGGAATCTTTTTATGAGCATCGGAATAAAACCGGTCGATTCCTGGCTTTGCGTCTGCGGCAGCAACAGTCCACGCGAGTGGTCCACGAACTGCGTGACTCTGGGGGACGAAAGAGGGTTGTTTCCCGGGAGATACGCAATCTTTTTGCTGACTACTTGGAGCCGCTCTATAAGGCAGAGCCCTTTGATCGGGATCGCGTGCAGGATTATTTACAGCGGATTGCCCTACCCCGTCTTCCTGACTCTGACCGAGCTCTGTTAGATTCTGACCTTATGGTTGACGAGGTGGAAAGTGCAATCCGGCGATTGAAAACTGGCAGTGCGCCGGGTAGTGATGGCTTCCCCGCGGAATATTATAAGAAGTTTCGGGCGCAATTAGCCCCAACCTTGACCATCTTGTTCAATGAGGTCTTGGGGGGAGTCTCTCTCCCTTCGTCCCAATGTGAGGCATTGATCGTGATGATACCCAAGCCCGGTAAACCGCTGCACGACGCGGCATCGTATCGCCCCATTTCCCTGTTAAATGTTGACGTTAAAATATTTGCTTCGGTGCTGGCTGCGCGCTTGAATCGTGTCCTCCCGGGCTTGGTTCACTCTGATCAGGTTGGCTTTGTGCCGGGCCGCCAGGCCGCAGATAACATAAGGCGTATGTTGCAGGTCATTCACGTGGCCCAGCGGTACCCGCAACCAGCTTTGCTGGTGGGGATTGATGCTGAAAAAGCCTTTGATCGGATTGATTGGGGATACCTGTGGTGTGTTTTGGAGACAATGGGCTTCGGCTCTAACTATATCCGGTGGGTCGGTAGTCTTTATCAACATCCTCGGGCCTGCGTTCGGATTAATGGGGCACACTCGAGACATTTTTTTTTGGAACGGGGCACGCGTCAGGGTTGCCCTCTTTCGCCTCTGCTTTTCGCACTTGCGATGGAACCTTTGGCTCAGAGCTTTCGTGAACACCCAGGATTGCAGGGGGTTCGCATTGGTCTTGCGGAATATCGGATTGCGCTCTTCGCGGATGATATTATCTTATCCCTGGTGGATCCGTCCACTTCTCTTCCAGTCGCGATGCAGCTGTTTGCAGACTTTTCTCGGACATCCGGTTTTAAAATTAACTATACTAAATCGGAGATCTTGAACGTCGGGGTCCCTGGGGCGGTTTTGCGGAGCTACAAGAGGCTTATCCTCTTCGATGGGTGTCAGGAGCCTTACGCTACTTAGGGGTGAATTTGACCGTGGAGCGGGCGGATCTATTTAAAGCTAACTATGATCCCCTGCTTCGTCAGGTTCGGCGGGACTTGGAGATTTGGAATCGCCTGCTCCTTTCCTGGTTTGGGCGTATAGCCGTAGTCAAGATGGTGGTCATTCCCCGCTTCCTTTATTTTTTTCAGGTTCTGCCGCTTCCCATTGCGTGGGCTACTTTGACGGCCTGGCAACAGTTGCTTATGAAGTTTATATGGCATTATCGGCGTCCGCGCATAGCGCGGCATGTTCTCTATGCCCGTACGCGCTCTGGAGGCATGGGCATGCCTAATTTGCACTGGCTCTATGCGGCGGCGCAATGTCGGGCGGGGGTAGAGTGGATGATTGCTGATAGCACCAAGCGATGGGTACAGTTGGAAATGAGCTTGGCGGGGGGAGTGGGGTTAGGAGATTGGCTGTGGCTCGGCCCAAAATACCGGCGTGGTAAATGCATCAGTAATCCCTATGTTCTTCATACCCTCCAGTGCTGGGATCAACACTTTCGGTCCCGGGGTACAGATTTAACCCCTTTGGCCCCCATAGTAGATAACGCTTCTTTTCCACCGGGGTTGAGTGACCTGGTCTTTCGGCAGTGGGGACATCATGGCCTTAGTCGGGTCGGACAACTCTTTGATGAAGGTCGGCTACAATCTTTTCGTGCATTGCAAGATGAATTTGATATTCCGGCTGGGCATTTCTATCAATATGAGCAGGTGGCACATTGGGTTCGATCTCGGCTTGTTCGGCCCCAGGTTGCCCGGGACCTGACCGATCTGGAACGTTACTGTGAGGGGTGCACTACCACTAAGGGCCTTATGGCAATCCTATATGCTCATTTGCAGGGGTCCCATTCGTGTGCTGCACGGCATAGGGAGCTTTGGAATTCTGATTTGAATCTCTCTTATACCGAGCAGCAGTGGGAGAAGGTGGAAACGCATTTGTGGAAGAGTTCGGTAGCGACTAATGCCCGTGAAACTAACTATAAAATACTGTATAGTTGGTATATGACTCCGGCACGAATCGCCCGTATTTACCCCGGGGTTGCGGACCAATGTTGGCGTAACTGTGGGCAACGGGGTACCCTGGGGCATATTTGGTGGGGTTGCCCCCGCATTCGCGCCTTTTGGAGGGGCGTACAATTCCAGTTGCAATTGCTTCTGGGAGTGAGTATCCCATGGGACCCGGGGATTTTCCTTTTTGGGGCTGCGGTGCCGGGTGCACGGACTCCGCAGCTTGCTTTACTCCGCTACGGCCTGAATGCGGCCCGGCTATCCCTTGCAGCGGCCTGGAAGCGTACTTTGGCCACCTCCACTCAGGTTTGGTTGGAACGCATGTGGGATATGTATACCATGGAGCGGGGGGTAGCTGTTAGCAGGATGCGTCTGGCACGTTTTGAGTTGGTGTGGGCACCCTTTGTTTCTCGTTATGGTGCGTGACTGCATTGGACAATGTTAGGGAAATCAGAATCTTATATATATGTCCTTTGTAATAATAATGCTTAGTTTAAGTGTATATACAAGAGGCCTGCACAAGAGAAATTGGAATCTTATAGAAATCAGAATCCTATGTGTGTGCCCTTTGTACATTCTGGTGGGTTGGAAAAAGGAATGTGATGTGTAAGCTATTTGTTCTACTCAAGGATGACTTGTTTTTGCATTAGTTACTGATAAACTATAGTGGGCCCCCAGAAGATGGGTGGATGACGTATGACTATGTTTCTAAGAATGTATAAAAGTACTGACAATCCCTCCACCCTTTGGAATAAACTTGCATACTGTCCTTCAGTGTGGTCTGTGAGATTTATTCCCCTGGAGTCCGGCCAGCCGGAGCAGTACACCGCAGATGAGGGTTCGGGGTTCCCTGGCCTGGAGTGACCCAACAACACGCAGTCCCATTACATTTGGTGTCAGGAAGTGGGATTCTCCCGTGGCCCAGGGATCCCTGTGCTTTGATAGCACGGTTTAAATTAAAACTGGTATTCTCCCTTTGGTTGGGAGTGTCCCTATTGCTTTGGTAGCATGGTTAAATGGTAATTAAATGGTAATTAAGACTTTCCTGTTCCCTGGGTGGGAATGGGGGGAAAGCTAGATTTATTTTCTTTCTCATCTGTGGCTGCTGTGCAGGCTGTGTGTTTGTGTGTGTCTGGCCAGCCGTGTGCTTGTTGTGAATTAATTAGAGGATGGGGGGGTCCCAAGGTGAGGGGACCACTCCAGAATCCGCGTGTATGTATGTTCTGCTATATGTTGTGATAAGTTTTAAAAATGCAGCTAAAAAAAACAGCCATTCTACATAAATTGTCAGTGTAAGTTACAGGATTCTGCTGAATACGTCTGTTAGAATGCTTATCTCTGTGCCTATACGACACCCCTCTCCCCCCTCCCCTCTCTAGCAAAGGTAGAACTGATGACTCAGAGTCCCTGGACTGTAAGTGACAAGTGGTGTTTGTTTATTCTTCCATTGCTCCGCTCTTCCCCTCCCTCCCCCTCCCTTTCTGTTCTTTGTGTTCAAAGGCTACAGACAGGCAGACAGAATAGAAACTTAAAGTTAACCGGTATACTAAAACGTAAATTACTATTTGTTTGCAGAGTGTACATTTATTGCCAAGACAAGCTAAACAAAAAAAAAAATTACTTTTGTACTTAACAACGGTATAACTGTCAATGAGATATGTAAAAGGGTGTGTCTGTATTTAGACACCCATTGCTTATAGCAATGTACTGAATAATGAAATACTAAAAAAGAGCTCTTAATCTGCTTCACAATATCCCTCTCAGAGTCTCATTGGCCAGCTTGGCTAAAGGTGAAAAGGTGTAAATAATAGTTGGGGCTCACTGGGATTTTCCCACAGTGGAGTGACTCCTGCTGAGTGGGGGTGCGAAGACGCGTCCTGTTGATTTCAACAGTCTCACCTCCTTCTCTGCAGAGAGGTCTCTTTGCTAGTTGGTAATGGTCCTGGGTGACTAGAGATATTGTGAATCAGATAGACAGTGACTTAAAAGCAGGCACTGCAGCACCCCAGTAAATTCTGTGCACAGAAAAGTGGGACTTTGGTATCTACCTTGGTGGTTTGTATATTGGGAACTGAGACTGATTGTGTGTGAGTGAGATGTATAATGTAAATAGTGGAGGAATTCGGGGAGTGGGGTGTGCTCCAAATACCATGAGGGTCTAGTTCATTATGCAGGGCGAAATTTCTTAAGAAAGCACTTGTAAGCTTTGATTTGTCTCTTGTTTAAATAAGAACTGAAACAGAAGTTTCTCAAATACGTAACTCCTTAGTGTCCTTCCTAACAAGCTGGAAAAGAAAATATGTTTTGTTTACAGTAAATATTGTTTTTCCTTTATTGCTGGTTGGTGCAGGATTTAAGAAATTTGAATAAGATTGTCCAGACTTAGCAACGGATACTTTCCTTTGAAAACTTTATTTCAAAAAAGAAACCCCCTGATTTGTATATTTATGCTTTTGGTTAAAAATATTGAGCTAAATTTTGCATGAACATAAATGGGTTAGCATTGTAGCTTTGAGGTATATGTTTGAGTCTGCTCTCTAGGCACTATGTAGATGATCTTTAAAGTTGGGGCAGGAGAAACCAGTTGTGATAGAAGCCATTAAGCATTTCTTGGGTAAGAACAGTTTCAAGGTGTCCTGAAAAAAAAAAATTAGGTTGGGGCTATCCCTTCCCCCTACAGCACTAGAATCAAAACCAGAAACTTAAAAAAAAAACAACAGCGAACAAAGAAGGGAGAGGGAAAGGGAGCAGCCCCTCCCGTGGGCTACAGAAGGCACGAATGGTTTTGGATTGTTTTTCTTTAACCTTTAAAGTGGGGGTTGGGAACGCTGTCAGGACAATGGGGCATCCTGAGCCACTAATTAAAAGACTGCAACTTGAAACAATGAATTTTTATATTCTGTGGCAAGCACCTCAGAGGTCATAATTATTGTTTATATGTTACAAACTATAGGAATTTAATAGCAATCACAATTAGTGACAATTCTCAAGCAACTTTTTTTCTTTTTAAACTCAGTATTTAGGATCTGTATTTGCCTGCAGAAATCTAGACACATTGACAGACTTACTGTTTACTTTGCTGTGTTTGAGATAATATTAAGGTTGAACTGTTACTCTAAGCAAATTGCTTCATTGTTTCATATCAGTTTGATACCAGTCTCAGGTATTATGTATAAGGTTTTAATTTAAATGTGAAAAGTACATTTTGGTTATTAATTGTAAAGTTGTTCTGTCTGAGAGCAGTAATTAGTACCGACAAAATAAACACATTGACAGTTGTCAGAACTACTCAGTAAGGGTTTATTAGTGCCATGCTAGAGAGAGGCAGATAAAAGGAAGAGAATACCTGATCGCTTATATATTAACAAAACTGCTTCATTGAAGCCACTTAAATAGATGTTGTTTAATGTATTTTGGTTCATTCTTTTAAAATATTTAGTGTTTTCTGCACAAATGTTTTCTGTTTTGCAAACAAATCTTTTTCTGAACTTGCAAATACAAGTAATACTTCTGCATGATACATTTTAATCTGCAGACAGTATATGCTGTTTTGACATTAATTGCCTTGATCAACTGTATTCACTTTTCTGATACTACAATGATACCTTAAAATGATTTTAGTAAGATTTGTATATTCCATGTTATTGTATTACTTTAAATATATAAAAAAAGAGTATTTGCATTCCAGATATCCATCAACCTTTTTATGAGTTAACTACTTTGCATTGTTCAGCTCGGTGTGGATGGCTGACGAACAGGAGAGTAGCACCATGGCTGCTGGATATTGATCTTTTTGATTTGATTTATTACAATATTGGATTTTAGGATAAATTCATCTGTTTTCCTGTTTTTGAATTTTATGTGTTGAGGCCCAGAGAGAAAAAAATTGTACTTTGTTTTGGAAAGGTTTTTTTTATTAGTTTTAGGCATACAGTATATTGTAGCAGTACATTATGTAGAGGTTCAGTATACACAGAAATTATAGAATTTTAGAAAGAGGCTGATCTGAAATTGCTCTGTTCCCAAGCATATAGATCTTATTTAGTGGAAAGATGAAACTTAGTTCCCAGAAAACATGAGAATATTTGTAAAGTTAGTAGACAAATAAAACAATAACATTAACTTGAGTTGATTGGATAAACAAAATTTTAATTGTTAGCAATGATCTAGGAGAGGTTTGAAAAAAAAGAGAGAAAGAGAGAGAGAGAGAGAGAGAGAGAGAGAGAGAGAGAGAGAAGGTGAGGCTACAGCCTTGGAAAAGGCAATGGGCGTGCTGCTCTGAGTGTGATGATCTGGGCCACCGGAATTCTGACTGCTTTAAGACTCCTCGAGAACACCACCCACAAGACCTGAAGAACATGAACCTTGCATATTTATGCCTCTGAAGAGACATGACTAGGTAGGGGGGAATAGGCCAAGAAGAACCCGAGGAAAGCCCTGAGGCCCAACCACAAATGCCTTGAACCTTCTTAGGCCTCTCATCTCAAAAAGGATCGCTTAAACACCATGATTAGTGAGTAAACCTCCACAGATCCTTGTGGGCACTGCGATTATAAGATCAGTCCTCAAATATTTTTAAGTTTCCACAGCACTCTCACTGAGAACCAGGTATAAGATAATCTCTCAGGTGTAACTAGAGATTATGTGGCTGTTCTGTTAGAAGCCATGCTCCTTCCTATTGGGATTGATGTTATAAAATGCCGTGAAGCACTAGTCTATATTGTAAGGACTTTATCTATATTTTGTTTAGGCAGTTGCTAATTAGAATGAGCACTGTTTACTCATATTGTTATGCTTATTGAAAAGGATCTACATTTATATTTTATATATACCTTTGTTTATAAAAATACTAAGTTACTAACAATTGTTTGATGTTCTTAGCAGCCTTGCCAAATAAGGATACACTAGTATGGTATAAAAAAGACAGAAGGACCTAGCATGTAGTTTGATGGAATGATGTAAGTGGAAAAAAAAGTGGTGTTGAGAGGAGTGTGATGGAATATTCATGTTGGAAAAGAGAACTTAGATTAACATTATAAAATGGTGAGGGTAAATTGAAATGTGAAATGATGTATCCGATGTATCCACCTAGAAAGAAAACTGACAATGAATACTCTACAATATTTGATTATGCCATCCGCATTAACTCCAATTTTGAGAGTCATCTAGCCCAGAGATATACCCAATAATTGGAAATAGATACTTGGAGATAGGCTGAGTGCACTTTTCATCCTAATGAGCTTTGGGGAGACCCACACTGGCCACGTGGTGCTTTTCAGATGTTTTTATCTTTTTGCCTCTATGTGTCCTGGCCCGACACATGAAGCTAAAGGAGGAAAGTTACTTACACAAATTTTTACAAATTGGTATAATTCTAAAATTGTGAAAAAATTTGAGGAAGTGTGGGCATCTTGTCAAAAATGTATTAGCTAAATTGAGTTGCTTAGGATTGGCTGTTGTATGCAAGCAGCAATCCATGAAGGGGGGAACCTCCGAAACCTTAAAAAACTTTGTAAAGACACTAAACTGTCTTGCCTTTGACTCTGTTCAATAAACAAACAACCAAACAATTGCCCTAAGGGAGTAGACTGAACCTTTTCTCCCTCTGAACTGTTATATGGAAGACTGCTTACCTTTTTATACTTCTGAGCCTCACATTTGATCTCTTGTATTTCCTAGCAGCAGAGGCAACTCTCTTCCCTCCACAGGTATGCTCAGCACGTCCAGTCCTTTCTGCTGGATGACTCAGCTCTTTTCTTTCAATCCGGAGACTGGATTTTGGTAAAGATATACCACCAGCACATAGTACAAGCCCCTTTTCCAGTATGGGACCGTTTCAAGTTCTTCTGATAACATCGATTACAGTGAAGGTGGCGGCTAAAAGATCCTGAAGCCATTGCCCTCGCTGGAAACATTCTCCATATACAGATCAGGCTTCAGGACCAGGATGAGAAGTAGCTGACGCCGGGGCAGCCAAGGCCCTAGCAACTGGAGAGGAGAGGAGAAGACTCCTGAAGAAAGGCAGCTTTCGGCCTAGAGGTACCGAACCAACATATCCCTTCAAGGTTGGTGACAGGTCAGAGCACCTCACAAGCACGGTACCTTAGACCCGCTCTATGGACCTCCAAACTACAGTGATTGCTATCACATGGTCAGCCATCCTGTGTGACTCCTCCCCTTTGTGGATCCATGCGTCAAGAATCAAGCGTGTATCGTCTCCACTGACATCTTCGGTTCCAGCCTCCTGACCATCACGCACAAGACTGTGTTGACTCCTCCTACCACTCATGTGGTGCCTCCTTCAGTCCATTTCGGGAACTGTTAATACGGCAATACTACTTGCCCAGACTGCCTTATTTTTTTGTGTGCGCAGCTCGCTACAAATTGAAGCTTTTCTCTCAACATGTCTCATTACTGTACCTTCTAATCTGTGTGAAATGCAGAAGTTTACAGTACCTGATAATTCAAACTGCACCCAGCCCCATGTTTCTTTTTCTACCTTTTTGTATAACATTGGTGTTACTCGCCTCTCTTTGGGATATGACTAGGTCCCTTGCTCATTGTAAACCGTCTCTAGTTTTAATGCTATTGTTTCTCCTTTTAGCCTGTCTAATACTGCTCTATACTGTTCTTCAACTACAGGGAAGTTTCTCATGATTACTCTCTGATGTATTTTTCTTTGGGGTGGTCTCAAAGGACTGCTTATTGCCCTATTGAGCGGTTTTATAATTCTTGTTCTTTCTTGTTGTATTCTCATTTATTCTAGGCTGTTGTCGCAAGGCCCTACAAAGCTCTACTACCTTTATGTATTCCTATACTCCTGCTTTTATGGTGGCTGATGTACCTGAGCTGCCACATACAGATGTTCCATTAATAATGTCTGTTTAGTTATTTTGTAGTAAATTGTTAGGCTGTTCTTACAGTGGGCCTATGCAGGCCCAAAGGGGGGATTGTTAGGGAAATCAGAATCTTATATATATGTCCTTTGTAATAATAATGCTTAGTTTAAGTGTATATACAAGAGGCCTGCACAAGAGAAATTGGAATCTTATAGAAATCAGAATCCTATGTGTGTGCCCTTTGTACATTCTGGTGGGTTGGAAAAAGGAATGTGATGTGTAAGCTATTTGTTCTACTCAAGGATGACTTGTTTTTGCATTAGTTACTGATAAATTATAGTGGGCCCCCAGAAGATGGGTGGATGACGTATGACTATGTTTCTAAGAATGTATAAAAGTACTGACAATCCCTCCACCCTTTGGAATAAACTTGCATACTGTCCTTCAGTGTGGTCTGTGAGATTTATTCCCCTGGAGTCCAGCCAGCCGGAGCAGTACACCGCAGATGAGGGTTCGGGGTTCCCTGGCCTGGAGTGACCCAACAACACGCAGTCCCATTACAGACAAGTAGGAGGGGCTACACTAACTTTAACGGGAGCTTGCTCCTTGTGTGTGCTTTTTGCTCACCGTTTTTCCTTGCTTACGGATTAGCTAGTCATAGTTGGGGGGTTTGGGAGGTGGGGGGGGGGGGGTTTGGGCTAGGGAGGGTTTGGGGGGGGAAAGGGTGGTGGGAGGGGTTGTTGTTACCCGTTTCCTTATTCTAAAACTATAAAAATGAAGGCGTATTGTAGAATGTTATTGTGATCTGAAGTTATGATGCTGCTGTTGCACTCTTTTTGAAGATCTTTGTGGTTCTTGTTTCTATGTATTTTTTGGAAGCCTTTCAATAAATAAAAAAAAAAAAAACTAATAAAAGAAAATATTTCTTCACTCAACGTGTAATCAAACTCTGGAATTTGTTACCGGAGGATGTAGTAAACGCTGTTAGTGTAGCTGGGTTTAAAAAAGGTTTGGACAAGTTCCTGGAGGAAAGGTCCATAAACCATTATTAAGAAGGTACTGCTTGACCCAGTACAAGCATTGCGGAACCTGTGTCTTTTGGGGAAACTGCTAGGTACGTATGACCTAGATTGGCCACTGTTGGAAACAGGATACTGGGCTTGATGGACCTGGGTCTGACCCAGTATGGCATATCTTATGTTTTTATTTATTTATTTATTTAACACTTATTTATATACCGCATCTTCCAGCGATCAGTTGCGGTGTACATTTAACAACAATTAACAATGCAGAGCTTGTTTTACATAGAACAATTATAACTTTTTACATAGAACATCTTAACTTGAAACAACAAAGTGTATGTAAATAATATGCGGAATAATATGCGGAATAATATGCGGAATAATATGCGGAATGTTCTTATAAGTATTACAGATTATTTTAATGATAGTGATATGTGAACTAATAGCAGGTCAGCAATCTCCTATTTCATTTCTTTCAGCACTCTGGGATGTATACCATCCAGTTCAGGTGATTTCTACTCTTTATTTTATCAAATAGTTAATGTTTATTATATTTGCTTTACCGCCTTTCAGAGGAAAAATAAAAAGAGGAAACAAACTCCATAAAATCATAGGACAGAAAAGGCAGGCATACAAGGAGTCATGCAACCAGAAAATGGGAAATAGGAAGACACTAGGGAAAAGATAATTTGAAGGCAGCATTAAAGAGATAGGTCTTTAGAAGTGATTTGAATTTGGTGAATACAGGTTCAAGTCTAAAGGCAGGTGGAAGTGAATTCCAGGATGCAGGGGCAATAACATAGAAGGCTGATGATCGTCTGAAGGCCAAATGGGCTTGAGAAGCTGAGGGAAGGTGCAGACGATTGCCATGGATGATATGGAGGGCATAGTGGAGAGGGTGAAGGAGTAACGAGTCAGAGAGAACTGGAAGAACCAGATTGCAGTGCATGATGTGGAGTGGTCTAGTGATTGGGACACATTACCTCAGGCCAGATGGCTAGCGGTTCAATTCCTGCTCAGGGACCGCAATCCTGGGCCAGAGGGACTGGGGTCTCTAGTCCTGTAGGTGCTCCTTGTGGCCTTGGGCAAGCCCCTTAACCCTCTGTTGCCTCAGATACACATGTAGATTGTAAACCCTTCAGGGACAAGGGAATATCTCCAGTACCTGTCTGTAAACCATTCTAATGCCTTTCAGCCTGGGAGGTATATTAATAAATTCAATAAAGATAAAGATGCCAAAGTGAGAAGTTTGTACTGAATGTGAACTTTTACAGGGAGCCAATGGTAATGAATGAGGAGAGGCAAAATATGTTCAAACCGACTGTGGTGAGGAAACCACTGCTGAACCTAGAAATACACAGGAAAATGAGTCCTGTCACTTTAAGGCAGAATGTATCAAGGGTTTCCCTAGTAACCAAGAGTCTGTGACTCAGAGAATAGTCATCCCTAAGCCCCGCCCACAGCAGCACATCAGGGAGAAGCTTGACCCTAGTCACATGTGCTGGGAGCAAGGTGTGGCTCAGGAGGAAGGAAAGTTTAAAAAGCTGATATGCAGTAACACAGATAGAAGAAGTGGAATAAGAAGACGGAGAAGCAGCAAGGAAAGAGAAGGACAAGGAGAAAGACAAGGAGCATGGAGAGCAAGTGAGAGAGTGCTTGCAGAGCATGAAAGGCAGAGTGTAAGAAACACTGGAAACCAAAGAGAGAAGCTTGATGAGAGATTGCCAAGCACAGCTGAGGAAGCAAGGAACGAGAGGCTGGTGCAAGCAAACGAAGGTGCTGCAGCTGAGAGACAGCATGACTGGCTTGCAGAGCAGAGAGAGTTTCTAAATACCTCAGAATCAAGGCAAGTGTATCCTTCTCAATTCCTAGACAAGAAATGCCCACGAGGATTAGCTATAGAAGGGAAAGCTAATTCTAGTTATAGACAAAGTACCAGGATAAAGGGAGACCGTTTATCCAAGCACCGAGTAACTCACTTAACAGAAGAGCTACTGCAAAAGCAGGCTCTACTTAAGAAGTTAAACGAATTAATAGAGAAAGAAAATAGCCAGCTCTCTGTTCAGATACCTTTTGATGTAAGTGAGAGAGATAGTGTAGAGGAAATGGACATAACAAGTGTGGAGAACAGTACCATGGATTTACAATGTGCTATATGTAAGGTCTCTGATGTGGAAGAGTCCTAGAGAGCAATTGTATGTGTGCCGTGCTTAGGAAGCAGCCTAATTCTGAAGACGTCACAACTGAAAGAAACAGCTGAGTTCAACTGATAAGGTTGAGAGCTGGAGGTAAATGTTCAAGGGACATTTAAAAGTTTATTTTGCTGCCAGAAGTTTGTTCCTACAAAGGAGAAAACCTTTAAGAGTTTAAAAGTTTTGGAAAGTGACAAATTTTGATTTACAAGCAAAATTGTGCCTGTTTCTTTGAAGTTTGGAATAGAAAGCAAAGTTGTTCCTGGTTTCTTTTTGAAGCTGTACTGTGGATTAAAACCTCCTTTATATAATTTACCCCTCGCGTCCTGTGTATGATGGAACCCCTGAATACATTGAATAAATTTCTCTGTCTTACGCCTGAACCCTTGAGTCACAACTCCTTGCTTTAATATAGGACTACAATTCCCAGCAGCCCTCCTGGCAGCCATTTTGAGGGAATCTTATTTTAAAGCCAAAAGGCGACCTCACCTGCTACCAGTTACCTACCTGGCCAGGCGGGGGCGACACGACACATAAAGGAAAGGACAAGGGCGGCAGTATTTCAAATATGTTGAAGTCAGTGTAACTGGTATTGAGGAAGACCATGGCATTGCAATAGTCCAACTTTGAAATAACGAGAATAAGAAGCAAGGAGGACAGGGAGCGAAAGGTGAGAAAATGGCAAACAGCACAAATTTTGCAAAGGGTGCGGAAACAGAGCCATAACAGAGAAGAGAGATGGGCATTGAAAGACAGTGACGAATCCAGAATAACACCAGGATAGCACAGAGAGTCAACAAGTTGGCTAGAAGAAGCAGAGAGCAAGGAGCCATAGTGGGGATAGGTCTACCAAAAGTAACCCAGAGCTGCAGATTTCTTAGGGTTGAGGTGGAGAAAGATCCGGAGTAAGTGGGCTAATGTAATGGAGTAGTACAATGTCATCTGCATAAAAATAGGCAGAAATTCCATGTTATATAAGGAGAGCCAGGGGGATAAGGAAGATATTAAATAGAAGAGGGGCAAGAACAGAGCCTTGAGGGACACCACAAGAGAGGTAAGGTTAAAGAAGAAGAGACATTGACTGAGACAGAGAATGACTGTTGCATTAGAAAAGAATGAAACCAATTAAGAACAGTACTCTGAAGACCAAAGTCATATAACTGAGTAAGAAATGTTGCATGGTCAACAAGGTCAAAAGCTGATGAGAGATCAAGAGAGACCACCACCAAAATATCACCCCAGTCATGCGGTTGATGAAGTTCACTAAGAAAAATAAGAAGAATAGTTTCTGTGCTGTGACCGGGGTGGAATCCAGATTGATGGGGGTGAAGGGCATTAATAGAATCAAGATGAGAAGAAAGCTGAGCAAAAAACAATTTCTCAAGTAGTTTGGAAAGAAATGGAATCCGGACGATAATGGGCTGGAGTAGAGGGGTCAAGAGAGGGGGGACTTCAGAATGGGTCGAATGAAAGCATGTTTCCAAACTGAGGGGAAAATCTCAGAAAGTAAACTGTTGTTAAGAAGAGACAATTGGAGGAAGAAGACGAAGGGAAGAAACAGCAAGTCAAGAGGAGGGGATGGGATCAACAGGAGATGTAGTCTTGTGAGAGGACTTTAGGAGGTTGATGACCTCCAGAGAGGAGACATTTGTAAAGGAAGACCATGAGTTGGAAAGAGATGGAATAGAAGGGGATGAGGGTTGACGGTTTAGAGGAGAGGCCTGAGATGATGGTGATAAGGGAGGAGAGGGCAGGGGTTTGGAAAGAGAGTTAATAGAGTTGGATGGCTTAGATAGGGTTCATAGAATAGTCTACAAATGATGAGAGGAGTTAGTAGAGGAAGCTATCAGCAGAGCATAATAATCCTTCTTAGCTGTATGAACAGAAGAATGGTAAAAGTGGTATGTATTTTTAAAATGACAGCGAGTGAAGAGAATGGCATTTCCTCCACAGATGCTACAATCAGTGAAACTGCTGGCGAAGTGTCAGGAGACCCCAGTGGAACTATGAGTGATGTGTCGTAGCAGAGTGCCTGCGAGGTCGGAGTGGAGCAATCGAAGGTTGAAGACAATGATTGGACCCAACGACTAGCCTGTGCTTCTACTGGAAGGGAGTAAAAATCTGATGGGAAGACATCCTTGGCTGAGGGGAAATGTTCCAAGGTGCGTATGGAAAGATCACGAGTCTAGAAGGGTAAAAGAGGACACTGGGTAGAAACAGGTTGCGACGTGGTCAGTGGAAAGTACTGAAAACAGAATCTAATACAAAGGTGATCAGACTAGAGGAGTGGAAATGAGGAAAATGATGAGAGAGTCAAAGAGAGAATAAGATCAAGAATATGACTAGCATAATGCGTGGGAAAAGATATATGCTGCAGGAGTGGAAGATCAGAAAGCAAGTGCAAAAGGGAAGCGTCACGAGAGGACTGCAGAGAAGCGTAATGTGCCTTAAAATCACCCAGGATTATGAGATGTTGATACTGCAGACGAGCTTCCGAGAGCGTAAGAAGAAGCAAGTCCAAAAGGTAGGGAAGTATACATGGGAGTGCATAAAGCAACAGGCAGTAGAGGGGAGGGGAGCCCTCAATAGGGAGTTATAAGGATTTAGGGTAAAATAAGCAGAGATTGTTGATTACTGTCACTGGAACACCTGTCACACCTCCACCCCCTGCGACCCACCCTTGGCATTGAAAAGACCACATAATCAGGGGGGAGGCACCGGTGGAGAAGCTGCTCCTCCTCCTCTTTTAACCACGGTTCATTATAAACAAAACATCTAAAGAATACTGCACTATGAGGTCTTGAATGAGACGTTTCTTATCACTAAGTGATCTGCTGTTTAATAATGCAGCTGTCAAAGTATTAGCCGATGTAGATGTTAACAATGGTGAGGAGCCAGTGATAATAGGCACAGGAATCAAACAAGGACGTTCATGAATGGCGACCAGATTAGAGGGATAAGGAGAAGCTACTGGGCATCTACCTCAAATAATGGGAATGGTGGAAATCAGGACACAGATAAGTGCACAGATAAGCAAAGGAGAAATAGAATAGTTACTCACCTGTAACAGGTGTTCTCCAGGAGCAGCAGGAATCAGTCCTCACATATGGGTGACGTCAGTGCCGATGGAGCCCCCATGCAGAGCATTTCCCCAGCTTTCAAAGAAAGCCTTTGGGAATGCAGCGCGCCTGCGCGGTCCCCTTCCCGCCCAAGGGTGCTATCTTGCTCAGTCTGATGACATAGATAAAAGACAGCAAAAAAATCAAAATGAAGTATATGACTACAACTCCAGGGGAGGAGGGAGGGTCGTGAGGACTGATTCCTGCTGCTCCTGGAGAACACCTGTTACAGGTGAGTAACTACTCTTTCTCCAGGACCAAGCAGGAAGTCAGTCCTCACATATGGGACTCCCCAGCTCTAGGCTACCGGGAACCCAATGCTGCAAAAAATGGCTCCCTCTGAAGAGCCTCAACATCTGTGATAAGAATAGCCTCTGAGAACGTCCCCGTATGGTAGCCCAACACAAGGGCCGGAGGGTAGGAGTTGCCTAAACCTCAAAGAGATTGCGGAGTACCGCCTGTCCGAAAGCACTGTCCTTTTGGGACTCTCTCTCGAGGCAGTAGTGGGCTGCAAAAGTCTGGCTTAAAGACCAAGTAGCAGCCCGGCAGATGTCTGCCAACGGAACAGAGCGGAGATGAGCTACTAACGCGGACTTCGCCCTGACACGCTGGGCCGTGACTCGACCCTGCATGGAGAGGCCAGCTGCCTTGTATGCCCAGGCAAAACAATCTGCTACCCAAGTGGACAATGTACGCTTGGAGACAGGCTACCCCAGTTTATTAGGGTCAAAGGAGACAAAGAGCTGAGTAGCCCTTCGGTGCCCCTGCATACGTTCTATGTAGAAGTACAACGCCCTCTTACAGTCCAGGAAATGCAAGACTGTTTCAGCCCGGCTGGTATGCGGCCTGGGAAAGAATGTCAGAAGAACCAACTCCTGGTTGAGGTGGAAGGAGGAGACAACTTTTGGAAGGAACTTCGGATGGGTCCGTAGGACCACCCTGTTCCTATAGAACCTTGTGTATGGTCTATCAGAAACCAGAGCTTTTAGTTCACTCACACGTCTAGCCGAAGTAAGAGCTACCAGGAAGAGAGCCTTCCAAGAAAGGTAGCGTAAATGACAAGTAGCCATCGGCTCAAACGGTGGGCGAGTAAGTTGTTGCAAGACCACGTTAAAATCCACTCAGTGGCAGGTGGACGAATTGGAGGCTTGAGCAAAAGCAGGCCTCTGAGGAAGCAGGACACCAAGGGGTGAACCGACAGAGACTGTCCCTCCACCGGTGAGTGGAGTGCTGAGAGAGCACTGAGGTGGACCCGAACAGAGTTGGACTTGAGGCCCAGGTCTGACAGGTGAAGTAGGTATTGTAGTACTACTGGCACAAGGCAGGAGAAAGGATCTTCATTGTGCTGAGCACACCATAATGAAAACCTACACCACTTGAGGCCATAGGACTTTCTGGTGGATTGCCTCCTAGAGGCCAAGACCACTTCCTCAACTTCCCTAGGTAGAAATAAGGGAACTAGCACTATCCTTTCAGCAGCCAGGCCATCAGATTGAGGGATCTGAGATTGGGGTGTAGAAAGGAACCCTGATCCTGAGACAGGAGATCAGGTTGCAACCCCAGAGGGAATGGAGTTTCCACTGCCAAATGCAGAAGAAGTGGAAACCACGTATGCCTCGGCCATCTGGGGGCTACCAGAATCACCGAGGCCTTGTCCTGTAGAATCTTGAACAGAGTACGGGCCACCAGGGTCGTGGGAGGAAACGTACACAGGAGGCCCTTATACCAAGAGATCAGAAATGCATCTGCTGCCATTTTCAGGCGAAGCGGCTGTCTGGAGTAAAACCTGGGCAGCTGACAGTTCAGTGGACTTGCAAAGAGATCAATGGATGGAAATCCCCATCGTAGAAAGATCTGCTGGACCACCAGTGGATGCAACTGCCATTCGTGATGCTGGAGAATCCTGTTTAGTTTGTCTGCCAAGAAGTTCTCCTGACCAGGTAGATACACTGCTTTGAGAAACATGCCTTGTTTGACTGCAAAGGAGCAAACGGCCTGCACCTCCTGACATAGGAGTCTGGACCCTGTGCCCCCTTGCTTGTTCACATAGAACATTGCCACCTGATTGTCTGTCTGAATTAAGACAGACTGGTGAGAGAGGGCATGAGAAAAAGTCTGTAGAGCTAAGCGGATTGCTCGCCACTCCAAAAGATTGATCTGCTGTGTGGCCTCCCGAGGAGACCAGAGGCCTTGAGTGCACGTGCCTTGGCAATGTGAACCCCAGCCCCTTAAGGAAGCATTGATCGTCAGCACCATTGTGTGTGCTGGGGCCTGAAAAGGTATCCCCCTGAGAAGGTTTGGGAGATGTAACCACCACTGCAGGGAGTCCAAAAGTGGTTTGGATACCTTTACTCTGTCTCGGAGGTCGCCTGTAGCCTGCGCCCACAGAGCTTTGAGGCACCACTGAGCAGCCTGCATGTGCAGACGGGCATTCGGAGTCACATGCACCGTGAATGCCATGTGGCCCAGGAGCCACAGGAATTGCCTGGCGGAAACCTGAGGATTGCTTTGGAACTGGTTGGCCAAGTCCATCAATCTGTGAGAAGGGACAGAAGTCTTCCTGGACAGCCTTGTCCTGGTGAGAGTCTCAGTCTCGATTTCTGCAGCCTTTTCCGTCATGGGCTTACCGAAAAGGTTTTCACCTCGGCAGTGGACATTGACCAACTTGACCTGTACTCATAGCTCCAGGTCTGATGACCGTAGCCAGGCCTGATGGCGTGCACCAATGCCAGCCGCTGCTACCCGGGCCGAAGCCTCGAAGCATCATAGGCTGCTCGAGAGATAAACTTCGAGCACTCTCGAATCCCTGTTGACAAAGCCTTGAACCTCTGCAAAGGTTACTCAGAGAGGCCAGCTGAGAACCCGGCAATCTCCTTTGACAGGTCTCGGAGGTACATGCCCATGTACAGCTGGTAGGTCTGGACACGGCAAGATAGCATAGACCCCTGGAAGCACTTTCTACCGAGGGCATCCAGGTTTTGGGCTTCCCGGCCAGGGGGCACTGAGGAGTGCATCTTCTGACTCTTCAGACGGTGCATGGCCAATTCCACAACCATGGAGTGGTGTGGTAGCTGCTCCTTTTGGAACCCAGGGTTCTTACGGACTCGATAAATGGAATAGACCTGTTTTCTAAGAACCGGCGTCGAGGCCGGTGCCTTCCACATACCAAATAACAGCCGTTCCAGCATCGTAGGAACCGGTACAGTAAAGGCTTCCTTCGGAGGAAAATCATATTGGAGGGCAGGGGCGGCCCAAGGGGGGTGCGGGGCCATGTGCGGAGACTCGGTGTGGGGCCTCATTTGCATAAGGTGCCTCATTTGCATAAATATTTGCATAATGTTACCATACACTAACTTTTAGTAAACATGCCTCTTAATGAGTATTGGGATAAAGAAAGACTAAAAGATTTCTACATTACTATAATCCAGTGCCATCCGCCAGGCACATTATGGAACTACTACAAACACTGCCCATTTAGAACCCATAGCAAACCCGCCGTATCCTAACAGCACTACCAGGACTCACAAAGCACCATACCCAAACTCTCAAAATGCAACACTGCAAATATTAAACCAATACATTTCAGAGAATACAATAACACGACCTACTGGGGAAAGAACAAATGGCAATGTCAAATAGGAATTACATAAACAGAATACCTCAGCTCAGTTACACATGCAGAACATAGACCATCACCAAACAAGGAATCACAATTTAGAAACAGGAAGACAATAATTAAACTGGGAACCCGAAAAGCCAAACTTGGAATGTACAACAACACTGTAGAAATAAATCTATAATTTAATTTCCTCTTCTTCTAAACAAGCACAGACGTTAATAATGCACATTTTCCAGAGCTGACATATTCCAGTTAATAAATTCAAAATAAAGAGATATTTTTCTACCTTTTGTGCATTTTTTTTTCAGTTACAATTTGGTCCAGCCACTTTCTTTCTAGTTTCTTTGTGTCTTCTGCTAACTCTCCATCTGCTGTCTTCTTCTCTCTTCTAGGTTTTTTTTTTCCATTCTCTCTCTACATATGCTTTAACTACTAATCTTTCTTCTATGCTCTTTCCTCATTCCTATTTCCATCCACCTTCAAAATTTAACCCCTCCATCCCTCAATCCCCACTTACTCTCCCAATATCCGGCCAATTGTAGATTTGTCTTCCCTCCCACAACAAGATTTTTCCCTCTCCATTCACTTCTCCCAGCTCCATCCCATTCTAATCCTCCCCCAACATCAGCTCCATTCTAATTCCAGCCCCACCCAGCATTCTGCTCCCTTCTATTCCCTGCATCAGCCCATTTCCAGTCCTAGCCCCCCTATCAGCCCATTTTTCCAGATCCTATCCTAGCACCACCACAGCCCATTTCCAGTCCTAAGATGCTCCCCCATACCATTTCACTTAGTCCTATCTGAATCCCTCCATTTCAGCTTATTTCTTTAGTCCCTTTCCTCGAGGCTACCCATCCACATCCGACCGTATGTCAAATCCTTAAAGCTCCCCTCCAATCAGCCCCTTTCCAAGCCACCAACCCCCCATGAGGCCTACTTCCACTTCTAGCCCTCATCCATGAGTCCATTTCAATTCAAAGGCCCCCACCACAGCCCATGTCCCCAACCTTAGCACCCCCCACACCAGCTCCACTTTTTTTCCAGTCCCTAGCTCCCTCCCCTCCACAGCCCATTTCCATTCCACACAATCCCCCCCTCCTCCATCATGCTTATTGATGCAGTTTGACATCATTTTTTGCCCCCAACACCCTCCACACTCAGCCAACAATGTTTCCATTACCAAATTTGGCCACCTGTCTCCCATCAGCTCTTTGTGCAGTTCAAGTCCCCCTTCCAAAACTTAGCTCCACATTTCCAGTCCTAGACATTGAGCAACCCCACCCGCCATTCCCATTACCAGTCCTAGCCCTTTCCCATAGCCCATATACCATTCCTAACTACCACCCCATCAGCCCAGGTATTCCATAATCAGTCTTAGCCCCACACAAGGTCCCATTATCCAGTCTGAAAGCTCCCCATCACACCGGACATTTTCACGTCAGGTTTACCCCTAAGTGGACCTAAGCTTTTTTTTTCCCCCATGCACCCCCATTTTCAGTTCTTAACCCCCGATCCGAGTACCTAGTCCATTACCAGTCGTCGAACCCCCCCAACCATCAGCCCACTTCCAGTCCTAAACCCCATCCGCCCATTTTCCAGTCCTAGCCCCCCCAATAGCCCAGTGACCAAGTAACTAAAACGCACCCACCACCCCCCCATCAGCCACACTTGTAGTCTTAGCCCCCCCCCCCCCCCCACACCACAGCGCCTGAACAACTGGGCCCTGTGCAAAAACATTCTTGCTCAATGGACGGGCCGGCCACTAGCTTTATGCTTCCTCCCCCCGGTGTCCAGCTTTGTGTCCTTTCAGCTCCCTCCCGCCCTCCCATATTCCAGCATTTGTCATTCCTGCTTCTTTTCTTCTCCCCCTCCTCCTTCGTTTGTCCTCAGCAGCTTTGGCCCTTCCCTGCTCCCCACCTGTTGTCCGCAGCATTTGTTCTTCCCTGCTTCCCCACATGTCCAAAATTTGACTTACCTGCTACACCCCACCATTGTCCAAACTTTGTCTTCCTGCTTCCTCCCTCCTCCCCCCCCCCCCCATTGTCAATAATGTGTTTTTATCATACCTCTGCTTCCTCCACCCATTGCCCCGCATTTTTCCTGCCCCCTATACCCCCACCGTTATCACAATATCTAAGGCCATCCTGGCCTGTCCACCGTCATTAATCAGCACACCTTTCAAAGTTCCTGTGTCGCTGGTAAGCCCCTGCTGTTTCTCTGAGTCTGGCCCCTCTGCTTTGAATGTGACGAATGGGAGGAGGACTACAATTACTATTTTAAGAAAGCTGGATTTTACAAGATTTTTTTAAGGGTTTTTTTTTTTTTTTTTTTTTTTAACTTTTTTATTTCTCATACTTTGACAGTCAATCAAGAAGGCAGAAACAACAAATCTACAATCAGTAAATATAAGGAAAATACAATATATCTCTAATTAAACCAAAATAGCTTTTACTGGGGGCCCCCTTATCCCAGCCCATAATACAGGGGGGGGAAGCAACCACAGAAATCTAAACAAAATCCAAATTTAAAGCACGATAAAAGACACGCATAAGACCAGGATTATCAGCTTCATTCAAGCAGTGGTGGAATTCTCAACGACAACAGCCCTAACCTGACATTGCAGAAATGCCAGTAGTTGGGACGGAATCAATAAAAATATAGAATATTGGACTGCCGTTTGAACTGTACATGTTGCATGGATATGTAAGAAAAAATTGTCCCCCCCAACCTGTTGGCCACTGTGTTCCTCAGTTGTAGAAATTCCCGCTCCTTCTTTCTCTGTGTTTTCCCGTGATCAATATGGAAATACACGACTCAAGCCCACTTAAATAGAATATTCCTTTTGCAAAAAAACCCCCTTGAGAGACCAATGATCTAGCCAAAAATAGGGCCAAAAAGGTAACCTAACAGAGTAGACTTGGACTAAAAAATTTCCAGAGCCAGAGCGTTTTTAATTTTAACGAGGCAAGAAACATTAAGGGAAGCAGACCAGTTGTAACACAGGGATTTCTCCCGTGCTAGAAGATCTCCACCCCGGGGGTGGATCAATTAACGGATGGTTTAGCGGCTGGAACTCCTGTAGCCATTCACTTGGGGTGGCTTTAGTTCTTATGTTTATAAAGACTATTTGGCTGCTATAGTTTAAATTGGAGGGAAACTTTATTTCCTCAAGTAAAAGCATTGGTGCAACTGTTCAAACTCAGGCGCAGCTCATTGAACAACATTTGGAAATTATTTCCTCTTTTACAGAGTTCTCACTTTGGGACTTGGCAACACAAGGCGGCGGATCTTTTCATAAAGACGGCCTTCGTTTCGAAGGCAAGAATCGAATCACGAGAAAATGTTATCCCGATATCAAAATCGCAGACCTTCCACCAACTTTTCTATTTCTTCCACTACTGATGCCAGCAAACTGTTTAAATGATATTTACCTGAGATATTCGGTGTTCTGAGTGAGTCTCATCCCCCCTCCCCCCCCCCCCCCCCTCCGATAACTAATTTTTCTGTAGCCTGTAGCAACATTGGAGCCACAACTGACTGGGCCAAAGAAACAGCTGAGTCTCCTTAGAAATGCGTCAAAGACTTGACTGATGGTGCAATGACCAGGAAGATCAACCTCACACGCTTCTCCCCTCTGCTCTGGGGCAGGCCCTCCTGCAAACAGCGGCAGAATGGAGTGTCCCCGCGGGGGCCCCTCTGCCCTCTGGAGCCTCTCTGCCAAAGGGCTTTCAGATTCGCGAAGGGAGAGTGTCTCCCTCGCGTCTCTGTTTTGTAAGCCCACAGGGGCTAATGGTAAATTTCCCATCAGCCCCTCACGTCTAAAGGGGCATATGGGAAATTTCTCATTAGCCCCTGCGGGCTTAACTAGACGCGAGGGAGACACTCTCCCTTGGCGAATCTGAAAGCCCTTACAGATCGGCTTCAGCGGCCAGAGGGGGTCCCGCGGGACACGTCCAGTCTGTCGCTGCCGCGGTGGCCAGCAGCCAGCTTTTTTATTTTTAAATTGACTTTTTAAAAAAAAAAAGCAGAATGTTCTTTGCGCGGGGGCCCCCCCTGAAACGCGGGGCCCTGTGCAAAAAACATTCTTGCTCAATGGACGGGCCGGCCCTGTTGGAGGGCATTGAGCTTTCTCTTGCTCGAGGTTCCTACTTGGCATCCCGCAGGGAAGGCCAACGCCTGTTTCTCTCTGCCATCTCCTCACGAAGTCCGAGAGCCGGGTATCCTCCGGGTGGACCAAACTGTCTACAAGGCTCGGACTCCAGTGAGGTCGAAGGAACGCACCGGGTCTGGAAGGTGTTCGTGGACGCTCCTCCGTCCGTCTCCCATTCCGACTCCTCTGAGGAGGAATTGAGCGGCTCCGGCCATGCGGGCCTCTGTGTCACCCTCACCGGCGCCGAGGTAATCGGCTTCAACGAACTCGATCCCACATGGGAGGTCGAGGGGGACCTGGACTGAGGATCGACTTGAAGACCTTCATCGACTCGAGGATCGGCTCAGTCTCCGCGGTCGACTTAGAGGTCGAGGTCCCAGTGGTCAGGACAGATGCAACCAGTCAGACTGGCGATCAGCACCCGCTGCTGTTCCATGAAGACAGACAAGCTGCTCTCCAAGGCCGTCAAAACCTGAGTCCAAGATCATAAGACTCAGCAGCACCCGATTTGGGCCCTGATGGCATCGATCCCGACGTCGTCTGCCCTGGAGGAGAGTCCACGAGGACATCTTCACATAACATGACTCGGGGACTCCCGCTCCACACGAGGTACCTTGGATTGCCTCTCCAACTTCTGAGAGCAC